>NW_021026201.1:277294-298061 GCF_004153795.1 Camellia sinensis
TAACAATTATACAAAACGGCCTTAGGCCCATTTAACAATTATACAAAACGGCCTTAGGCCCATTTAACAATTATACAAAACGGCCTTAGGCCCATTTAACAATTATACAAAACGGCCTTAGGCCCATTTAACAATTATACAAAACGGCCTTAGGCCCATTTAACAATTATACAAAACGGCCTTAGGCCCATTTAACAATTATACAAAACGGCCTTAGGCCCAATCCACATCCTTACTGAATATACTGAACGGCCTTAGGCCCATTTCATACTCATACGTCAATCACTTTGCATATTTCATTTCAAATTTAGTGATTAGAATACTCATTCATAATATCACTTCGGAAGTTTAGAACCTTACCACATAGGCATTATTTAGAAAATAATGTATATACAAAAATATCATTGCCAAGATATTACTCACCGGTGTTCTGGTGCCTGCTTCGTCCTCGTACTTAACCCTACATAATCCATAACACATAGAGTCATAATATAATTCAATCCGTTCTTTGGTTTATTTAATTTTCTTAGGCTTCTTTGGTGCCCTTTAATTTATTTAGAATGCTCAATGTGTGCCTAAGAATACTCAAAAATGAAAGAGAACAGAATTCAGAACATAAAACAGGTTTTCAAAATTTTCTGAAATAGTGCACTCCGCTCGAGCGCAGATTTGGTTGCTCGAGCGGTCTGTAAGACTCTGTAAAAGTATTGGTTGCATAAATTTTATGCTCGAGCGAGACTTCTGTCGCTCGAGCGTAAGGTTTGTCGCTCGAGCTACCGTGCAAATCTCTGTAATACTTCTGGGAGATTGATTTTTATGCTCAAGTGACACTTTCCTCGCTCGAGCGGACATGTCGAATTCTGGAATTTCCAGAACTATGTTTAAAGTTCAAAACTCAATTCCAAAGGCTCAAAATTCATATTTTTGGTACAAAACATGGAAAAACATTATATGACATGGGAGCACTTCTAATTTGAAACCAATTACTCGAAATTATGGACCTAATTCCAAAATCAAGCTCAAATCATGAGGTTGAAACCATGCATGATATGAATTGCACTCTTTTCTTTTCAAAACCCTCATGCATGGGATGAAAAGTGGTAAAATCATGAAATATCTTCAAAAATGTCAAATGTAACTTCATGCATGTGGAAAATTCTATGAAATTCAAACTCAAATTGGTGATTCATGCATGCATGTACATAATTCAACTCAATTCTTCCATTCCAAAGTAATTCATGCTTCCATTGTACAATCATATGCAAAGGAGCTCAAGAACTAGATGAATTCAACTTCTACATGTTTTATTTACAACGATTAAGGTTAAAAATCATACCTAAGGCTTGAATTCAAGTGTATTCTAGCTCAATCCTTCTAATCTCCTTCAATTGTTTCACAATTCTCTTCTCTCTCACTCTCAAAGTGTAGAGTTTACTCTTCTTAGAGTGTATATTTCAGAATTTTGAGCTCACCTTATGTGATCCGAATCAAATTTTAATCAAATTTCACTATAGGCTCTAAAAATTATGCTAATCACAATGGTACAATCAATTTTGATTTTTGTCGCCTCTACGGCATTCAATTTAAATTTTATAATAGAAAACCAAACATATTTTCCTACAACGAACAGACAATAACTCAAAACACATATAATCATATAATTAGCACTCAAATCATATCAAACATATAATTATAAGCATAATTAAGATTAATTAGCATAACACAAAGTAGGGTTGTCACACTGAGTGACACACATGCTCATTAAACAATTAATTCACATCCACCTACCTCATTTCTAAACTTAAGACAAGTTCTAAGGTGACTCCTAGTTGACCTCCCCTGACACCACTCAATCACTAACACCATGTAAGGAGAAATCATTAGCCTATACTTGCACAACACACCACACTCCGTAAAGTCAATGCCACAATATTAACTCTAAAGTTGAAACACGACCCCACACCATGCCCATATTATGATGCCCCACGAGATCAAATGTAAATTCAATACCTTCTATAATGCAAACTTACACAACGACAAATTATCATGCTGTTAGTAAATTAATCTTCGATTACAACAAAATTGCTCCTGTTACAAAATATTACTATGCTTTTATTACAAAATTCTAACAAAATCACATTTTCAGTACTTCAATCCAATCACTACTTAAGCTACTCAAATCACAAGACATGACACCAACTGCCATCTTAAACCCACCACAAAAGCCTACACAACTTAAGACATCTAGTTACACCAACAAAAGTCCATAGCTATACTTAATTCGAAATCTCATCTGAAGTCTCTGATTAGTACACCAGTACTCAATCAAAACATTTTCTTTTTTAAACACATGATAAATGTTTAAGCATTAAAAGTCAAATATTGTCATTTCCATGAGAAATCACCTTTCAAAATTAGGGGCAAATGAGACATGGAGTACCTAAAGAGAGCCCCAGTACATACCTCCACATTTACCGACTGTTATATGGCAAGACGTGGCACCCAAAAAAAGCATTTTCCCTTCCAAATTTGCTAGCTCCATAAACGGCGGGGACGTGGACACCCAAAACCATGTTTTTCCACATTTGTTGACTTTAGAAACCGCGAGCTTGTGGACACCCAAAAACATTTTTTCACATTTGTTTGGGGATATGGGCAGACAGGGCTATTGGGTACCTTGACTCCTTGTGCAGGTACCAATTACGTTCCATAACTCAAAAACCAACCCGACTCTTTACCCAGACTCACATGCTATTTACAAGCCCCTTAAAACAACCTTTCCAATGTTTCAACAAATTCCAAGCATTTGTACATCCATGAGAACAAAGGTAAATATCACCATGCAATTAATTTCACTATTATAGATACATAATCATCATATTTCCAAGGAAAAATCTCAAAGGCTTTCAAACTCATAAATCTCAAGCAATACATATTCAAAATCTCATAATCCTTTCATCAATTTAAAGATTTCAAATCAATTTCATCTTTCCTCCAAATTTGATAACTAGGGTTTTCATAAATTTTGGGCTTTTGCCCATAAACCATGTAAAATGCTATCTTCAAACTAAAATCTCCATAATTCATAGCCATTAATAAAAATCTCAAGAGAAAGTAGGAAATCTCATTTTTGAAACAAAACCCAATTTTGTAAACTCAAAATTTTAATTATAGCATCAATGTCACAATAGTACCAAATAATCATCCTCAAAATAAAGAGATACAAAGCTAAAAGTAATCTTACCTCAAGCAAAGAGCAAGAGAGCAAGACTTCTAGGAGAATCCTTCACAAAACCAAGATCCAATTGGTTAAAAATGCTTATCTTCACTTGTTCTTCATTTTTAATGCAAGATCCATGGTGGATTCTAGGTGAAAAATGGATAGAATCAAGGTTTTTACGGCTAGGGTTTTAGGTATGGAAAAGAAAGGGAGAAGAAAGGAAGAAAAAATAAAGTTTTTGGGCCAAAAAGTCACTTTAAAGTGACTGATATCGACCAGTGCGCGCGAGTGAAGAAAGCTAGGCTCGAGCATAGAAAAAGAGCTCCCAAAATCTCTGAAAGTCGAGCAGACTGCTCAAGTGCAACTTCCTGTGCTCGAGCGGACTTGTTTCCAACACAGATACTCAAAATTCAAACGGGCATAACTTTCTTGTCTAGACTTCGTTTTAAGTCATTCTTATGTCCAAATTAAAGCCCTAGAAATAAGATTTCCAATGGTTTTGGCCTTATATCCAAATTCGAAGTGTGGAAAAAGAAAAAGGGCAAAAGAGTGATGACTGCTCATAGGACAATTATCTGAATCAAAGCTTTTGGTTCAATCCTACTTTCCAAACATGATACCACCTCAATCAATATTCTAAAATGAATCTAAGAGGCTCCAAGTATAATAATAAAGGTGTTCAGAGCAATCCCATTAATCCAAGTATGAAGTGTCACATTATCTGTCTCTGAATATTCTTATTTCGCTAAAGTTACTTGATCTTTGTTAACACGTTTTAATCTTGCCAGATCTCATGGGTTTTTTTTCTCTCATGGTTGCTTGTTTGGATGTTTTTCTGCTTCCAACTATTTTTCTAGGATATTTTTCTGATTCTCTTTCACAACATATTACTAATTTCATTTTTTTGCTTTTAATAGTTTGATTGATGATCTTTATTTAGTAAAATGTTAATTAATATGTTGTGTTAGTGTAACAACCCTGACCTATGGTCAACCTTTAATCTATTATATGCTTACTAAGTAATTAAGATGAAATTCTGAATTAATTGCATGTGTGTTGTATTATTTGTGTTCATATCTGTCTATCGTAGAAAGATCTATTCATGTTTTTGTTTTGTTCTACGAATTGAAGGCCTTATCAGCGTCCGATCAAGAAATTGACTTGGGTTATGTGTTATTTAGGATTTTTAGAAATTTATGCTAGGTTTGATTTAAATTTGATTTGGAACCAAATAATTAGAATAAATAATGCCAATTAATTAGTCATTAAGTGTATTCTCTAATTAAACCTACATAAGGCAATTGTTGACTTAAGGGCCATTACTTGCACCCTCATTTTTTCATCTTGAAAGAGAGCAAAACGTGAGAGAGAGTGAGAAGAGTGAGATTGAAGTCAATTTGGAGAAAAATTAAACTAAGGGAATTGCTAGCAATCTATAGGGAATTAAGGAAATTGACTTGGAAGCTCAAAGACATAGCAATGTAGAACTCAATTGAGGATCTTAGGTGAGTAATTGATTCCTAATCTTTGTATTTAAGTTGGTAATGAAGAGAATTCAAGAAGTTCTTGTGACTAAGTATGAGAATTTAGATCATATCATGCATGCATGTTCATTTCACCACAATTTGAGTTTGATTTCAAAGAATTCTCACATGCATGTGCTTCTCTTGCTTTTGTTTTATGAATTCAACATGTTTTTGTGCTTAACACCTCATTTGAACAAGGTTTGAAAGCTTTAAAGCCAAGAAACTTCATACATATTGTGGGGATACATTTTCTGAGTACCAACACGTGGCCAAGGTGACGCCGATGTGTTAGCCGAGGTGCCACGTGTCCTGGTCATGACGCCGAGATTATCTCGGCACGGCCAAAGTTATCTCCGAAGATATCAGAATCCGAGATAAGCGGATAAGGCACAAGAGTCCTAGAATGATGAGGGGACTCAGCCTGGATAAAGATAAAGCTCTTAGGGAGTTTATCTTTGTCTATGGAAGAGTCCTGGATAAGCACTAAGCTAAAGTCCATTAAAGCTAGGCTTCTGTTGGGACAAGGATTGAGTTAACTATAAAAGAAAGGCACCCCCGATGGGTCTAAGGTACGCAATTTATATTCTGAACAGTGAGTTTAGCACTATTGATTATCTTTGAGAGATTTACTAACTTGATCGTCGGAGTACTCCTGGGTGGATGAACCACCGTCATAATCTTCTCTTTCTGTTACAGGACAGCCAGGTGTCATCTATTCTGCCAGTACTCTCCAGCCGAATACTGAGTTGGCAGTGTGGTCAGAAAATCACTCACACAATTTGGCACCGTCTGTGGGAAAGAAAGAAGAATAGATGGCCAACGACGGACAGAAGGAGAAGGTTGGGGACGACACTCCTAACGGGAGTGGCAGACCTGTTGACGTTGATGTCGAGAAGGACAATTGCAACGAAGACCATAATCACAGCAGAAAAGACTTCGGCCAGGATGATGACATACCGAATAAACCAGATCAAAGTGGGTACTACAATGAGGACGACCTGCAGGTATGGAAGGACAGATGCGTGCGGAGAGACGAAGAAGTAAAAGAGATGGTGAACAAATTAGCGAACCTGCAATCGGTCGTCAATTTCATGATGTAAAATAATGTCATGCAGCCACCATTCCCGCTGTAGGACACTCCGATTCCAGCGGCCAATGCCCAGAAAGGGGGGCAGAAACCAATCCCAATAGCCCCCCAACACACCAAGAGTGAAAGACACTCTCACCGGCCTTCAAGGGAGGTCGGGTGAGGAGAGTCGAGAAGGGAATAGTCACGAAAGATACATGGCACTAAAGAAGCAGACTCCAGAGAACATCGGCATGTTCAAAAACAAGAGCTGTGTTTCGACACAACTCATGGAGAAAGGTCGAAGAGGGCTCACAACGAAGCTGAGAGCAGTGCACCTAAAAGACTGAAGTCAGGAGATAGCTGAGCTCCTGGATGGACAAAGGAGGACTTAAGAGATTACCTCAAGAGGAAGCAACAGAATGCCGATGCCGAGGTAACCTCCTCTGATAAGCCGAGAACACCCTTCTTAGTGGAATTGGACAAAATTGAGGCGCCGAAGAGATTTAGTATGCCGAGGTTCCAAATATACGATGGTAAGTCAGACCTCAACTTCCACGTTGGATTATACTTGAACTCAATGGCATTGTATAGTGGGAACGAGTCGTTGCTCTATAAAGTGTTCCCCTCATTCTTCGGGAAGATTGCATCAGATTGGTTTCATAAACTACCAAAGGGAAGTGTGAAGACCTGGGAAGGCCTGGCCGAGATGTTTGTGGCCAGGTTCGTGACAAACAAGCTGCAACCATTAAGGATGGACGCATTGATGGCTCTGAAGATCAGTACGGATGAAGGCCTTAGGGCCTATGCAAAAAGGTACTATGAGGTGTTCAACCGAATACCAGAGTGTAATCTAGAGGTAGCGTTCGTATCTTTTAAAAATAGCCTAAAAGACGACTGTCCACTACGAAAGTCTTTGGCAAAGACATTGCCAAAAAGCATGGAAGAGCTCATGGCAAGAATCGAGAAGTATGCCAGAGCCAATGAAGACACGCCGGGGACTAAGGAGACAAAGCAAGAAAAAGCAAACGGCTCGCCGAAGCGAGACCGAGGTAACAATGGATCTAGCAAGCAAGAGATAGGATTGAGGGCTACACAGGCAGTTACAACCGTGTTCCGAATCCCAATTCACAAAGTCCTGGACCAAATTCGGAACCAACCCTATTTCAGAGCACCAGCAAGGGCACCAGGAGAGTTTATGGGAAGAAACCTTCGGAAGCATTGTGCTTACCACATTGAAGATGGGCATATGACTCAGGGTTGTAGAGCCTTGAAAACACACTTAGAAGACCTAGTAAGGCAAGGCCATCTGAGAGACCTTGTCGATGAGGCCAGGACAAGGGAAGAACAGGCAAGACTGCCTCAAGCGCCAGCAGCTCCGCCTCCCCCAGCACAACAACCTCAGGCAGGAGGACCTCGGGTAATTAATATAATTCACTCGAAGGTTAATGAAAATGAGATTCGGGGGGAGACCCTGAGGTAAAATACCTACAGCATGTCTACCAAGTCGGGGAGAAGAGACATCGGGCAGAGGAGGGCCAAGGACCAATAGTGTCGTTTATTGAAACCGACCTTGAGATGGTGTAGCATCCACGTAATAATGCCTTGGTAGTATCCCTCCAGGTTGGGGAGTGCCAAGTGAAGTGCATCCTCATTGACCAAGACAGCTCCTATGACATCATGTACGTCAAATGTTATAAGGAGCTTGGCCTTCACCCAAACGATATGGAGCAATCCAATAGCCCGATGGTCGGGTTCAATGGAACGCCGACATAGCCACCGGGAACAACCAGCTTGGAGGTGCAGGCAGGCACCAGGAAGATAACAATAGAGTTCACCGTGACACACCCTCCCCTTACAACATCATCTTGGGAAGGCCATGGTTGCATGCAATGAGGCTGTTCCCTCAACATTGCATCAACTATTGCGGTTCCCAACAGAACATGGGATAGAAGAGATAAGAGGAGATCGGCCGCAGGCAAAGAATTACTTCATGGCAGCAATGAAATCCACTTGTAGCATTCGAGAACCAGAAAAGATAGAGATCGAAGACGAGGACGTAGAGGTCCTAGAGGATGTCGGCAAGGAGCCAGCCGAGAAGAGTGAAGAAACACTGAAGAAAATCCTCGTCCAGGATGGAGATGAAGAACGCTTCTTTCTTCTCGGCCTGGGCTTAGCCGAAGAAGAGGAAAAAGAGTTAGAAGCTTTTTTAAGAGCAAATATTGAGGTGTTTGCTTGGACGCCATAAGAAATGCCTGGCATTGACCCCGAGGTCACTTGCCATAAACTGAACGTTGACAGGTCGGCCAAACCTGTAATCCAACGAGCAAGAAGACCGAAGTTGATGCACGTCGAAGCAGTAGAGGAGGAAGTAGACAGACTACTGGAAGCCAGGGCCATTCGTGAGGTAAATTACCCGACATGGCTATCAAACACAGTAGTGGTGAAGAAGAAGAATGGTAAATGGAGGGTCTGCATGGACTTTACCAGCCTAAACAAGGCCTGTCCCAAAGACAGCTTCCCTCTACCCAAGATTGACCAGCTAGTGGATGCCATTTCAGGGCATGGAAGGATGAGCTTCCTGGATGCTTATAAGGGGTATCACCAGATAGCCATGTACCCCGCGGATGAAGACAAGACTGCGTTTATCACCCCAAAAGGGTTGTACTGCTACAAGGTGATGCCTTTTGGGTTGAAAAATGCAGGAGCAACTTACCAAAGGTTAGTAACCAAGATGTTCAGACACCTGATTGGCCGAACGGTGGAAGTTTACATCGACGACATGGTTGTGAAGACCAAGGAACCTGAAGGTCATCTGGCCGACCTCAAAGCAGTCTTTGAAATCCTTAAAGCATATCAGCTCCGACTCAATGCATCAAAGTGTGCATTTGGAGTTAGATCTGGTAAGTTCTTGGGATACCTGGTGACCAGAAGGGGCATTGAGGCCAGCCTAGATCAGATCAAGGTCATCCTAGAGTTGAAAAGCCCATCGTCGGCAAAATAGGTGCAAATGCTAACTGGAAGGGCCGCAGTCCTGAATAGGTTCATCAGCAAAAGCTCAAACAAGTACAAACCTTTCTTCAACTTAGTAAAGAAAGCCACAGACTTCCTATGGACCGAAGAGTGCGAAGCCGCTTTGGCCGACCTGAAGAAGTATCTGACCACGGCTCCGGTCCTCTCAAATCCAGAACCTGGAGAGGAGTTGTTTTTGTACTTAGCAGTTTCAGAACATGCGATAAGCGCAGTAGTAATCCGAAAAGAAAAAGGGGAGCAAAGGGCTGTTTACTATGTAAGCAAAACCCTGGCCGATGCAGAAACAAGGTATCTACCCTTAGAGAAATTGGCACTGGCATTAGTAATGGCTTCAAAGAAACTGAACCATTACTTCCAAGCCTATAAAATTGTGTTGCTAACTGAGCACCCCTTGAAGTCCTTGCTACAGTAAGGAGATCTGACAGGCAGAATAGCCAGATGGGCAGTAGCCTTGGGACAATATGACCTGGAGTTTAGACCCAGAACAGCAATCAAAGGCCAAGTTTTGGCCGACTTCGTGGCCGAGTTCACGCTAGAATCCATCGTACATCGGGCTCCGTTAAGCCGAGGTGAACGATGTCCAAACAAGGAAAGAGGAGCCCAGCCAAAGGCGAAAGAACAAAGGAAAGAGGAAAAACTCAGACCCTGCAGTATTTACATCGGCGACTCATTTCGACTGTTCGTTGATAGGAGTTCAAACCGACAGGGAACAAGGGCAGGAGTAGTATTGATATCTCTAGATGGGCAGATACTAGAACAATCGATTCGTTTGGGGTTCAAGGCCTCAAACAATGAAGCAGAGTACGAAGCACTCATTGTAGGACTGAAACTGGCAGCAGCAGTACAAGCAGATAAGGTAATAGTCTTTTGTGACTCACAACTTATAGTTAACCAAACAACAGGCGAGTTTGCAGCCCGAGATTAAAGGATGTCGGCCTACGCAAAGGAGGTTATTAGGTTGTCAGCCTTGTTTCAGAACTACCGACTACTTCAGGTAAGCCGAGATGATAACAGTCACGCCGATACATTGGCCAACCCAGCTAGTGCGGTACAACCTGGAAAAGCAAGGACAATAATGGTTGACTATTTGTCGGGCCCAAGCATCGAACCACTGACCACAGAGCGTGAAGCAATGTGTGTGGACATGGGACTAGGCTGGATGGATGCAATTGTTGCTTTCCTGAAAGAAGGAAAGCTTCCAGATGACCACAATGAGGCACACAAGATCAGATTGAAGTCGACAAGATTCAGTCTGACAGCAGAGGGACACTTCTACAGAAGATCCTTCACTGGGCCCCTTTTGAGGTGTGTACATCCTTTACAAGTTGAAGATTTTTTATATGAAATTCATGAAGGAATTTGTGGAAGCCACGCTGGGGGCAGATCACTTGCCCATAGGGCCATTACCCAGGGATATTGGTGGCTCTACATATAGAGAGATGCAGAAGCCTATGTGAAGAAGTGTGAAAAATGCCAAAGATTTGCACCTCTGATACACCAACCAGCAGCAGTCCTGAACCCAGTATCCAGTCCTTGGCCGTTTGCCCAATGGGGCATAGATCTCGTTGGAAAACTGCCCCAAGCAAATGGACAAAAAAAATACCTGCGGGTGGCAACAGACTACTTCACCAAATGGATAGAAGCTGAGCCCCTTGCCAAAATCTGAGATGTTGATGTAAAGAGCTTCATATGAAAGAACATCATCACCCGGTTTGGGATTCCAAGAGTAATAATTGCAGACAATGGAACACAATTTGACAGTAAGCTAATCAAGAGCTTCTGTGTAAAGTTCAAAATCAAGAATTACTTTTCCACCCCAAGTTTTCCTCAGAGCAATGGACAAGCAGAAGCGTCCAACAAAGTCATCTTGGATGGGATTAAGAAGAGGCTGCAAGCAGCAAAGGGAAAGTGGGTGGATGAACTGCTAAGCGTACTCTGGGCATATCGGACTACGCTGAGAAGATCAACGGGGAATCCCCATTTTCCATGGCTTATGGCATAGAAGCAGTCATTCTTTTGGAAGTCGGCATCCTAGGGATCAAAACCCAGGGAGTGGAGAATGGGACCAATAACATATTATTAGCCTGAGATTTGGATCTACTAGAAGAAAGAAGGGAGAGAGCTGCAATACAGCTCGCATCATACCAGCAGCAACTTGCCAGAGCTTATAATAAGAAGGTCAACCCAAGGGAGTTTCAAATCGGTGACCTCGTCTTGAGAAAAGTCGTCGGCAACAAAAAAGATCCCAGAGAGGGAAAGCTTGGCCCAAATTGGAAAGGACCCTATAGAATCATCTCGGTACTGGGCAATGGGCCATATCGGCTTAAAGATAATGAGGACAAAGAATTGCCAAGGCCTTGGAATACTTGCAATTTGAAATTTTTTTATCATTAGAATTTGTTGTTCTCTTGTCATTTGCCGAAGTAAATAAATAAAGTTTTAGCTTGTTTATATGTTTATACACTTATGACTGATAAAGATACATAACGTTGTTTCTGGAATACATGTACAATGAGAACCCAAGTGGAACTTAGGTTCACATTAGGGGACAGAGAGAAGAAAAATGGTTTTAACACTTGTTGAAACTTGAGAAAAGTTTACAAGTTGAAGTTAAATTGAGATTATGTTTAACACTTGTTGAAACTTGAGAAAAGTTTATAAGTTGAAGTTAAACCGAGATCATGTTTAACACTTGTTGAAACTTAAAAAAATTTTACAAGTTAAAGTTAAGCCGAGATCGTGTTTAACACTTGTTGAAACTTGAGAAAAGTTTACAAGTTAAAGTTAGACTAAGGTTAAACACTTGTTGAAATTTTATGAACAAATTTACAAGCTGAAACCAAGGTTATACTAAGAAAGGTACTGGGGTGCTTGCCGAGGTGAATCATCAGTTTGTATAACTGAGGTGTGTCACCCCGAGAAGGTTGCACAAAGATTGAAGTGTGTATTAAAGACATACAAAACATTCTAAGTATGGAATCATACAAGAGTAGTAAAGAGAAGGCAAACATACAAACGTTCAAAACAAAGAAGTTGTATTTATAAAAAGGTACTTCGGCAATATGAGGAGCTTACACTGTTTTAAAAGAAAAACAAAAGTACAGAGCACAGAAGAAAGAGAAAAACATGAAATTAAGATTCTTCAGCATCATTAGCAGGCTGGGTTTGGACCTCGGAGGACTGTTGAGAAGACATCTCGGCGGCCTTCTCAGTCGCAAGCTCAGCGTCAATTTCTTGAAGGGTTAGATCGAGGCCTTCATCGGCAAGAGGCACGTCCGATGACGGCTTCTCAAGAGTGGCATCCTTGGGGACTTCCTCACCCTCTTCATCTTGAGTCAAGTCCAGGACTTGCTCATTCAGAGAAGGGGACTTGGTCCCAGCAGCCTCCTTTGATTTCCTCACCAAGGTCTCCTCTTTAGACTTAGATTCGTCGTCAGATTGACTTGGAGTTGGAGGGAATGTAAGAGGAATGACGTCGGCGTTCCTGAGGGGCGAGTCATTGGGGACTTTAAGCTTTTTTAGAAGAGACATCCAACCAAGGGTGAAACCTTTGTTGCATGCCTGCTTCACTTGCTTTTCATAGTCCGCCGTGACATCGGCCACACCCTCATTGTAGCCCTTCTCGTCAGCTGCCTTGAGCTCGGCATCCTTCGTGGCCAAAGCTTCTTGCAATTCTTTTTGGGCCTGGGCCATTCTCTCCTCGGCCTCATTCTTTTGGCCTCAAGTACCTTCTTGATGGCCTCAACGGATTCTGCCTTTTCTTCGGCTACATCCTTAGCTTTAATAGCAACCTCGACTTGATCCTCTAAGGTCTTCATCTTTGATTGCAAGTTTTTATTAGTTTTCTGAAGCCTGGAGACCTCCCTCTTCTTAAAGCTAACTTCTCCCGGTTCTCGAAAGATTGTATTGAGAAAGAATGGGCATGCTAGATGGCCTGAGAAAAAATAAAACAGAGCAGAAGTTATGACAAAATTTTCTAAAGTACAAGAAAGAAAGAAAGAAAGAAAGAAAGAAAAACGACCAAATATAGACACTTACTTGAACAGAGCGCTGAAGCATCAGAGCATAGTTCTCATATTCACTCAACTCGGCGTTTCGGTCGAGATCGCCGGGAAGAAGCAGAGCGGTACTGAGGGCAACGCCGACATTAATGTCATCAGCGCTATCGTTGGCCATAACTGGCTTATCTTCCAGAGTGATTTGGGGGGCCTAGGGGGAATCGTGCTTTTGAGACCCCAAGGTGGTTGCAGCAGATGACCTCAGCCTCTTTGATCGGATGGACTCGGATGGTTGGGCCTCAGCAGGCTTTTTCTTGACAGCAGATGTGGTCTTCTCACTCTCAGCCAATTTTGAAATCGGCAAAGTGTCCTCAGTATCAACCTGAGTCACCTTTGCCTTTGGCTGAGCCTTCTTTATTCTTTTCGGCTTCAGTGGGGGTAGGGATTGCGCTGGTTGAGTGTCAATGGTGGATGGAATACTGGCTAAGAGATCCTTAGCGACTTCTTTTTGGCGGCCCATTTCAGCAGCAAAAACTGTTCGGCGTCGTCAACGGCGTTAGGATATTGGGATCAGATATGGAGCCGAGGTAGACAGCTACTTAGCTGGATTAGAGGTTGATCCTTGATCTGGCCGAGATGAGGAGACAGCTTGAGAAGTTGTGGCAGAGGGAGGAGATAGGCTCTTTTTCTTCTTCTTCTTTGGAATGTCAGGAAGAACCGACTTATAAGAAGGAATAAAATTGAGGACCAGAGGGGCTCTCCGTTTGAGGACAGGCAGATCCAATAGATTCCTCAAGTCTTTGCTGGGAAAGAAAGACTGGCGGAAGCCCTTTGGTGGCTGAGGAAGAGCTGCAAGAAAAGCAGACATTAGAAACAAATAAAGTATTGAAGACTTTAAAAAACAAGTTAATATGAACACAGGGCTCTTACCATTGCCCTCTACAAAAACTGTTCGAGGAAGAGGGTAGAGGTGGAGGTCCTCATCTGGAGCGAACTCCCAGTTCCCCGAGGTAATGAAGTAATCGTCTCCAGCTCCCTTGTTGGAGTCTGGGAGGTCAGCTACGATTTTGTACTCTCCGGATGTGTGTTCTTGATTTCCAGGGAAATTGGGAAAGTCATCTACCGTTAGCTGAATTTGCCTACAACAACAGCTTCCATTCAAGTATTGGTACGGTGCCTTTCGAGGCATTATATGGCAGAAAATGTAGATCTCTGATCTGCTGGACAAAAATTAGAGATGGGCCATTGCTTGGGCCTGAGATTATATATGAAACGACTGAGAAAGTAAAACTGATCCAACAAAGACTGAAAACCGCACAGAGCCGACAGAAAAGTTATGCAGATATCAGAAGGTGAGACAGATAGTATGAAGTAGGTGATCACGTTTTCGTGAAAGTGACACCAATGAAAGGCCAGACTCGTTTCAGAGTCAAGGGTAAGTTAGCGCCGAGATATGTCGGACTGTATGAGATTATTGAGAAAATCAATCCGGTGGCGTATCAAGTAGCGTTTCCTCCTGAAATGGAGCATATGCACAACGTGTTCCATATTTCAATGTTGAGGGAATACCTTCGGGATCCCTTCCATGTGATTGAGCCTACTCGTGTAGTGCTGAGTGATGACTACACTTATGAAGAACGGCCTATACAGATTGTGAACAGACGGATCAAGAAGTTAAGAAACAAAGAGATTCTGTTAGTAAAAGTCGACTAGCAAAACCATGGTGGCGTGTATGCCACCTAGAAAAGGGAAGATGACATGGCCAAGAGATATCCTGACTTGTTTCCACTGAATTCTGTTTTCTTCCAGAACGAAGGTAATTCAAGTTTGGAAGACCAAACTCTTTTTAAGGAGGGGAGACTGTAATAACCCTCACCACTGGTTACTGATAAACCACTGATTACTGTTAAACTGAGACTGATCATGATAAGTAATTGAACCGACTAAAAAACTGAACTGATTGATTGATTGTGCTAGTTTGAATGCATTTCTATCTGCTTGACTGTTAAATTATCTATCCATGTTTTATGCTTTAAACTGCAAATTGAAGGCCTTATCGGCGGCCGAACCCGAAATCGATTAGTGTTTTATGATAATTAGAATTTATGTGAATTTATGGCATGTTTATCCAAAATGTGATTTAGTGTGATTAAATTAGATTAGATAATGTAAAACACATAAGTTGGTTTTATCTACCAAAATGCCATTGTGAGTGGGCCACTGCCTTAGACCATATTTGAGCCTTATTACACTCATTCATACACATTTCATCAGCTCATTTCTAAGCACAACCAACCATAGAGAGAGAGAGAACTAAGAGAGTTGGTTTTCATCTTGTTTTGCTTGGAAATTGAAGGAATTAAAGAGAGTATTGCAAAATTGAGCTCCTAGACCTTTAATTCAAGACATAAGGTAGAACATCCACCTTCTTGAACTTGTTTTTGAATTGATTCATGCATGGTTCTTGTGCCCTTAGTGATCTAAGCCTAGATTGAGCTTGATAATGTTGAATTATAGCATGTATCATGCATGCATGTTTCCATTCTTGGGTTTTGAAACTATTGTTCATGAAATTCACATGCATGTTCATGTTTTTGCAAATGGACCATGACTTCACCATGATTTTAGAAAAATTGGCTCAATTGAGCTATCATTTGAAGCTTTGAAGTTGTTGAATTCATGCATGTTACGCATTCATCATGTTCTTAAAATGTTGTTTGAAATTGGGTTTAATTCCCTCACCTTTGGGCCTTGATTTTACAAATTGAGCTTTAAATCATGTCATACTATGTATTTGCAAGTGTTTCCCAGGAAATGGGCCCAAAGGAATCGAATTTGACACATTTGAAGTTGAATTTGAGCTTGAGGTTCAAATCTGGGAATTCCAGATTTTGAACTCACGCTCGAGCGGGGTGACTGGCGCTCAAGCGTGAAATTCGTGCTCCCAGCACTTTACACTGTTTTGAAGTCCACTCGAGCGGGGTAATTTACGCTCAAGCGAGACCTTGTGTCTTACGCTCAAGCGGGTGTTGAGCGCCCAATCGAGCGTGATTTTCACACATCCAGCACTTTTGACTGTTTTGCAGTACGCTCGAGCGGGTAAGTCTACGCTCGAGCTGAAACCTTTGTCTGCATGTCCGCTCGAGTGGAGTAACCTACGCTCGAGCGGGACCCCTGTTTTCTGAAAATTCTGAAAATGCTTTTAAAGTGCATCTTTGCATCCTCATTTCGTCCTAGGCATTCTTAGGCCTAGTTTAAGGCATCTTAATGAGGATATAGATGTAGAACCACACCGAGTCTAAGTAGGGACTAAGTCTTTGATTCCTGAATGTGAACTTAGTGTGTATTCATCCTGTAAATTGTGTAGGGTTGGCATCTGAGGACGCGCTCTAGTTTAACTGTAGCCCAGAACTCTGTGAGTAACAACTGTGTAAAGATATGTTCAAATATGAATATCTTCTGAATGGTTAAACTGTACTATTTCTGAATTGATATTGTTAACTGAATGAATGTATGTCCTCTATTCTGAACTGTACTGTGGCATCCATAGCAACTACTGTTACTGTTATTGCTACTGTTACAGAGATCTCTGGCGGTTCCCATGTTTGGAACCATTACTGATGGCCATCATTGACTGCTCGGTCTTTTAAGACCTACTGTTTACTGTACTTCTATGCTAAAGGATGTACCACATATGACTGTTATGACTGAATGACTGATATACTGAATCAATTGACTGTTTTCTATACTGAAAGGACATTCATTCTTAACCTCTTTATACACTATGTTATTCACTGGGCTTTAGCTCACTGCTCATATATATATATATGTAGGTGTACAGGCACCAGACCGGAGCTAGGAGCATGGATTAGACTCCCTTTTGTCAAAGCCAACCACTGTGCATCGCTGCGAGGTTCCGAACCTGTCAAGCTAGGGCTTTTGGGACGTTTTAGTTTCCCCTTTTTTGTATCTGTTGTAACTACTGTTTAGACTGAATGATGTTTTTGTACTATACTGTCTAATAGGGATTAAGTCCCTGTCCTGAATGATTGTATATATTGTACATACTGTTTCGTTACGAATGTGCATAAATGAAAAGTCTTTTTGCATACAGACTGTCACAGCTCATTGGACATTGTCTATTTACTGTTTTGGCTTCCGCCATGCCCCTGTACTTTGTATTATTGCTTGACTGTTAAGCAAGCCTTCAGTAATCACGGATTACTGGCCGGTTACGGTGCTAAACCCATAGGGGCGGGTTTGGGTCGTGACAGGTGTTTACTCTATGCTTCCACATACCCATGATATCGGCTTAAACTGAAGGGGTTGGACTTCAGAAGGGTGTGTTTCTAAGGGGTATTATAGACCTCGGCTAAAGCTTAAAAATACACAGGATATGTGGGGAATCGTTTCAGTTTTCCCTAGACAATAGTTCAGAGTTCTACAAACAAATCCCAAACCTAGATCTATGGAAACGAAGATTGAAGGCACGAATCTGGAAAACAGAAAAGCAAGAATGCGCTTCAAAATCAAGAACAAAGATGGACTACGAAGAACATTGTAAGTACAAAAGGGTATAAAGTCAAGAACAGTGGCAAAAGTGCAGAAAAGTTGTGAGCAGTGCGTGTATTCAAGACATGGGCAAGGGGCAAAACCGTGAAATAAACACACTCAGATATATGATTCGCAAATCGAATGCTTGAACAAAGCAGTAATGGCAACGAGTAATGAAGAGCATCAAAAACTGAAATTAGGAAAAATAATAAACTCACCGAAGAAAAGAAACCGGTGTTGAGTTCGCCGAAGTCAGACGAACGACAGCTACAGAAAAGATTAGCAAGAACCTCGCCGGAGGAGGTAGATGGAGCAAGTTACAGAGCTTTAGAAGCTTGAACAATGGAGGATTTGGAAGAAAAAGCTAGAGAGAGAGAGAGAAAGCCTCAGAAATGATGGAGAAAAGTGAAAAAATAAGGAAAGGGGGAAAAAGTTTTGTTAAAACTTGAAACGGCGGCAAAACAGAATTAATGAACCTAGATCGACGGATTTGTCAGACGGCGCACACAAGCAGAATTCGACTTACAGGCGCGTAACAAGTACGATCCAGTAAGGGGAAAACACGTGGCCTAAACGGTTGAGTTATTATGTATAACAGCTCATACGTGTGAAGAAGCTCTTCGAATTTTTGATTTTAAAGAAGACATGTCGGCCTGTAATAATGATCTCGGCTGAAGCCAAAGTACTGGCAAGAAGTACCAATATAGGTTCCATCACCTCAGAATGTCGAGGTAATAGAACCTAGGGGGCAGTTGTGGAGATATATTTTCTAAGTACCAACACGTGGCCAAGGTGACACCGACGTGTCAGCCGACGTGCCACGTGTCCTAGTCATGACGCCGAGGTTATCTCGGCACGGCCGAGGTTATCTCTGAAGATATCGAAATCCGAGATAAGCGAATAGGGCATAAGAGTCCTAGAATGATGAGGGGACTCAGCCTGGATAAGGATAAAGCTCTTAGGGAGTTTATCTCTATCTGTTAAAGAGTCCTGGATAAGCACTGAGCTAAAGTCCATTGAAGCTAAGCTTCTATTGGGACAAGGATTAAGTTAACTATAAAAGAAAGGCACCGCCGATGGGTCTAAGGTACGCAATTTATATTTAAAACAGAGAGTTTAGCAATTGATTATCTTTGAGAGATATACTGACTTGATCGTCGGAGTACCCCCAGGTGGACGAACCACCGTCGGAATCTTCTCTTTCTGTTGCAGGTCAGCCATGTGTCATCTATTCTGCTAGTACTCTCCAGCCGAATACTGAGTTGGCAGTGTGGTCAGAAAATCACTCACACACATGTTATGTTAATGAAACATCAAGTTTGATTTCACATAATTGACATGCTTTTGGGCCTTGATTTTTGCGAAATGATCTTCAATTCATGATATTCTACAAGTTTCTAATTGTTTTCTTAAGTTTTGACCTAAGAGGATGAGTTTTGATGTGTTAAATTCGAGTTTTGAGCGTGGGAGTGCAATCTAAAAATTCCAAAATTCTGCTCCTATACTTGAGCGACAGATCCTGTGTTCGAGTGACCACCTTTATTTTTGAACCTCTGCTCGAGCAACCAAAAGTTGGCTCAAGCATAAATTGCATGCTCTTAGAAGTTTCTATGTTTTGTAGACCGCTCAAGCGACAAGAGTTGCGCTCGAGTGAAGACCTCAGTCTCACACTCGAGCTACCGTCGAGCGGAAAAATCAAGCAACTAGTACTTTTGCAAAGTTTACAGACCGCTCAAGCAACCAGAATTGCGCTTGAGTGACCTCTCACATTTTTGAACGTTTGCTCGAGCGAAATAAGCTGTGTTCGAGCGAGGACCTATTTTTAGCAAATCTGTCTAAGTGTTGAACAACATGTTTTGGCATCCTCATTGCATCCTAGACATTCCTAGTCCGAGATTAAATATAATAATGAGGATAAGGGCTAGAAACACACTAAGAGCAAAATAAGATAAGTTAAGTACGACTCGAGCATGTGTTTCAATATGTGTATCTGTTATGTTTGTGTAGGTCACGTGCCGTGAGCTGTTGATCCATTGGTTGCTATCAAAGCTATCTATGCAGTTATCTGTGAGTAATAACTTAGTAAAGCTATGTTTGATATGAAAATACTTTCTGAACACTATGATATGTTATGAATTATTTCTGAATGATACAAAGGGCTATTTTGTGATTCATAACTTTGAAATGTATTTGCGGTATCCTTAGCAGAGGCCCTCACCCAGGAGAAATAATGTTGTGACTTTTGGTCATGAGGCCCTCGCCCGGAGGAAACAATACTGAGGCCCATGTATAAGATATGTTACCTGGTACCGGAGGTTCCATTATGGAACTTGATATGTTTGACCAAAGTGATATGTTAATGCTAATGGAAGTACCACACATGATTTGAATACGAATATAAACAGGACTCTGTTTTTTATACAACCATGCTTATTTCTCTGATTGATATGATACAGAACTGGACATCATTTATTAAAATCTTTACCTTGTTATTATTCATTGAGCTTTTGCTCACTATTTATATTATGTATGTAGGTGACCAGGTGTCACGACCCAAACCCGGCCCTATGGGTTTAGCACCGTAACCGGCCAGTAATCCGAGATTACCGAAGGCCTGCAGAACAGTAGTACAGTAAAACAGAGTACAGGGCCTGGCGGAAGCCAATACAGTAAAGAAACAATGCCCAATGAGCTGTGACAGTCTGTATGCAAAAAGACTTTTCATACTTTTATACGTAAACAGTACAGAACAGTAGGCACAATATTTACAATCATTCAGACTAGGGACTCAATCCTTGCATAACAGTACAGTAAACATTCAGTCTATACAAAACAGTAAGACGGTACAGAAGGGGGAATTGTAAAACACCCCCAAGCCTTAGCAATAGGCTTGGAACCTCGCAGTGAGGCACATAGGCTGGCTTGACAAAACTGGAGTAACCCTGACGCTCCTAGCCGCGGTCTGGTGCCTGAACACCTACATATATATATGAGCAGTGAGCTAAAGCCCAGTGAATATCATAATGCGTAAAGAGGTTAAGAATGAATGTCCTTACAGTATGAAAACAGTTCATTTAAACAGTATTCAGTCATTCAGTCAGTACAGTCATATGTGGTACATCCATTAGCATAACAGTACAGTAAGCAGTAGGTCTTAAAAGACCGAACAGTAATGATGGCCATCAGTCAGTAAACAGTAGTGGTTCCAACAAGGGAACCGACAGAGATTTCTGTCACAGTAACAGTAAACAGTAGGTGCTAAGGATGCCACAATACAGTTCAGAATATAGGACATACATTCATTCAGTTAACAGTAATCAGTTCAGAAAACAGTACAGTTCAGTTGTTCAGAAGATAATCATTTCGAACA
>NW_021026201.1:298111-321423 GCF_004153795.1 Camellia sinensis
CAAAATCACACTTGGGAATTAGTGGACTTGTCACCAGGTTGTAAACCTCTTGTGTACAAGTTGATTTTCAAAAGAAAATTGAAAGTGGATGGATCAATTGACATATACAAGGCAAGACTTGTGGTCAAAGGTTTTATACAAAAAGAAGGTCTTGATTACTTTGACACATACTCACCGGTTACTAGAATCACATCCATTAGAATGCTAATTGCTTATACAATTTAGAAATTCATCAAATGGATGTGAAAACCGCTTTCCTAAATGGTGAGTTAGAGGAAGAAATTTACATTGAACAACCAGAAGGTTTTTCTGTTCCAGAAAAAGAAAAGAAAGTGTATAAATTGGTTAAATCATTATATGGTTTAAAACAAGCGCCAAAGCAATGGCATGAGAAATTTGACAAGGAAATGATGTCAAATGGATTCAAAATTAATGAATGTGACAAATGTGTTTATATTAAAAACACAGACAAAGGTTATGTCATTGTATGTCTTTATGTAGATGATATGCTCATTATAGGTAAAAATGTTGAATAAACATTTTGACATGGAAGACATGGGCATTGCTGATGTAATTCTTGGTATGAAAATTACCAAAACATCAGAAGGATATGCTTTGTCACAATCTCATTACATTGAGAAAATACTTGACAAATTCAGCAAAGATGATGATCATCTTGCTAGAACACCTGTAGATGTTAATTTGTATCTTTCTAAGAATATATAGGAAAGTATTTCTCAATTAGAGTATGCCCAAATTATTGGAAGCTTAATGTACTTGATGAATTGCACTCGCCCAGATATAGCTTATGCAGTAAGTAAATTAAGTAGATACACGAGTAATCCAAGAGTAGAACACTGGAAAACAATTATAAGGGCTCTAAGATATCTCCGATTTACTCGTAACATTGGGTTAAATTATACTAGATATCCAGCAGTACTTGAAGGTTATTGTGATGCAAACTGGATATCGGATACTAGAGACTCAAAGTCCACCAGTGGGTATGTTTTTATTCTTGGTGGGGCGACTGTATCATGGAAATCTTCCAAACAGACTTGCATTGCTAGGTCTACTATGGAATCAAAATTCATAGCTTTAGACAAAGCAGGGGAAGAGGCAAAATGGCTTCGCCACTTCCTTGAAGATATTTCAATTTGGCCAAAACCGATGCCTGCTATATACATATATTGCGATAGTCAATTAGCTATAGGTAAAGCACAGAGTCATATGTATAACGGTAAATCACGACACATTCGTCGTCGACATAACACCGTGAGACAACTACTCTCTAATGGAATTATTTCCATTGAATATGTGAAGTCTAAAGACAACATAGCGGATCCACTAACCAAAGGGTTAGCAAGAGAGTTAGTTGAGAATTCATCGAGGGGAATGAGACTTAAGCCTATTTAATAAGAGTTACCACAACGGCAACCCAACCTAGTTGACTGGAGATCCCAAGATCTAGGTTCAAAGGGACAACCGAGTTGTGAATGACTCAAAAGGATCACTGGGGAGTCTAACTCTTACCCATTTCTATGATGAAATAGTGATGTCTGCAGCGTTTTAGGTTAAGTAATACTTTTAATGATTCTTATATCTAGGTATACCTAGTGGAGTATGGCATGATACTCTTCATAAGAATCACCTATATGAGTGTGAACTAGGCCGGTTCTATAAGATTTGTGAAGGGCTACAATTCTCTAGAGCACTCATGAAAGACCAGGTTGTTCAGGGCCAAAATGAACACAATAGTGAGAACTAAACTGTGTCTGGAGATATACTGTGTGAGTTCTATTGTCTTGGTTTACACAAACGGCTGAACAGTTCAAGACATCATGTTCACTAGTTAGCTAGTAAATCCGATAGTATTTCACAAGGGAAGGTTCAAAGCCAAAAGCTACCTATCATTTGCAGAATATTTCCAATTTCTGTACTCTCTGTATTTACATCATGTTGTTGCATTTTCTCTCTGTCAATTTCATTCATGTGGGGGATTGTTGGAAAATTTATAAAGAGGTAGTTGTGAATTGAAATAGACTCCATTTTGAATGAAAGGGTGTAACCTTTCATGGTGTCTTTTTGTTTTAAAGGAAGGGTCAAATCTCCATTTGAATGAAAGGGTGCAAACCTTTCATGGTGTCTCTTTATTTTAAAGGAAGGGGTATGTCCCTTCTTCATACCTTTTCTATTCAAATTGAATAGGTGCCAACAAAGCCTATATAAAGGCAGCCCCATTCCAATTTTGATTGATTCCGAAAATTCATTTTCCTTGCCTTCATTTTGCTCTCTTGCATCCTTTATTCTTCATATTATTTTAGGGTAATTTTCAGAGAGTTAGAACACAGGTTTGGTTCACCGAATAAATTGTTTGGAGTGCTATTACAATTTGTGAAGGTCATTGTATCTTGGGAGATAGACGCCACTCAATCGTAAGCACCGTAGTGGGGCGAATCTGTCTTAAGAACAGAGTGTCACACACTCGACTTGGTCTTTTATTTTTAATTCGGTTCGATAAATAAATTCGGTAAGTTATTTATTTTATTTTATTTGACTTTGTTTTAATTTATTTTATTTACACAGAAGATTGTTCCAACATTTTGATCACGGAAGTTACCTGAATTTTTATAATATGGTTTCGTACCTTCAAAAATTTTCCTCCCCTTCTTGCCATGGTGTTTCAAGAGATTATGTTGATTAGGTTATACTGCTTTTTCTCTTTTGGTCTACAATAGATGCTGATGCTGATGCTGATGCTGACGCTAATGTGTTTTTATTTTTATTAATTAATCTTTTGTGATTACATCATTATTGTTGAATAATTCATCACATCATTATTACAACACATTGGTTATGAGCAAAGGCCTAAACTGTTATAGTGATGATGAAAGGTACTGAAAAGTTCGTTGTGATTTTCAGTTGGGAATGCACATTTTGAAACATGGTAGATTTGTATTCTAATTCCTTAAATTTAGTGATAAAAAATAAAAATAAAAATAAAAATTACCCCTTTTCTTTCCTCACTCAGTTCTTTTTAAAAAGGATTCATGCAAGTAATGGATTGATAATAAAATGCAATTGACTACTCACATAAAATTCATGAAGAGCAGATTGAGGGAAGGCCTATAACATATTAAATATTAAACTTTGTCAGGGAAAAATTTGGGATTCATCCATTAATATTAAATATTCCTTGTGTGCTTGATTTTGCATACACAATGCATTTTCATTCATATTATGTATATAAAATATAAATCTATCTTGTTACTTGTGATGTAATATGGCATTGTTTACAACTTACAACAAGTATAAGAAAATGGCTACATTGGACCATAAATAAGGCTCTGTTTGCCAGTTACTTCCCTTGTTTATAACTGTGTTTACAACTTACAACAAGTATAAGAAAATGGCTCCATTGGGTTATAAGCAAGGCTCTGTTTGCCAATAACTTCCCTTGTCTATAACTGTATTTACTATTCAGATCTCATCTCACCACCTTCTTTAGTATCCCTTCTCTTTCTAAAACTATCATAAATCAGTACATTTTTCAATCAGGTAGGCCAGTTTCAATGTCAACATTGCAAGCCATGATTCTTGTGATTCTTCTTCTCAATCGCTTCTAAACTTCTTTTTTCTTCTGTGATAAGCATATCTACGGTCATTTTTAACATATAAATTAATGAAGAGTATTAAGGTAAGTAATGGTTAAAACTTTTGACTTTACAAACTAGAACACGTAGAATGTGACTTCCAAAAATGGAAATTTGGACACATAAAAAGTGTACTAAGGGAGTATTTTGATTTCTGCTTGTTGAATTTAGGCCATGTTTGATTGCCGATTAATTTAGGAGGAGATTGGATACCATGGATTGTGGTTGGGATTAGTGGGGATAAGTAATGCCATGGATTATATACACCATAGAATTAGTTGTATTATGTTTGGTTAGGGTGGGATAAATGGTGGGATAAGATGGAAAGATTATTTATGACCATTGGATTGGGGATGGATATAATCTCATGGTCTTGTACAAGTAATACCGCGGGGGAGGTGGTATTACTTATACTTATGTTAGTTATACCACAAACCAACAAGGCCTTAGGTAGTGTTTGGTTCATTGGAATGGATTGTTCATTCCATCAAAATGTCATTCCCATGTTTGGTTGACGAAAAAAATAATGAAAAATGCATTGCAAATGAAATTGTCATTCATTATTGTAAGGGAATGATCAATCCATAGGGAAGCCTAAGGAATGGCCATTCCCCTCCAGTCCATCTTATTTCAATAAACCGAATAGAGCATTAAGGTATTCCGCTTCTTTATGGACTTGCGTCTTTCTCATTGGAAGTATAATGAGAGGTTATAGAGGAAGTGAATAAATTTGGTAACTCATTTCATTTTTTGTAGTTTTTTTCTTTGTGACTCATTTTTTTTAAGTGTCTTGTACTTTTTCCATTATTTTGATTTTTTAGAATATTCTAGTTCCAAGTGAAAAAGTTGTTACCACTTGTTAGGTTGAAGTTTTTGGTTCTAAAGATGGAAACAGGAAGGCAGGTTTTTTCTGTGGATCTTCTGGAGAGATATGCAGCGAAGGGGCATGGAGTTATCACATGCATGGCTGCTGGCAATGATGTTATTGTATTAGGAACTAGTAAAGGGTGGATCATTAGACATGATTTCGAAGTTGGAGATTCTTATGGTATGCTCTTATACTCATTTACTTTACTGGATTCTTCCTTATTGATTCTCTTTTGTGTTTCAACTGTAAAAATCATTAGAGATGGGACCTGTTAAAAATGAGATGTGATATCATATGACTGTATATAACTTCTACCTTATGCTCATAGTTGTCATATTATAAATTACAGATCCGATTTGCCAATGTAACTGTTAGGTTAACAATCAACCATGACATGGTATGCTGGAAATTGGAGTATCATGTCTTCTCCCAAGTTCAGCTAGTACTATTTACTTAACCAAAATTTTCATAGATGGAAATGGGATGCTGCCACACTGATGGATTCAGTGCGGTTCAATTTTAGGGATAATATTTGTAAATGGAACTCTTTGCACCATTGTTTCATTCTCGTTAACAGGGTAAAACTAGTGATGATTTTTGAGGTGGCAAGTTATGCCCTATATTTCTTTGATATATCTTATTCTATAATACATACTATTTGTTAATTCCTCTTGATTTTATTGCCATTACATGTTGGGATTGCCATAATCACATGCAACATTGCAATTTATGTGGTCACTTTGTGCAACTGTTGGGATCTAGACCTTGGGCTGCATCCAACACTTAACTTTTATTTTCTTGATCATTTCACTCATAGATATTGATCTCTCTACGGGTCGAGCTGGGGAGCAATCTATCCGTAGAGTTTTTGTTGATCCTAGGGGGAGCCACTGTATTGCTACCATTGTTGGCGGTGGAGGTGCAGATACATTTTATACACATGCTAAGTGGACTAGGCCACATGTTTTAAGCAAACTGAAGGGTCTTGTCGTGAATGCTGTTGCCTGGAATAGACAACAAATAACAGAAGGTTCGTGTTTGGTTTCTCAGCCATCCCTCTCTTTCATACACCAGCTAATATTTCAGAGGGATTTTTTCATATTAATTTATTTCTTCTGTTGTATCTGATGTCTTCGCAGCTTCTACAAGAGAAGTCATTCTTGGTACAGATAATGGACAACTCCATGAAATTGCTGTAGATGAGAAAGATAAGAAGGAGAAGCACATAAATTTTCTATTTGAACTTAAATAACTTCCAGAAGCATTCATGGGTTTGCAGGTCCTCCCCTTCATTTCACCTCTTCTGGTCCTTTTCCATTGGGGATACATACCAATCTGCCACTTGGGGCTTTCCTCTGTATTAGGGGAGGCTTGCTTACTTTTAGCAATATTTAAAATTGCTTAAAGATTTAGTATGTACATGGTTGGTGCTAAAAGCCATACAGTTTATATATGGTGTTTCTCCATCAGATATATGGATTTCTTTGAGTATTTTAATGCTCCTACAAAATGTTAAATTTTCTGATTGATGGAATTGGTCATTTGAAAAAATAAGCATGCATGTGGATGATCACTAGATTAGTGAAGTGGCTGTTGAGAAACTAACCTTCACTAACTATTTTACCCTCTCTGGCTTAGCTAGAGTTTTACCTGGGTTTTGCCTGTAATGTCTTTTTCTTACCTTTGTCTTTATTTATTTTATTTTTTTGTATTTTTTTCCAGATGGAGACAGCTAGCACAAGCAATGGAACTAAATATTACATGATGGCCGTTACTCCTACGCGGCTTTATTCTTTCAGCGGCATTGGGTCACTGGATCTGAGTTTAATTAGGTTCGTGTATTCCTGCAGGGGCCTGTCAAATCTGCAATACTTATAAATTTCTTCTGGGGCCCTTTATAGCTGCAATTAAAGTTACTTCATAAAGTCTCTCATGGCCCGATTATTATTAATTTATTACAGCCTTCTTTACCATAGAATTTGGCCTTTGTATGGACTCCCGGTGGTTTAGTTAGTGCTGAAGGTCATGATGTTGACTTTTAGAGCTCTGTATAGTTGGTTCATAGTTTTTTATGTTCTTAAAACCGCTAGGTGGTGCACCCGGTAGCCCATATAAGTAACTCACGAGTGTCTTCTTTGAATGATTCATGTTAACAAGAAATTGACCTTGCCAATTCCTTTCTTCTTGACCTAGTGTTGATACTATTTCATTAGCTTAGATCTTTTGCCTGCGTCCCTTAGGTTTGGCCATTCTAAACCTTTTGCAGTGTATGTTGTTTATTTATGTGTCCTACATCAATTTGAGAAGAAATTTCTAATTGAGCTAAATAATATATATTTTTCTCTCTTACCACTGCATAGATTTGTTAGAACTTTTCTATTTTCTTTAACATTTTCTTAGAGGTTATATTTTTGACAACCTTCAACTTCTAGTGCTCTATAAATGCTAAGAAATGATTATGATTATGCTCAACCTTTTAGGGTTTATGTTTTTGTCAACCTTCAACCTTTTATTGCTTTATAAATGATTATGCAAGGTTATTCCCTCTTGGACCACATATTAAATATTGGGAGTCTTCGAACTTCACAAAGAAAAATCCTGTTTCTGTGATCTTATTTTATATTTTAAGAATTGAAAATTTGTGGCAAAGTAGTTGAGACTGCTGATCAAGGGGCTTTGGCTTGACCAAGGCTTCCAGACCCTGTAGCCCTCTTCCTCTTAGGTGCTTGTCTATCTGAGATCTTGCCCTGATACCTCAACAATGTTTCGCTAATTTGTAATCAGAAGGTCAAGTGTCTATTTCACTTATTGAAAGAAGTGAGGTGTTTGCTCTGAGGTTCTTTAATCTCCCATCCCAGTTAGGCTTAGAGTTGATAGGGAGGTACACTAATATATTCTCTTTGGATTTTTTAAGCTCACTTCCCAAGCATCCATTTCTCCATCTATCAGGTCTGTAAGGCTGCATTAAGTAATTTATTTAATTGTTGCTTTAAACTCATAATTTTGCAGTAGCTCACCTATTTAGGTGGTTATATTCGTGGTTCTCGGGAATGCATCCTTCCATGCATTTGTCCCTATTTTGTAGAGGATGTTTTATTTGTCTTATAGCTCTTTGTGATTAATACATTTTATTTGAAATCTCATGCTTATTGATTTTAATGCATGTTCTAGACTGTTTTTGCTAGTTATGTTGATCGTCCAGTGCGTTTTATGGAACTTCCTGGTGAAATACCCAATAGGCAAGTGCTTTTGATATAATGAAGTTCAATTTATTGGGACACACATAATAAATTTTAGATGCTTCTTTTATTGTTGTTGTATTTTCTTTGGATTTACATTTCACCTATTTTGCCATGAACTCATTGTGCTTGTTCATGTTTTAAACGCTACTAAAAAGTACATAAATAAAATTAGTTAATGACGGCTGTGTCTTGGATAATGATATGAAACATATACTGTACACATTGAGAACTGTAAATTAATCTAGTTCGTCTTTTCATTTGGAACTTGATGAGAAGTAATCCATTTGGCATAATTGTCACACATAAATGTTCGTTATTTGCTGGTAATAAAGTTTTAGCAGATGGATCCTAGAGAGCATTCCATTTTCTTTGTACACGATGATGGGCAAGTTGGGAACTGACTTCAATATTTGTTCAGCAGTTCCCCTGCTCACTAACATTATAGAGATGTTTGCTGTGTTTTTGTTATGTGTTTTAGGTTGTAAATAGAATCAGTGAACAGATCATAGAGGAACTTCAGTTTGATGAAACACCAGAATCAATGTCAAGGGGTATTATTGGATTATGCAGTGATGCCTCTGCTGGATTGTTCTATGCATATGACCAGAACTCCATTTTTCAGGTTTGTATGCTGGGATGATTTCATTGTTTTGTGATATAACTGTGCACTACGTGCTGTCAGTGTCCAAGGTAAGAAAAATCTTAAAAGGCGTATCCAAGAGGGTCATTTAGGGCATACCCTACAGCAAGTGATATACACAGATCAACAAAATGAAACAGCTAAATGGCCCCCTACATGGTGTAGGATGTTTAACTTCTTGCCTAATTTTGTATACTACATGCAATGACCAGGTTGTTTAAATAGTAGCAGCCGTATCTTGTGCCAATAAATTTCCATATGATGAATTTGAGATTGTAAAGCAGGTGTCTGTAAATGATGAAGGCCGAGATATGTGGAAGGTGTACCTGGACTTGAAGGAGTATGCGGCAGCTTTGGCAAATTGTTGGGATCCATTCCAGAGAGATCAAGTATATCTCGCACAGGTCTGGGCTTATTGACTTTGTTGGTTTGATTATGGCCACATACAATCGTATGCAACTTGAATTTATTTTAGTTCATCACTGACCTATTTATGATGCAGGCTGAAGCTGCATTTTCTGCCAAGGATTTCCCCCGGGCAGCATCTTTCTATGCAAAGGTGAATTACCATTTTGTTTTGGTTTTATTATGCTTGTATTTAAGGATTTTCTTAGTGCACGTGTTTCTTTTTGAACTTAAATACACATTGGAAAGTCACTATCATACATATTTGAAGTAAATATCTGAGTGAGTACTATTGTTCATGTAATGGAGGATGACTAGTTTTTTAACTAAAGTGAATGCATTTTGCAGATTTATTACATATTATCATTTGAAGAGATCACTTTGAAGTTTATTAGCATAAATGAACAGGTAAGTTATGTTACCCTCTGTTTTCACCCTTCTAGAGATGTGTTATTGCAGGTTCATACAAACGATTGATAGGCGGCTGCATGTATAGTTTTAGATGTGTGTGGGTAATTTTCTTACCACACTGCCCGTCTAGTAATCAGCTGGAGAGCACCGGCTGAATAGATGGCTTTAGTAACCTGTAACAGAAAGAAAAAGGCTCCGGCGGTGGCTCTTCCACCCGGGGGCACTCCGACGATCAAGTCAGTATATCTCTCAAAGATAATCAAGTGCTAAACTCACAAGCTTGAGTATAAAACTGCGTACCTTAGACCCACGGGGGTGCCTCTCTTTTATAGTTTACTCAATCCAAGTCCTACTAGAAGCCTGACTTCTATGGACTCCAATTTAGTACTTACTTTAGATTCCTCAAGAGATAAAGATAAACTCCCTTAGAGCTTTATCCTTATCTTAGCAAAGTCTTCTCTTTTCTCTAGGACTCTTATCCCTTATCCGCTTATCTCGGATTCCGATATCTTCGGAGATAACCTCGGCATCGCCAAGATAACCTCGGCACAGCTACCACGACACGTGGCACCTTGGCTGACACGTCGGCGTCACCATGCCACGTGTTGGTATTCAGAAAATACATCCCCACAACTGCCCCCTAGGTTCTATTACCTCGGTATTCTGAGGTGATGGAACCTATATCTATATTTTCTTCCTATTACCTCGGCGTAAGAACTCTTTTGGCCGAGATCATTCATTTTGGGCCGACATGCCTTTATCAAAGAACAAGAACTTCAAATGAACTCCTCCACGCGCATGAGCTGTCATGCACAACTTCTCAACCGTGTCTCCTACATGTCTTTACTTTATTAGTCCGTGCTTGCGACGCGCTTATAAGCCGTCTTTCATCCGTCTGCGCCGTCTGACGCACGCGTTTCTCCAGGCGCAATAAATGCCGCGTTTTGCCGCCGTTTCAAGTTTTTGATAAAACTTTCTCTCTCCACCTTCATTTCTTCACTTTTGCATTCGATTTTCTGGCTCTCTCTCTCTCTAAACTTTCTCAAACCCCGCCATTGCTCTAGCTCCAAGCTCTGCAACAGTCTTCATTTTTCCATTTCAATGAAGCTTTCGTCGTTCCGTTTTGTCTGCAACCGTTGCCTTACCTCGGCGACTTTTATTCCGGCTTCATTTGTTCTGGTAAGCCTCTGTTCCTCTTATTCCCAATTTCTTTTATGTGCTTTCGTTTACTTACTGCCATTTTTGCGCTGTTCAAACCTTTGATTTGCTGAACTATTCATCTGGATGCGTTTATTCCATGATTTTACTCATATCTTGAACACTTGCACTGTTTTAATACTTTTCTTGCCACAGTTCTCGACCTTTTACTTCTGTATTTCTTTCGCTTTTGAGAACCATACCTCTGTTCTTTGATTCTGAAACGTCGTTCTTTGTTTTTTGTTTTCTGTTTTTCCTTTCCAGATCTCTGCTTTTAATTCTTGCTTTCAATCTTTGCCTTCATAGATTTAGGTTTGGGTTTTGTCTGTAGAGCCTTCAATTTTTAGGAAAAAACTGAAACAAGCCTTATCAGTCCTTACCTAGGGTTTTGCCGAGGTCCCAATAACCCGTTGACAACACCTTATTTCTGAAATCTAGCCCTCTGATTTTAGGCCGACGTTATGGGTATGTGGAGACATAGGGTAGATACCCCGACCAAACTTGAATACTTTAGGCGGGAGTTCTCTATTCCTGCCGATGTCCATCTGAGGTTAACTGAAGATAATGACTCTATCATGCCCACAGATGCTTCAATGCCCTTTCCCATAGTAGCTTTTACTGAGTGCGGACTCCGGTTCCCACTTAACATTCTTTTTCGCGAAATTCTTCACTTTTACAAGTTGAACCCTATGCAACTTACCATCAACTCCTATCGAGTAATTAATGGTATCATAGCCCTAGCTAGGCAGGAGAATGTTAGGATCACCCTTGCCGATGTACAATATTGTTATACCATGTGCCCCCTTAACCTGAAAGAAAGAGGTTACGTCTACTACCTCAAGCCGAGGTCTACTGAATTCAAAATTGTAGCCGACCTCCCGGACTCCAACAAGGGAGCCGGGGATGACTTTGTCATTGCTTCGGGAAATTGGGAATTTGGTCCAGACGAAGATGTTCACCTCTACCCTCTTCCTCGAACAGTTAAAGAGGGCAAGTGTAAGAGCCCAGTGCCAATACTTAGTTATTTCTTTTCCAAGTCTTCAAAACTTTCTGTTTCTAATGTTTTGTTTGTCTTGCAGATCTTCATCAGCCACCAAAAAACTTCCGCCAATCCTTCTTCCCAGGAAAAGATTTAAAGAAGCTCCTAGCTCTTCCACTACACAAGAGCAAGGCTCCCCTGTTACTGAATTTTATTCCGACATACAAATCCACACTGCCCGACGTCCCAAAAAGAAAGAAGAAGAGCCTATCTCCTCCCTCTGCTACCACTTTACAAACAGTATCAACATCTCGGGCTGACCAAGGGTCAACCTCTGATCCAGCCGACCAACCATCAACTTCTGGCCGATACCTAATCCCAATACCAGAAAGAAAACGTCGGCGAAGACTCGTAAAAACTGCCGAGATGGCTCGCCGAAAGCCTGTCGCCCAAGATCTCCTAGCCGACCTTCCAACCGATGTCGATGCTGTTCCGACCCAACCTTTGCCCCCACCGAAGCCAAAAAGAACTAAGAAGGCCCAGCCTAAGGCCAAGGCTACTGAGGTTGAGGCTGAGGATGCTCTACCCATCTCCAAGCTGGCTGAAAACAGCAAATCTCAACCTTCCGCTGGGAAGAGGCGTGCAGAATCCCAGCCATCAAAATCTACTCAACCCAAGAAGCCGAGGTCATCGTCTGCGACGACCTCGAGGTCCAAAAATCCGATGTTCCTTGGGCTCCCCAGATTACTCTGGAAGATAGGCCCATAATGACCAATGAAAGCGCCGATGACATAAATGTTGGCGTTGCCCTTACTACGGCGCTGCTCCTTCCTGGTGATTTGAAGCGGAATGCCGGGTATAGTGAATATGAGAACTATGCCCTAATGCTCCAGCACTCTGTTCAAGTAAGTGTTCCTGCTTGGTACTTTTTCTTCCATTCTGTTTTGTACTTAAAAATATTCTCTAACACTTCTGTCTTCTTTCAGGCCATCCAGCATCCCCATTCATTTTCAATACAGTCTTTCCAGAATCGAGAGAAGCTGGTCGACCTGAGGAGGGAGGTTTCTGCCGTAAAAAAGGAGAACAAAACTCTTCTTTCAAAAATGAAAAAGCTGGAAGACCAGGCTGAGGCTGCCACTAAAGCCCAAACCTTAGCCGAGGAAAAGGCCGAATCTGCTGAGGCCATCAAGACAGTTGCTGAATCCCAAAAGAAAGAGGTCGATGCGAGAGTGGCCCAGGCCGAGAAGGAACTTCAGGAAGCCTTAGCCACGAAGAAAGTTGAAATCAAAGAGGCTGATGAGAAGGCATATGCTCAGGGCGTGGCCGACGTCACTGAGGATTACAAGCTTCAAGTCAGGCAGGCATACAACAGGGGATTTTCCCTTGGTTGGATGTCCTTGATAAAAAAAACTTGATCTCCCTGTTGACTCGCCTTTCCGCAATGTCGATGCTATTCATCTCCCATTTCCTCCTCTTCCACCTCCAAGTCAGGCCGAAGAAGAATCTAAGTCTGAGTCTGAAGCCGAGGATAAGGATAACAATGATGATGAGGCTTTGGTGAGGAAATCCAAGGATACTGCTGAGGCCAAGTCCCCTCCTCCAACTAAGCAAGTCATGGACTTAACTTTAGATGAAGAGGGTGATGAGGTTGGGGAGGCGCCTAGGGAAGCTGTTACAGGGCAATTATCATCCGACCTTCTCCTAGCTGAAAGAAGTCTTGACAAAACGCTTGCAGAGATTGATGCCGAGCTGGCTGCAGAGAAGGCTGCCGAAGTAGTTCCCCAGGAATCTGCCGAGGTCCAGACCCAAATCGCTCCTGAAACTAAAGAATCATAACTTTGGATGTCTTCCGTACTCTTTTTGTTTCTTTGGATAATATAAGTTTTTCTGTACTTCTGGTTTTGAAACAATGTAAGCTCTTCTAATTAGCTGATGTATCTTGCTTTTGTTGGATACAACTTTATTTCTGTTTGGCCGTAGTGCCTTCTTTGTATACAACTGCAACTGTTTTCGTCCGAACGCTTTAATCTTTAATTTCTCTTGATTGCGTCTGTATGATTCTATACTTGGAATATTTTGCATGCCTTTCTATTTTGCCTCCTTTGTGCAATCTTCTCGGGGTTACGTACCTCGGGTACAATAATGTTTTACTTCGGCAAGATACAGACCTGCAAACTCTTCATAAATTCCAACAAGTGTTTAACATATACTATTCAATGTTTAACTTTGTAAGCTTCGTCTCAAGTTTCAACAAGTATTTAAACAGTGATCTCGGTCTAACCTACTTGTAAATTGCTCCAAATTTCAACAAGTGTTATATACTGTAAATTTTTCTCAAGTTATAACAATGATCAACTTGTAAATTGCTACAAATTTCAACAAGTGTTTAAATAATATACTTAGCCTTTACCTCATCCTGTAAATTGCTGTAAGTTGCAAACTATAACCTCGGCTTCACTTCGACAAAACTATAACCTCGGCTTCACTTCGACTTGCAAATTGCTACAAATTTCAACAAGTGAAGAGAAACAGTAATCTCGGCTTAACTTCAACTTGCAAATTGTTACAAATTTCAACAAGTGAAGATAAGGAATCAGCTTAATTCCAACTTGTAAATTGCTACAAATTTCAACAAGTGAATTAATGAATAATCTCGGCTTAACTTTGACTTGTAAATTGTTACAAATTTCAACAAGTGAAGATAAGGAATCAGTTTAATTCCAACTTGTAAATTGCTACAAATTTCAACAAGTGAATTAAGGAATAATCTCGGCTTAACTTCGACTTCTAAAAATTTCAACAAGTGAAGATAAGGAATCATCTTAATTCCAACTTGTAAATTGCTACAAATTTCAACAAGTGAATTAATGAATAATCTCGGCTTAACTTCGACTTGTAAATTGCTACAAATTTCAACAAGTGAAGATAAGGAATCAGCTTAATTCCAACTTGTAAATTGCTACAAATTTCAACAAGTGAATTAAGTGTCTCTGTCTTCTCTCTGCCCCCAATGTGAACCTGAGTTCTACTTGGGTTCTCATTGTTCATGTCTCAAAAAACACCAATATGTAACTTTATCAAATATATGCGTTTTAAGAAAAGGGAAAAGTTTTTATTGATGACATCGGCCAAAAATACTGCACATCTAATGATAGAAGAATTTCAAATTACAAGTGTTCCAAGGTCTTGGCAGTGCTTTGCCTTCGTTATCTTCAAGCCGATAAGCTCCATTGCCTAATACTGAAGTAATTCTGTAGGGTCCTTCCCAGTTTGGGCCAAGCTTGCCCTCTCTGGGGTCCTTTTTGTTGCCGACGACTTTTCTCAGGACTAGGTCGCCGACTTGAAAATCTCTTGGATTGACCTTCTTGTTGTAAGCTCTAGCAAGCTGTTGCTGGTATACTGCTAGCTGAATTGCAGCTTTTTCTCTTCGTTCTTCCAGAAGATCCAGATCTCGGGCTAAGAGTAAGTCATTGGTGCCATTCTCTACTCCCTGGGTCCTGATCCCTGGGATGCCGATCTCTAATGGGATGACTGTTTCTGTGCCATAAGCCATGGCAAAGGGGGATTCCCTTGTTGATCTTCTCGGCGTAGTCCGATATGCCCAAAGCATGTTGGGCAATTCATCTACCCACTTTTCTTTTGCTGCCTGCAGCCTCTTCTTTATTCCATCCAAAATTACTTTGTTGGATACTTCTGCTTGACCATTACTTTGGGGAAAACTTGGTGTTGAAAAGTAGTTCTTGATCTTGAATTTGGCACAAAAGTTCTTGATGAGTTTGCTGTCAAACTGTGTTCCGTTGTCGGCAACTATTGCTCTTGGAATGTCAAATCTGGTGATGATGTTTCTCCATATAAAGTTCTTGACGTCCACATCTCGGATTTTGGCAAGTGGTTCTGCCTCTATCCACTTTGTAAAGTAATCTGTTGCCACCAGCAAGTATTTTCTCTGCCCAGTTGCCTGGGAAAGTTTTCCAACCAGATCCATGCCCCATTGGGTGAACGGCCAAGGGCTGGATACTGGGTTTAGGTCAACAGCTGGCTGATGTATCAAAGGTGCGAATTTTTGGCATTGTTCACACTTCTTTACGTAGGCTTCAGCATCCTTTTGCATGTAGGGCCACCAATACCCCTGGGTAATGGCCCTGTGGGCTAATGATCTGCCCCCAGCATGGCTTCCACAAATTCCTTCATGAATTTCATATAGGAAATCTTCAACCTGCAAAGGGTGTACGCACCTTAAAAGTGGTCCAGTGAAGGACCTTCTGTAGAGATGTCCATCTTCTGTCAGATTGAATCTTGCAGATTTCAATCTGACTTTGTGTGCCTCCTTACGATCTTCTGGCAGCTTTCCTTCTTTTAGGAATGCAACAATTGCATCCATCCAGCTTAGCCCTATGTCCACACACATTGCTTGCTGCTCTGTGCTCTCTGTTTCAATGCTTGGGCCCGACATATAGTCGATCATGATTGTCCTTGTTTTTCCCGTCTGTATTGAACTTGTCAGGTTTGCCAACGCGTCGGCGTGGGTGTTGTCATCTCGGCTAACTTGGAGTAGTCGGCAGTTCTGAAATAGGGCTGCCAATCTAATGACCTCTTTTGCATATGCCGACATATTTTCGTCCCTGGCTGCAAATTCACCTGTTGACTGGTTAACAATAAGTTGTGAATCACAAAAAACTATTACCTCATCTGCTTCTGCTGTTGCTGCCAGTTTTAGCCTTGCAATTAATGCTTCGTATTCCGTTTCATTGTTTGAGGCCTTGAACCCCAGACGGATGGACTGTTCTATTATTTCTCCATCTGGAGATATCAGCAGTACTCCTGCTCCCGCTCCTTGTCGGTTTGAACTTCCATCGACAAATAGTCTGAATGAGTCGCCGATGTAGATGCTGCAAGGTCTGAGCTTTTCCTTCCTTTGCTCTTTTGCCTTTGGCTGGGATTCTCCTTGCTTGCTGGGGCAATGCTCATCCTGGCTCAACGGAGCCCGATGTTCGATGGTTTCGGGCACGAATTCTGCCACGAAGTCGGCTAAAACTTGGCCTTTAATTGCTGTTCTCGGCCTGAACTCCAGGTCATACTAACCTAGGGCTACGGCCCATCTTGCTATCCTTCCTGTTAAGTCTCCTTGCTGCAACAAGGACTTCAGTGGATGCTCTGTTAAGACCACAATCTTGTGTGCTTGAAAGTAATGGTTCAACTTCTTTGAAGCCATTACTAAGGCTAGCATTAATTTCTCCAGTGGTAGATACCTTGTTTCTGCGCTAGCCAAGGTTTTGCTTACATAGTAAACCGTCTTTTGCTCCCCTTTTTCTTTTCGGATCAGTACTGCACTTACTGCGTGTTCTGAAACTGCCAAGTACAAAAACAGTTCTTCCCCTGGTTCTGGATTGGAAAGAACCGGAGTTGTGGTCAAGTACTTCTTTAGGTCGGTTAGAGCGGCTTCGCATTCTTCTGTCCACAGAAAGTCTGTGTCTTTTTTCACCAAGTTGAAGAAGGGTCTGCATTTATCTGAGCTTTTGCTGATAAATCTGTTTAGGGCTGCGGCCCTTCCAGTAAGCATCTGAACCTGTTTTGCCGACGTCGGGCTCTGCAGCTCTAGGATGGCCTTGGGCTGGCCTCAATGCCTTTTCTCGTTACCAGATACCCTAAAAACTTACCTGATCCAACTTCAAACGCGCACTTTGATGCGTTGAGTCGGAGCCAGTATGTTTTGAGTATATCGAAGACCTCTTTTAGGTTGGCAAGATGACCCTTAGATTCCTTGGTCTTCACGACCATGTCATCGATGTAGACTTCTACCGTTTTGCCAATCTTGTTACTAACCTTTGGTAAGTTGCTCCTGCGTTTTTCAACCCAAAAGGCATTACCTTGTAACAGTATAGGCCTTTAGGGGTGATGAACGTGGTTTTCTCCTCATCTGGAGGGTACATGGCAATCTGGTGGTACCCCTTGTATGCATCCAAAAAACTCATTCTTTCATGCCCTGAAGTAGCGTCTACGAGCTGGTCAATCTTGGGCAGAGGAAAGCTGTCTTTGGGGCAAGCTTTGTTGAGGCTGGTAAAGTCTACACAAACCCTCCATTTGCCGTTCTTTTTCTTCACCACCACTGTGTTGGATAGCCAAGTTGGGTAGTGAACTTCTCGGATGGCCCTGGCCTCCAGAAGTTTATCTACTTCTTCTTCAACTGCTTCGATGTGCATCAACGTCGGTCTTCTGGCTCGGTGAATCACAGGTTTTGCCGACCTGTCGACATTCAGTCTGTGGCAAGTGACCTCGGGGTCAATGCCAGGCATCTCGTAAGGTGTCCAGGCGAACACCTCAATGTTGGCTCTCAAAAAATCTTCCAGTTCTCTTTCCTCTTCTTCGGGTAAGCCTGAGCTGAGAAGAAAGAAGCGTTCTTCGTCGCCCTCTTGGACAAGGATTTTTTTTAGTGTTTCTTCACTCTTTTCGGTTGACTCCTTGCCGACATCATCTAGGACCTCCATGTCTTCGTCTTCAATCTCTGCCTCTTTTGGCTTTCGAATGCTGCAAGTAGTCTTCATTGCTGCCATGGAGCAATTTTTTGCCTGCAGTTGATCTCCTTTGACTTCTTCAATCCCATGCTCTGTTGGGAACCGTAGTAGTTGATGTAGTGTTGAGGGAATTGCCCCCATTGCATGCAACCACGGTCTTCCCAAGATGATGTTATATGGCGAGGGTGTGTCAATCACCATAAATTCTGTCTTGATCTTCTTAGTACCAGCTTGTACTTCCACGCTTGCTGTGCCCAGTGGCCATGTCGGCGTTCCATTAAAGCCAACCATAGGGTTGCTGGACTGTTCCAGGTCGTCTGGGTGAAGGCCCAGCTCCTTGTAACATCTGACGTACATGATGTCACAAGAGCTGCCCTGATCTATTAGGATGCGTTTCACTTGGCATTCCCCAACCTGGAGGGATACTACCAAGGCATCATTATGCGGATGTTGGACCAGTTCCAGGTCGGCTTCAGTAAAGGCTATCACCGGCCCTTGGCACTCTTTTGGCCGATGTCTTTTTTCCCCGATTTGGTAGACATGCTGTAAATGCCTTACCCTCTGGGTCTCTCCTCTGACTTCGTTCTCGTTGACCCTTGAGTGGATCACATTAACCACCCTTGGTCCTCCTGCCTGCGGTTGCTGTGCTGGAGGTGGTGGAGCTGCTGGTGCTTGAGGCAATCTTGCCTGTTCTTCTCTGGTCCTGACCTCATCAACAAGGTCCCTTAGATGGCCTTGCCTTACCAAGTCTTCTAAGTGTGCTTTTAGGGCTCTGCAACCCTGGGTTGGGTGCCCTTCTTCATTGTGGTAAGCACAACGCCTACCCATGTTTCTTCCCATGAATTCCCCTGGTGCTCTTGCTGGAGTTCTGAAATAGGGTTGGTTTCGTATTTGATCCAAGACTTTATGGATGGGGATTCAGAACACCGTCGTTACTGCCTGTTTACCCTTCAATTCCGTTTCTTGTTTGGTCGGTCCGTTGTTACCTCGGCCTCGCTTCGGCGAGCCGTTTCCTTTCTCCTGTTTTATCTCTTTGTTTCCCGATGTATCTTCTTCGGCTCTGGCATACTTCTCAATTCTTGCCATGAGTTCTTCCATGCTTTTTGGCAGTGTTTTTGCCAAAGACTTCCGTAGTGGGCATTCATCTTTCAGGCCGTTCTTGAAAGATACGACCGCCACTTCTTGGTTGCATTCGGGTATTCGATTGAACACCTCGTAGTATCTCTTCGCGTAGGCCCTAAGGCCTTCTTCCTTGGTGATTCTTAAAGCCATCAGGGCGTCGACCCTTAAGGGCTGTAGTTTGTTCGTTACAAACCAGGCCACAAACATCTCGGCCAGGCCTTCCCATGTCTTCACGCTTCCCTTTGGTAGCTTATGGAACCAATCGAATGCAATTTCCCCAAAGGATGAGGGAAATACTTTGCAGAGCAACGGCTCGTTCCCACTGTATAACGCCATTGAGTTCAGGTATAGTCCAACATGAAAGTTGGGATCTGACTTACCATCATAAATTTGGAACCTCGGCATACTGAATCGCTTTGGTGCTTTAAATTTGTCTAGTTCCATCGAGAATGGTGTTCTCGGCTTAACTGCGGAAGTCACCTCGGCTTCAACATTCTACTGCCTCCTTTTGAGGTAATCCCTCAAGTCTTCCTTACTCCTCCCTGGAGCTCGGCTATCTCTGGACTTTAATCTTTTTGGCACACTACTTTCAGCCTCGTAGTGGGCCCGTTTTGATCTTTCTCCATGGGTTGTGTCGAAGCAGAGTGCTTGGCCTTGAACATTCCGATGTTCTTTGGGCCTTGGGTCTTTCATGTGATGTGTCCTTCAGGACTCTTCTTGCCTTGGCTCCTTTCGTCCGATTTCCTTGGAAGATCGGTGAGAGTGCCCTCCACTCCTGGTGTGCTGAGGGGCTTGGGGGATTGCTTTCCTTCCTCCCTTCTGGGTATTAATTGCTGGCATCGGCGTATCTTGCAGCGGGTATGGTGGCTGCATAACATTGTTTTGCATCATGAAGTTGACCACAGACTGTAGGTCTGCCAACTTGTTTGCTAAGTCTTTTACTTCCTCATCTCTCCGTAGGCACCTATCTCTCCATACCTGAAGGTTATCTTCATTATAATACTTACTTTGGTCTGCCCTCTTCAAAGCGTTTCCCTCCTGGCCGACGTCTCTTTCTCCATGGCCCTGGTCATGATTTTCTGTACTGTGGTTGTCTCCTTCAACGTCAAGGTCAATTGGTCTGCCACTCCCAGCAGGAGTGTCGCCCCCAATGTTTTCCCTCTGTCCGTTACTGGCCATCTATTCTTCTAAGATTCCCACAGACGGCGCCAAATTGTGTGGGTAATTTTCTTACCACACTGCCCGTCTAGTAATCAGCTGGAGAGCACCGGCTGAATATATGGCTTTAGTAACCTGTAACAGAAAGAAAAAGGCTCCGGCAGTGGCTCTTTCACCCGGGGGCACTCCGACGATCAAGTCAGTATATCTCTCAAAGATAATCAAGTGCTAAACTCACAAGCTTGAGTATAAAACTGCGTACCTTAGACCCACGGGGGTGCCTCTCTTTTATAGTTTACTCAATCCAAGTCCTACTAGAAGCCTGACTTCTATGGACTCCAATTTAGTACTTACTTTGGATTCCTCAAGAGATAAAGATAAACTCCCTTAGAGCTTTATCCTTATCTTAGCAAAGTCTTCTCTTTTCTCTAGGACTCTTATCCCTTATCCGCTTATCTCGGATTCCGATATCTTCGGAGATAACCTCGGCATCGCCAAGATAACCTCGGCACAGCTATCACGACACGTGGCACCTTGGCTGACACGTCGGCGTCACCATGCCACGTGTTGGTATTCAGAAAATACATCCCCACAACTACATCCCCACAAGATGCATCTTGTTTTCAGTGATAATACTGTGCTTAGTATATAAGACCTCTGTTTTAGTTATGGGTTTTAGGCTTTCTTTGTATACATCCTGTATACAGAGATTGCGCCACTCTTGGTGCTGCCTTTAGATAAAATTTAGTTAGAAAAAAACAATACTGCGCTTAGAAGTAAAATGGACTATATATTTTGTTTTTTTGTGTATGAGATTATTTAGTTCTCAACTAAAATCTTTTGATTTAATCTTCTTGACCTTGTTATATGTGATGCTTTACTTCAATTGATGCTCAGTGTAAGCATCTTTTGAGAATTATGTGCATAATGCTTATATTTAACTATGACTAAAAATAGACATGCCAAAAGGCTGTTAAATTTTGTTGCAATTACACACTTGATGAACTACAAATATGTATTAAAACTATTGTTTGAATTTATTTATACTACTATTGAGGATATAAATAATAAAATCCCCCCCTTCTCTCTCTCTCTCTCTCTCTCTCTCTCTCTCTAACAACTTAGGTTTTCAGATGATTTGGTGGTCAACAATTCAACATGGTATCACAGAGCATACAATAGATATTGTATTCAAACTTCATTGTCTACCAAATAAATATAATACTTGCATGTGTTTGGCATCTATATGGAGTAGAGTCCAGTCATACATATATATTATATAATAAAATGACCTCTTTCTAACAGCTAAAGCTTTCGGTTGAGTTCAACAACTATGTCACTAAATTAGGAGCCCAAGAGTTTCATGTGATTTTGTTGCATAACTACTTGAGTTTAATTTGTGGAGTTTTGCACTTCTGGATGGTCTTTATTTTCATCCTGTCATCTTATAGCCTTTTCAAGTGTTTATTATCTGCTAAGATCACGTCTGAAGAGTATTTATTTTTCTATGTAATGTGCAAAGAACATACAGCATGGAATATTGTTTTTCTGTTTGAGCTGTTAATATTGATACATAATCTACATTAGGCCTCGTTTGGCAATTGGCTGAATTAGCCAAAAAGCCATATGAAAAAGGTCAAAGATTCCTTTCCTTCTCTATACTTTTTGCTCATTTTTTTGTAAAAAGCCAAAAGGCCATTCCCAAACAATTTCTTTACTTTCATCTCATATTTTAGCCAAAAAGCCACCTCCCTAATGAACCCTAAGTTCCTATTCAGGTAAGGTTTTGATCTACACTATGTTAAGTTCGTTGAATATATACACATACGTAAATAGTGTTGTCTATTTCTTTTCACAATAGCAGTTCCTCCTTGTTCACATCTATACTTTTCCTCAAACAAAACAAGTGTGATGATTATCTTTGTTGGTTGGCCCGGCCTTTACTAGATTTGTGTTGCTCCCTTTTGGATAGCCACGTATATGCTTGAAAAAGCCAAGTCTATACTTCTCGTTAATTAGCTGGTTTGGCCTTTTTAAATTGCGTCATTATGTAGTGACTCATAATCGTGGGTGTTAGTGACTCGTATGTTTGCAAAAGTCTGATGTGGCGACCTCAAATAGCTGCAACTACCATATCTGGCTTTTACTATGTAGATCCATGTCTGACTATCATGCACATTACAGTGTCCAACATGGTAAAGGAGGCTACATGTGGAGTGTCAATTGTTTCATTGCTTACCTGAAGTTCAGGTTGATAGTGTTATGGTTTAAGCGGAACTTCTTTTTATTATCAAATAAAGACTTTGAAGTCAACATGATTATCATTATTTTTTACTTTAAATAGTTATGCACCCATGTGCTCATATGATTTGTGGTTTTTTGAATTTTGATATATATATATATACTTCCTTGCAGGATGCTTTGAGAACTTTTTTATTGCGGAAGCTTGATAATCTTGCAAAAGATGATAAATGCCAAATAACTATGATTTCCACATGGGCAACTGAATTATACCTGGACAAGGTTTTGCTTACGAGATAACTTATCTATCTTATTATTTTGTTGCTTTGTTTTAATTTGATGTCTTACACTACAAGACTTCTTCTCACATGGGTGTAACAAAGCCAGTGGTTGCAATAATTTTGGTGATTATTGTGCTCGAGTTGTACATCTATTGGAGTGTTTTTAACATGTTTATCATAAACTACATGACTATGAAGCACGGGTACAGGTACAGGTACAATATTGGTACACCGATACGGCAAATTCTAAAAAAAGTAAGGTACGAGTACGGGTACAGGTGAGGTACGCCAATTGTTTTATTTTTATTTTTTTATATTTAATTTATAGCTAAACATCCAACATATAAATCAAAGTTTCAATATCAAAACTAAAAAGAGAACTTGTCTAAAAAATTATATAATTCTTTCTTTTTATTTTTCTTTTTTGATTGTCTAAAACATGATACAAAAGAGAGCAAAACCATGACTCATGGGTAAAGGGTGTTGAAAATAAATTACTTGATGATTTTCGAAGTTGAAAGAAGAATAATAAAGGCTACAACAAATTCTAGTAGCTGCAAAAAAAAAAAAAAAAAAAAAAAAAAAAAAAAAAAAAAAAAACACCTT
>NW_021026201.1:342761-437761 GCF_004153795.1 Camellia sinensis
ACAGTATGGTCTGCCATCCAAAGGGATGTGGTCGACCATATTGGTCAATGGTTGACCACGCCAGAGCAAAATTTAAAAAAAAAAAAAAAACTAGTTGTTGGAGGCTTAGCTATAAATACCCCAATACTCCTAAAAGCACCTAGATCTTTTATAACTCTTGTGCTCTCGTACACATATATAGTGTGAATCCTACCTTGGATAAAGAGTGCCACCTTCATATCTTCAACACAAGTTTTAGAAGAGGTTTCCCCAAGGGAGTCTCAAAGTTCTTTACTTGTGGAATGTATGACACTTGTCTCACCTAGACACTACATTGGGGGCTAAGGGTATTGGTTCCCCTTGCGAAACCCATTTTCTAGATTTGTAAAACTGTTAAAGTATTAGGTCTGTGTTGTGGAGGTTGCGGTTTTGGGTGGGCCTATAACTATTGTAACCCTTGAAGAAGTGGATGTAAAGGTTTTGGGTTCCCTAGTAAAAACCTGTTTGTTTACTGAATTAACGCTAGTAGGGAGGCAGGGTATGGACAAGAAACCAAACCACTATAAATTTTTGTGTTCATCTCTTTATAATGTCACTTATATTTGAATGTTGATATTGTCAGTATAGAATTGTTTTATTTGTGATACATGACTTTGAGCATATTATATGTCAAGAGGAGATAGCTAAAACATAGATTGTGCGGAGTAAAAAACAGAATGTGGTAGCTAGAAGTAGTGCAGAAGCAGAGTTCAGAGCTGTTGCCCATGGAATCTGTGAAGTAATGTGGATTAAAAGAATTCTTGAAGAATTAAAGCTTTCTCACCCGACACCTATGAAGGTCTATTGTGACAACAAAGCAGCTATATCTATAGCTCATAATCCAGTTCTACATGATCGCACAAAACATATAGAAGTGGATAAACATTTTATCAAGGAGAAAATCAATGCTGGCATAATCTGTATGACCTACCTTCCAACAGGTGAACAATTAGCTGATGTGCTAACGAAGGGACTACACAAGAAGCAATTTGATAAGCTGACTAGCAAGCTGGCTATGGAAGATATCTTCAAACCAGCTTGAGGGGGAGTGCTAGAAATTTGTGTTAATGTATATAATAAGATGGTGGCATGTATATAATATGATAGTGGTGTTGGTGGTAGATAGTGGCATGTATATAATATGATAGTGGTGTTGGTGGTAGATAGTGGCATGTATATAGTATGATAGTGGTAGATAGTGGTAATATATAATATGTAAGTGGCATATAATGGGTTATAATGATGTTTGTAATATCTCCTATATAAGGAGTGTCATTTGGTCTTGTAAAATAAGAAGTTTTGAATATAACAGAAATATATTTCTTCTTCCTCATATTTTCTAAGTTAGGAGTTCTTCTTCCTCATATTTTCTAAGTGTTTTATTAAAATTGATTAAAAAAAATGTGACTAATTTAACACTTTTCCATCAGATGGGAAATAGAATGGCATATGATAACCCATTGTTCAACCCTTGCTCCCCCGGGGGGAGGGCGGCTCTTTGCTAGTGGCCTCCTCGCCCTGGGTGTAGGTGAATCCTTGAACAAAAAGTCTGAAATGCATTCTACCTTTTAAAATAATGACAATAAATTCGTATTGCATCTGTAAATCTTGCATTTTGCATCACTTATACTCATTATACCAGTGCAAAGGTCATGTATCCATTGAGGTGATCCTAGCTTTTTCTGGTAATGCCTGATTTATTCATCATATGGCCTATAAGCTAGTTTTGGTTGTCTTACAAATGCCAAACAGAAGCTTATCCAGAAGGGCTCATAGCGTCCCACTTACAGCCCAAAACATAAGTACGAAATTGGCACCAGTGATACAATTTTAAATCTTAGTTCTGCATATGCCGATTAAGCTGAAATGACTATGTCCTTAACTAGATCAAAAGAAAAATGTGGTTACATTAGGGGTGTGCACGGGTTGGGTTGGGTTGGGTCGGGTTCACCCTAAACCCATCAACCGAACTGAATGCATCGGGTTCATGTTTATCTCAACCGATTTCGATCCATTTTGATTCGAAACCATATCTTTCCTCAACTGAAATCAGCAGTCGGTTAAGGTCAGTTTTGACAACATATGCATACAACACAAAAAATAGAGGACTTAAGATGTAGACAAAGATTCCAACGACGGTAGTGGTTTGAGGGGACAACTGTGATGGGGTTTCGAGGGAGAAGATTGTAGGGTAGCGAGATTTGAGACCAAAGAAAGATAGATGGTATGAGGGAGATCAGAATTGATAACATGATTCATCACCACCACCAGTTGACCACTGTGATTCATCTGAACCTTGAGTAACCAGCTTAGGGTTTGATAGAATATCATCCCCTATTTATAAATGAAGATTAGGGTTTACAAGATGAGACAATTACAAGTCGAGCCCTGAGGGCATAGACTAATTACAAACCACAAAAGCTCAGATTATAATATAATATGCTATCACTCCCCCTCAAGCTGGTGCGAAGATATCTCTCATGCGCAGTTTGCCTAATATGTCATGAAATGGTTTATTCCCAACCCCCTTGGTGAGAATATCAGCAAGTTGTTCACCAGATTTGACAAAAGAAGTACAAATGGTACCACTAGTGAGTTTCTCTTTAATGAAGTGGCGATCAATCTCAGCATGTTTTGTCCTGTCGTGTTGAACTGGATTGTGAGCGATGTTGATAGCGGCCTTATTATCACAGTATAACCGCATGGAGTCCGTCTATGGAGTCCGTCTGATCAATACCTAGATCACTCAACAATAACTTGATCCATAAAAGTTCACACATACCTTGTGCCATAGCTCTAAACTCAGCTTCTGCACTTGACATGGCAACCATATTCTGTTTCTTACTCCTCCAAGTAACTAGGTTGCCTCCAACAAAAGTGCAGTACCCTGAAGTCGATCTCCTATCAATTACTGATCCAGTCCAGTCAGCATCTGTATAGGCTTCCACATGAAGATGATCATACTTTGAAAAATAAAGACCCTTATCAAGAGCAGACTTCAAGTACCTCAAGATTCTCATGACAGCCTCAAAGTGAATCTGATGAGGAGCATGCATAAACTGACTAACCACACTGATAGTAACAGCAATATCAGGACGGGAGTGAGATAGGTAAATGAGCTTACCCACTAATCGCTGATAGCTCCCCCTATCAACAGCTTCTCCTCCTTCACCATCCTCCAATTTCTGATTGGGTTCCAGTGGAGTGGCACATGCCTTGCAGCCAAGCATTCCAGTTTCCTTTAATAGGTCAAGCACATATTTTCTCTGTGAGATAAATATCCCATCCCTAGAGCGAGCAACTTCAATTCCTAGAAATTACTTCAAGCTTCCCAAGTCTTTGATTTCAAACTCATTAGCTAAATATTTCTTCAACAGAGGTATTTCCCCACTATCATTGCCTGTAAGAACTATGTCATCTACATAAACAATAAGTGTTGTAGTCTTACCACGTGAGGAATGTTTTACAAACAAGGTGTGATTTGCCTGACTCTGTTTGAAGTCATATTTAAACATAGCCTGAATGAAACTCTCAAACCAAGCCCTTGGAGACTGTTTGGAACCATATAATGACTTCCGAAGCTTGCATACTTTGCCTTCTGTCTGATGATCCTCAAAACCAGGAGGAATGTCCATATATACCTCTTCTTCGAGGTCACCATGGAGAAACGCATTATTGACATCAAACTGATAAAGTGGCCAATCTAGATTAGCTGCTAGAGAGAGAAGTACTCTGACTGAATTCATCTTAGCCACGGGTGCGAAGGTCTCTTGATAATCAATGCCATATGTCTGAGTAAACCCTTTTGCCACAAGTCTTGCCTTGTAACGCTCAATAAACTCATCTGCTTTGTGTTTCACAGTATATACCCATTTACATCTCACAGGTCGTTTGCCCGTAGGTAACTCAGACAATTCTCAAGTGCCATTCTTCCTAAGTGTTTTCATTTACTCAATCATGGCTAGTTTCTACTCAGAGGTAGCAAGAGCATCCTGAAAATGGTCAGGAATGCTAACAGAGGAAATATTGAACACAAACGCTCTATATGAGGATGACAAATGAGAGTAGGACACAAACTGGGAGATAGGATGTTGAGTACAAGATCTCACACCCTTCCTCTTGGCAATAGGAACATCAAGATCAATGGACTCAAGAGATTCAAAGTTACCTAGACTCTCATCAGAAGCAGTAGATGGCAGTGGAGGAGCAGAAGTGGTCCCTTGTATCCAGTTAACTTGTTGTCTGTCTATGTCTCGGACATAAACATGCCCGTCCTTATCCTTGGTGACATTGGGTTCTACAGTCCTAATAGAAGAGGGTGGTACAAGAACAACTGGTTCCACCATAGGAAGCACAGTAGAAGAGGGTGGTGCAAGAACAATTGGGTCCACCATAGGAAGCACAGGACTCACTTCACACCAAGGCTACCCCGGAAATGAGGACGGTGACACCGGAGAGGACAAGAAATAGGACTGGGACTCAAAGAAAGTAACATCCATGGACACAAACCACTTACGAGAAGAAGGGTGGTAACATTTATACCCCTTTTGAGTAGGAGAGTAGCCAAGGAAAACACATTTGAGAGAGCGAGGGTCCAACTTACCACGGGAAGGAGAGTGATTATGAACAAAACAGACACAACCAAAAATTTTGGGAGGAATAGAAAACAAGGACTGAGAACCTAGGAGGACGTGAAGAGGAGCTTGTTTTTGCAGGACTTGGGTAGGGAGACGATTAATAAGATGGGCAGCGGTGAGAACAACGTCGCCCCAATAGGGCCGAGGCACACTCATAGAAGAACACATGCACCGAGCCATGTCAAGAAGATGCCGATTCGTGCATTTCGCCACCCCATTTTGTTGAGGGGTATTGGTGCAAGATGTCTGGTGGATAATGTCATGAGAAGAGAAATATTGTCCTAACCCAGAATCTATATATTCCCCGCCATTATCAGAACGAAATAGTTTGACAGTGGCCCCAAACTGAGTACAAATCATCTTATGAAAATTGCGAAACACAGAGAAAACCTCACTCTTATCTTTCATGAGATACACCCAAGTAGTACGAGAAAAATCATCAATAAATGTAACAAATCATCGATGACCTTTTACAGACATAACACGAGAAGGACCTCAAACATCAGAATGTATTAATGAAAAATGAACTAAACTTTTATTCAAACTGTGAGCAAAAGAAACTCAGTGTTGTTTTTCAAGTTGACAAGACTCACAAAGAAAGTCAGACACATGATGATTTGCGAAACCAGATGGAAATAAATGCTTAAGTAAATAAAAGGAACGATGTCCAAGACGCCGATGCCACAGTCATAAATCAGCGGGGGTAGTAGAAGACGTGGTGGAAGAATAAGCAAGTTTGTTCGGTAGATCCAGGAAGTAGAGACCATTTTTTGCACTACCATTGCCAATCGTCCTCCTCGTGACAAGGTCCTGAAAAAGACAATGATCAGGAAAAAACGTCACACTACAATTCAAATCCTGGGTAAGACGACTCAAGGATAACAGATTAACAGAAAAATTGAGAACATGGAGAACAGAAGATAGATGTATGGTAAGAGTGACTTGGACTAAACCTTTTTCAGAAACAGAAGAAACAGTACCATCGGCAATCCTAACTTTGTCCTGACCTGAAGAGGGCTTATAGACAGAGAAAAGATCAGAGGAGCCAGACATATGATCGGAGGCACTGGAATCAATAATCCAAGGCAAAGACTTATGACACAGGAAAGCACAAGGAGAAGAGGCTAAGTTACCTGAGCGGGCAAAGGACGAGGAAGCTGTACTGAGAGCAGTAGAAGACCTGCGGTCCAACATTGGCGCAAAGCATCCTCCAGCTCAGTATCAGAAGCTTGGCCAACAGAAGCAGAATTAGAATCAAGTGTATCAACGACACTAGACTGATGTGTCCGGGAATAGGAACCACGTCCTCTAGACTGGCCTGACCGACCTCCTCGAGAACCAGACCGATCACTTCGACCCCCGGATGGAGTCCCATGAAGCCTCCAACACGTCTCACGAGTATGCCGCGGATTCTTGCAATAATCACAGAATACAGACTCCTTAGCAGCAGACTGAGGGCTGGCAGTCAGGCTGAGACCATCTCGAGGAGTAGACAGTAATGCTGAGCGATCAATAGAGACAGGGGACATCATAGCAGACCGGCGACTCTCCTCATTCTGTACATAGGCAAATGCCTCTTGAAGTGAAGGAATAGTGTCCATACCTAGAACTCGACCCCTAACTGGATCATACTCCACATTTAGGCCTGCCAGAAATTTAAAGATTCGTTCCCGTGCGATGAACTTCTTGTACCCGACAAAATCAGCAGGGCTTATAGTCTTCTAGGTGGTCAAGGCGTTTCCAGCCGTTGGTGAGGAAAGTGAAATACTGAAGAACAATCTGCTCCCCTTGAAATGAGCTCTCAATAGAGCGGCGCAACTCAAATGCCTGTGAGAAATTCCCTTTGCGGAAATAGGTGGCAGCCACAGCCTCCCAAACATCCTGGGCAGTCTCCATAGACAAGTAGCCCTCACCAATTTCAGGAACCATCGAATGAATAAGCCAACCCATAATCAAAGAGTTGATAATCTCCCATTGGTCAAAACCCGAGTCAGTGGTACTAGGTGCTTGTATCTTGCCATTAACATACCCCATCTTCTCTCGGCTTTTCAAAAATATAGTCAAACTTTGAGACCATGCTAGGTAGTTCTGACCATTAAATAGAGAGGTGGTAATTTTCAAACTAGGGTTGGGGTTCTCAGTCATGGTAGTAGGTATAATGAGACTCTCACTCCTCGGTGTTTAAGAAGTAGGGGACACACTGGTGGAATCTGCCATGGATACAATACTACCGAACCCGCAACAAAACTAGTGACAATCACACACCCAGAAGGTGATGGTAAAAGAATAGGCACAATGAACACTATAAAGGCATAACAAAAAATTAAGAAATCATAAAGGTTTTTTGTTTTTGTTTTGTTTTTTTTTCTTTTTTTTTTATAGTAATTATTTATTTATTTATATATGCATTGGTACGGATACAGGCATATAGCTTATTTATTTATACATGTGTATACACGACATATATACCAAACAGAGATGAGGTCTGTTGTATACCTCTGAGAGCATACCAGACGAACGAAGATGAAGGAGATCGACGATGTGAGGAAGACGAGCTGAGTGATGAGAGCGGCTGACGAGATCGACTGACGAGCTGACGGCTGAGTGACGATCGATAGAGGAAGGCGAGGAGATCGACGATGTGAGGAAGACGAGCTGAGGAGATCGACTGAGGAAGACGAGCTGACGGCTGAGTGATGATCAACAGAGGAAGGCGAGGAACTGAGGAGATCGACTGAGGAAGATGAGCTGAGTGATATCCACCCAGGTAAGCTTCGAACCCTAGAGTGTCGTTGGTGTAGAGGTCTACCAACGAGGGTAAGCCGAAACCCTAGAGGTTCTGCTGTGATACCATGAAGCTTGAGTAACCTACTTAGGGTTTGATAGAATATCATCCCCTATTTATAAATGAAGATTAGGGTTTACAAGATGAGACGATTACAAGTTGAGCCCTGGGGGCATAGACTAATTACAAACCACAAAAGCTCAGATAATAATATAATATGCTAACATCATCATCATCGTTGGTCGACCACCATAATTCCTCACCATCGTCAGTTCAACAATATGCTATGCGAACCATTGCTTATAGAATTGAGAGAGATCCAAGGGAGAGAGATCTCTGATGGGGTGAGAAAGAACAGGTTTAGAGAGAAGAACATTAGGGATGAGAGGGAGAGAGTTATGCAAATTGATGAGGGCTGGTGAGTATTAATTTGTGAGGTGACTTGAAGAGAGAAATGAGGGGTTAGGGTAGGTGATGAGACGTTTGGCAGATCTGTGAGACAAAGAATGAAAGAAAAAATAATGTTACAGTGATAAAGTTATTTTGTGATTAGCTAACACGTCTTAAAAGACCAACAAATTTGATAAGGTGTAATCTTGTAAACCAAATATAGTTTGACACCTGTAAAATTTATATTTAATATATAAGATATACGGTCGGTTTGGTTTTTACGAATTTTCTGATTTTCAATCCGTTGGCCGACCGCCGATTCGAAAAATACAAGGTTTGCAACTCATAGCCGACCGTAGCAGCAGTCGAAATCATCCAATGTTCCATCAGTTCGGTCAGTTTGAACGGGTTGATCAGTTGGTTCAGTTATTTGCACAGGCCTAGGTTACATATTTAGAAACCCGATGATACAACTCCCATATATGAACTTATTTAGAAGTTTTTAGAATATCATCATCCCAAAATCATTCTGCGGGCTTGTTTCCATTTCTGAGTTGATCTGACCAAATTTTAACGTTCTAACCATGTGTATGTCCTCCAATATATAATAGATTTTTATAGTGTCTCTTGATTAATTTTGTGTGAATTTATTTAGAGTTATGTTTTGTTAGAAGTGTAATTTCGTAAACAAAGTCCCTTTTGCGTAATGTTTGTTTTCTGTACTTTTTCCTTCAAATGAATGTTGCAGGCAGAATATATACTGGATCTTCAAAAGCAACTTACTTTAGTGGGAGGTGAATCCAAGAAGGATTCTAATGGTACCTTAACCGAGGAGGAATCCATAACTAGCATGACCCCAACGGATAAGGTCCTTATGATGTTTTTCATATGTGTTTAAGCAACTCAAAATTGGCGTTGAATGCATCTCTGCTGTCGAATCTTGTCATGTTCAACATGCATTATTCTACTGTGTTTAGTTTTTCACTGCTTTTGAGATGAGTCAATTTAATTGCAGTGTAAAAAGTCTGAAACATTGCCATAAAGTCATGTACTCATTCTTTCTCAAGCCGTTGGTTTTTCTCCAGTTGCTCTTTTTTCTTTTTTAATTGTTGTTGTTTGTTGGCATTCAAAAACCTTGGAAGTAAAATAAAAAGACTGTAGTTGTGGTACCTATGTGTTAATGGTTGCAGTTTAAGAAGTACGGACACAGACACGTGACATGACACGGACACACAAATTTTCATAAAATATAGGAGACGACACATTGAGGACACATGTAAAACATGTAATTTATATATTTGTTATATGTCATATTTTTTAATATTATATATTTATTTTGTGTCAAATATTTATTCTCATCAAATTTATCAACCTTGAGTATGCTATTTCAGTTGAAAAAAAAGGGTTAAAAATAGAGCATGCCCCTAGTGTGTTCCTGGCCAACATGTGTTGTTTACTGGTACGTGCCCTCCGAAGAGGTGTCTCTGCTTCACAGGTTGCAGTCGGTGAAGTAAATGATGATAATGGTGTTCTTGTTCTTATTTCAATAAAAATGATGGCTTTTTGCTTCAAATGCTTTTGTAAATGAGATAGCATTATTTCATTTGATTTTCTTGTGCCAATTTACTCTAGAATAAATTTCATACCCTGCTGCTGACTGATTCATAAATTGTAGCTTCTTACATTGTGAATTAGACGGACTAAAAAATGTTAATTTGCTTGTACAGATACGCTCACAATTGGATGATACCATTGCTAGCAAATGCCCATTTTGTGGTGACTTGATGATTCGAGAGATCTCTTTGCCTTTTATCCTCCCTGGAGAAGCACACGAGGCTGCTTCTTGGGAAATAAGGCCACATAACATTGGAGCCCAGAAGAGCCTTTCTTTGGCTGTATGATTGAATGCCTTAATGGATTTGTAGTGCAGGTTATCATTGATCCATGTGCATGGCTGTGTTGAGGGGGTCTTTTAATTTGTGTTTTGCTTTATCGTCTTTATTCTTGGTGGTATATGGTTTCAACAAGTTATGATTTGTGTTACACAGAATGCATTCTTTCTTTTGTTAATTGATTATGTACATTTGAGAGGTTATATCTACTACCCTTTAGCTATCAGAGGTATCCATTACATCTCAGGTGTACTCGAGTGTATGTTCCTAATAGTTTGTTGTAGGCTCATCTACAGAATTTTGACAGGGATGCGTTAATGAACTAAATCACAAGAATTCACAATAGAACACTTTTCTACGAACCCAGTGAATGTGATTTCCATTTGGAGTTCATATGATTGTGATTTCCTTCTACAAAGTCTATATTGTATTGTCTTGTCTTGACTTGTCTTGGCTTGTGTTTTTTTTTTTTTTTTTTGAATTTCTTCCAAAATCAGTCTCATTTTTTCAATGTGTAACACCTCTACATGTATTGTTGTGAATGGAGTCCCTTTTGAGCCTTTCCACGCCCATGTTGTCTTGGTCAAGGAGACCTAAAGTTCTTCCATATTTTTCATAAATGTCGTGTTCCTTTGATGTAGCCATTTTTTGTACTTATTCCAATATATTCTCAATCATTATGTGAAATAAAAAATAAAAAAATAAAAAAATTACATTTATTTTTCTTGCAATTTGAAAAAAATACAGTAAGTTTTATATTTTTGATATAATTTCACTAGCCTTTTTTGATATTTTAATTCATATAAAATTTAATTTTTTTATTAATAATTTGTGAGTAGTATGAATGAGAAAAATAATATTAGTGTATTTTTTTTTATTAAATTGTATATTTATCTTTGCTTGTTTATATCTCTACTTGCTATATAGATTTGATGGCTCAAATCTACTATAACATAAATTAGTATAATTTAATTTATGAAGTCAATTGTATTTTTATTAAATTTCATGAGAGATGAGTGTAATTTATCTCAATACAAATGAATAATGAGTTAACATAATAATGATATATTTCTATAGTTAAGGTTATTAAAATGTATAAATTTATAAATATAAAATTAAAGTAATATTTATTAATAATTAATATTGGTTAATAATTGAGATAGAGATAGGAATGGTAATGGGGGGGACTAAAGAGATGGCGAAGATAGAAAGGAGCACTGCCAGCCATGTGGAGATGGGAGCAAGTGCATCCAACTGCAGTCGACGGACTTGACTCTCTTATCACACCACTCTCACTCTCCCATAATCCTCATTTTCTCTCTCCACACTCTCTTTATTCAACACATACTTGTCTTATACACCTTATAACGGTGGTGTTATATGCATCAATTAGTGTACTAACTAGTGTATCAACACGAGTTATGACTTTATTATTGACCACACTCATTAATAACATTATAAATATCAAAAACCTCTTAAATTATGTCACATCATCAATTGATACACCAGTTAATATACTAATTCGTATATATAGCATTATTCTATTTCTATAGTATAGATAGAAGTATAGATGTAGATATAGATTTCATATATAACCATTGAAACTAAAAATAGTAGTTATATTATTGCATATTTCAAATCATAAAATTTAAAGAAATAACATTAATATGATTAAGAGGATTTAAAAACTAACCTAATTTATGTAAATTAAATTTTAGACTAATCACAAAATGACATGTATAATTTAAATTTTTAAAAATCCAAAAAATATAAAAAAAAAATCAGATTGTGATTTTCAACATAAAAAAGTTAACGTTTTTATTTATACTGTGGCTTGCTTTGGCAAGCTAGCAAACTAGCTTTTGGTTTTTTTAGTTAAAAAAATTAATTTTTTTACTCAAGTCATTACCCAAAAAGTAAGATTTTTTGGCTAAAAAAATTAAAAGTCAATTTTTTACAAATTTCTCAAAACACCACAATATAATATCACAAGTGACTCACACAGTTATGTGCATGGATTAATTTTAATACCATTTATAATGTCTTATCACTTTCCAGCTCTAGTAGTAGTAATCTATAGAAAGTGGATTTACTATGAAATTTTTTAATGTAAGATAGGATTGTTACATTTTTAAAGAGTGCCTATTATAATGTTTCCTAAACCCACAATTTACTGAATGAGAAAAAAATTTGTTATATCACTGGAACTTTTAAGTGAAACTATTCACTTGTTATATGTTTATTTTTTTATTTTTTTATGGTGAGTTTGATTATTATTTAAATATAATACGTCCTTCATGTATACTTGATGTTTATTATTTTAGTATAAATAAAGGATAAACTAAAATGGTGAAATGTATTTAGTGATAATATTATTTTAATAAAAAAATATATATGTCAGTCAAAGAATAAATTTTATATTTTTTACCGTATCTTCCGTAAATCCACACAATATCTATATAATGTTTGTTGTCTACATGCATGAATCAAAAAGAAGAAGAAGAAATCTATTGGTGATGATTAAGGGTGTTAAAAAAAAAAAAATTCAGTGACACCCATAAAATCATATGATTTGGTATAGATCTTGAGGGAACGGTTTGATTCCAGTTCTAATAAATTAAGAATTATTGATTAAAAAACAGGCTTATTTTTAAGGAAAAATTACAATCATGGTGAAAGAGGAAAAATGATTTAAAAACATGGATGCAACTTTTTTTTGTTGCGAAGAATTCATAGAAAAAGTTACACCTCACCCCTTTTTATGAATATTTTTTGGTCAATCCATTGTGATGCAATTCCCAATTTTTAAAGAACTGTTGAAAATACGAAATTAACCACTGCACTACGAATCACCATGTGAATAAATGATAACTGTAATATTTCATTGCATTTACTTAATTTTTGTGTATAATTTTTTGATACACTACACTTGGCCCATTTTAATTTTGATCATTTTCTCACTTTCAACTTTTATGTTTGAAATTTTTCACAATTTACTTCTAAAATTAACTTCTGTTCAAATTAAACAAAAACTACTACATTAATTGTCTGAAGTTTAGATTTATATTAGAAATGTGAGTTATACATAATTAAATATTTTTATACAAAAGTTAGCTTTTGGAAAATAACTTCAAAAATAAAGATCCAAAATAGAGGAAAAAACTTTAAGAGCTAAAATGAAAAAATGACCAACTATGAAGAGAGTGTTATTTTAACATGCGTGCTGTCAAAGCAAGTTGTAGCAAATTTGTATAAAATTCACTTTTGGAGTGTTCAAATAGCACAAAAAATACTAGACAGGATTAGTCAAGTAAACAGCAATATCAGGGACACTGAAAGAAATCAACTTTTAAGTTTGCACACAGTAGAAATCAACTGTTGAAAATACAGAATTAACCACTGCACTACTGATTACCATGTGAATAAATGGTAACTACAATATTTCATTACATTCACTTAATTTTTGTGTATAATTTTTTGATACATTACACTTGGCCCATTTTAATTTTGATCATTTTCTCACTTTGACCTTTCATGTTTGAAATTTTTCACAATTTACTTCTAAAACTAACTTCCGTTCAAATTAGACAAAAAATACTACATTAATTGTCTGAAGTTTAGATTTATATTAGAAATGTGAATTATACATAATTAAATATTTTTATACAACAGTTAGCTTTTGGAAAAAAAAACTTCAAAAATAAAGATCCAAAATGGAGGAAAAAACTTTAAGAGCTAAAATGAAAAAATGATCAAACATGTAGAGAGCAAAGTTTAATTTGCTCCGTGTTATTTTAACATAGCAAGTTGTAGCAAATTTGTATAAAATTCACTTTCGGAGTGTTCAAATACCACAAAAAATACTAGACAGAATTAGTCAAGTGAATAGAAATATCAGGGACACTGAAAGAAACCAACTTTCAAGTTTGCACACATGGTAAATTGATACAGAAGTCTCTTAGCGATTTTGAAGGTTCATAATACATAAAGAGAGCCTGAACGCATGGGTTACACAAGTAACAATATAAAAACCACATATATAATCATGGTACACGTACCTCATGATTATACAAGTAATGGTATAAAAACCGCACATATAATCATGGTACACATACCCATGAACATACTGCATTCTCGCTCTATTTAACAACCTGAATCTCATCTCAAACTCATCACAGGTCATGCAGTCACCCCAGCCGCAGGCAGAGTTGGTCGCATGACTGGGACCTGTTTCACCACTGAGAAAGCTTCATTAAGACGTGCAGCGCGACTCATGAACTGAGATACCTTCTGCAGATAATCAATCAAAAAATTTAAATAAAAACAAAAAATGTTAGGCACCAATTATGAATCAGGTCTTGCCCCCTTCCCTTGAAGACTACTTAAACTGCTGCAAGCAAAGAATAGATGAAAGGAGGGACCTTGTTTTCTTAGCACCACGAGACTTACATGTGGTCCAATCCTAGTTGATAATGTAGAAGAATCAATAAAGAAAAATCTCCCAATGAGGATTACATATATCCCAAGCCTACAACGTCCATTCACTATTAATTCCAATCCTAGTTGATAATGTAGATTTTTTGTTACACGGGTATTTTTGTCTTAACAAATGGTTTATTTACTCTCAACACTGGTGCATGTAATGCACTTCCTGTTAATTTGGAAAGACATTGTGACAGGTCATTTTAGTCTAAAAACCACGAAGCATTAAGTGGTTATTTCCAAATGGCGTGCACAAGTCCTATACCATATGGGGTAAATTGAAAGTTCCCCAATTGTAAACTGCAAGTAACCAATAGATTACAACACGTAACCTACCATTTGATTTGATTGTTAAAAAGCCAACAGGGAAAGAACAAAAAGCGAAATCTTTTTATTAAAAAAATTATCAGACCAAATAAAAAAGAGTCTTGTGCTATGAGTTGGTTCAAAAGTGAGAATTGAAGTAAGCCATATACTTGTGTGATGCTAAGTTAGCAATATTTTCTTTTCCATAGCCTATTTATAAAATATTCAAAATTTAGAAATTTGATTCTTTTTCTTTTTTCAAGGTTAACCCATCAACCAAAAATAGCAATTAAGGTGAAAATACTCTACAAAATACAATGTCAGAGTTAAATGGTTCTCATTTTGTGATACATCAATAACATGAAATAAGAAAGATAGCAGTTGGAAACTAAATTAACCAGATGAAATTAAGAGTCAGTTTGAATAGATGTAGATTTTAAATCAAGGATTTGACCTTAATCATTCAAAGACAATAACTCAATTTAGATATAATAGTTTACTTATGAATTTCAAGATTAAGATAAATAAGGTGAACATGATGAATTTGAAACAACTATCTAAAACTAGTTATTTGAAATCATGTTGAAAGATTCTCTTTCTAGCTATAAGGAACCTACAAAAGTGTCAACTTATCTTATTCCATTTTTTTTTTATATTATCTATTTGACCTACAAATTACAATACATTGATTTGAAAATCCACAACTATCCAACAGAACCTAAATGCCACAGAATAACTGACCTTATCATCCATGGTAACCTTCAGCTGCAAGCTTTGGCTCTTCCGCTTCATCTAATACAACCTTCGTCCCAAGATTACAAAACCCATAACTGCTGCGGCCACCGAGATTGTCCATGCTGGGTTAGCCCTGCAAGCAAAATATTTAGAGAACTCCAATGGAACCTTCCACCACACAACAACCCTCTTCCCTTCCTCACTTGGCTTCACTGATCCTATGGCAACACTTTCTTCACCACTCGAAGCCACATCTCCATCGGCCTCGCCATCTTGACCTTTTTCTTCCCCCAAAAGCTCTGACCTTTCAGGAGAATTTGCATTATCACCAATACCCATCTCTGTATTGTGATCAAAGTCCCCAAATTCCATCGAAATATCACCAATACCCATCTCTGTATTGTGATCAAAGTCCCCAAATTCCATCGAAATTGGTCCAATTTTGCCAGAATCAGACAACGATTTCCCCAAAATCTAACAAATACCCATACCCATCTCTGTATTGTGATCATTATTCATCATTTGATATTTGTCAAGTTATTTTTGAAAAATCTAACAAAAAAGTATTGAGTCTCATTATTTTAACAAATAAGTATCAAGTAAAACATCACATGAATTTGACGCAGAAGCAAAAATAATTTTTTTCTAAATCATATAAATAATTGTGGAGGACCAATGATTTGCCTTTGCCACGTATAAAAGGCAAGGAATCTTAATGAAACACTTTCGTTTGTCCAATACCAAGATTTTAGGCGTCCTATTTTCCATTCTTTTTCTTGTGTGATTAGAACTCTAGTTATGTATAGATTATGGATTCCAATAAAAGATTTATGGAAGAAAAATGAAAAACTTGGAAAAAAATAAATAAAATACCTACGTTACAACGCCATCACAAAGTCACTGTCTTTTTTTTTTTCTAAATTTATCAACAAAAGAGAAAATTTTATTGATGAAGACCAGCATATAAACAAATAAAACATCAACAAAGTGAAAAAAGGAAAGTGCGAGACTGCATCATAGCAAGACCACCCGATCCCAATTAAGTTGACATTGAAAAGCAAACATAATCATTTGCAAGCACATCACCGCGAGTTGGTGAGAAACGAGAAATCAACTAAACAACAAAATGACAAAACACTGAACAACTCTAAGCCTTTACATAAAAGCTGCAATAGCACTATGCAGGTCCAGGCAGTCAGCCACACATCAATCCTAAGAGCCATATGTGCACCAGCCAATGCTTCTTCTAACTCATTAGCTCTTGGTCTTGATCTTGGTGGTCTTTAATCCTTCCAAACAGCATGAAATCATTAATATGAGTAGATGACCTTGTGAAAGAAATGGAAGCAGCATGAAAAAAAGAAAAAAAAAATTAAAATTAAACATGGAAACATGGGTGGCTTAACCATAAAGCCAATAAAACCCTTTCTATAAGCCTTAATTTTTTATGGTGCTAATTTTTTGAAAGCCGATACATTAAGGGATAGATTCTATTCAAATTTATTATTGTAAAAATATTTATTGAAAAAAATACAATTTAACAAGTTACACCTCTCACATCATATTTTAATGCAAACCAACACAAATAAACTAATATAAGCAAAACTTATAAACAAAAGTCAAAATGTCCTAATCATTTATCACTTTAATAAATTTATTAGTATCATTACGAGTATTAAATAATCATTTCACAAACACAAAATATATATGTATAAAGTTTCAAAATTTTCTCATTATTAAAATAAGAGGCAAATACGTATTAAAAAAAAAAAATCACTTAAGATTTATAAGTAAATAAATCCAATTAATAAGACTTATTAGTAATTATCCCATATATTAAGGTCCTATATAACTATAACATTTTTTCCCCCGGAAAATAAGGCCATGCTGGTTCACATGGAAAAACAGATCCAAGAAGACCCACATTTTTTTGAAAATCTACAGTTATGATTAAAATTCCATCAAATTCTTCCATTTGTTTTCGGTAAATTATACTCACCTATCTTGAGATTTGAAGATTACACGTTTAGTTTCACACTTTCGACATAATTACACTAACCTTCCTAAGGCTTTAATTTACATTACACTTAGGCCTCTTCTTACCAGTAATTCGTTAGTTGTATAAATAATAAAAAAATAATGTTATTATCTCTTTTCTACTAATATATATATATATTTATATTTATTTATTTCAGTATCTACTCACTATTGGCATTAGTTTTAGTCATTTTAACCATACTAAAAGAATCCCTTAAAAAAAATGCTAAAAAAGAAATTAATATATTATGTCAAAAGTATAGAACTAATGTATTTTTTTTAAATCTCAAAGGGAGGATAGTGAAATTTATCCTTTATATATATACAAAAGAAGGCCCTGATCCAAATAGAAAAAAGTTCATTAGAAAAGAAGCTCAAAAAGGTTTTTTTAATAGCTGGGTTTTAAAAAAATACAATTGTCTTCACTTTTACTGATACAAAAAAAAGTAGATCTTAAAAAAGAAAGTTCAAAAGTTTGAAAAAAGTCGCACCAAACGAAACCGACCCCCTCTGTCTAGCTTGCTTTCTTCAATTCAAGTCATGTTTGAATAATTTCTAACTTTGAAAGAAATTGTTGACTTTTTTATTTAATTTTAAAAATTAAAATCACTAGATGATGACAGTTTAAAAAATATTTTATAATAACAGTAAATTAGTCATGTTATCAATTAAAAAAAAATGTTAGCAAAACTTGAATATGAAGATTTAATTAGTAAATTTTCATCACAAAATCAAGAAAAATTTATTATAAAAAATATTAAAAAATAAAAATGTCTCAATCAAATTTATTGATTTCAATATCAAATTACCTCAAAAGGCTTTCAATTAGACTGGATGGCTAAGGGCACTAGTTGCCTGCATAGTACAACACCATTTTGTAAGAAACAGAGCAAGCAAATTCGAAATACAGAATAAGAGTAGAAAAGCTAATGTGGAATTTAGAGCTTATAAATGTATAAATAATATGAGCAACTCAAATGTCAAATAAATTCAAGATAAATAAGTAGAAATTTTTTATTGAAACTATTCATTTAAAAAGCTTGCAAAAATCCAATGAAAACAGCCCACTAAATCGGGCTGTGCAAAATACCGCCCAATCCGCTAAAACCGCACCGATCCGCATCAATCCGCACCGCTCTAACCGCTAACCGCGGTTTAAACTTTAAAATTTATAATCCGCCAACCGAACCGCTCCGCTCCGCTATAGTTAATACATATATATTTTTTAAAACTTCCAATGAAATATCAATATAAAAATGAGTGTGAGAGAGATTTAAGAATAAAATTTATTAGCACCAATTAGTGGTTAATAACTATATGAAAACATATTATGTAAAATTATCATTGTGTTCATATAATCTAAAAAATTTATACAAATTAAGTGTTAATATATTATGTTAAAATGTGTGATAATATAGTTAGAATATTCTTCAATCCGCCAATCCGCCAACAATCGCCCAAGACCGTACTTTGTCAATCCGCTAATGTTCCGCTAACTAATGCCGCCATTCGGTTTGTAATTTTTACTGCTTAAACTCGTCCTGAACCGCCCGCGCACAACCCGCTACCACTCATAATACAAGCCCAACATGAAGATTTAAGATGGTTTTAAATTAGCCATTAAAAAAGTTTTGTAAAATGCTAAATAGTATACAAAGAAAGCAGAAACTAGATTGGAAAAGAGGGTTGAAATTGAACAATCTAAGAAGAAATGAAAACAAGAAACAACATATAGTCGCAGGATAGAAGGCAAATACTCAAGAGGTTGAGGCAGTTGAAATCAGTTGTCCCAAATGTGATCATGTGGAATTCTTTTGGGCAGATGTGACCTCGATCATCTGATAGCTTCATGGCAACTTGTCTCATGGTGGCCGAGAATAGGTGGATTGGTTGCAACATGGCAAATGCTCGTTTCTGGCAACCACAAATACTTTCTCTGCCATCTGATTCTCAGGTGGCCCTGCGAAGAACGTTGATCCAACACATCCTTCAATAATATCCATGTGGGCAGTTGATGTGGATGAGAAGGGATGAGATGATGAACAGAGAGTAGATTCACGATCAACCCGGATTGCTTCCCCATAATCACTTTCCAATGTGAGAATCACCAAAACTATAAAACATCCACTCTCATTCACTTCCATTGTATAAGCAAGTTCTAACCAAATCCAACAAATAACGAAGAGAAGAAAATAGTAATTAAAAAAACCAATGTGGGAAGAGAAAAAAAAAAAAAAAAAGAAAAACAATTTGAAGTTCAATGACCACTTTCAATTCTGACATGAAATAACATCCACGATTAAAATCCCTAATATGTATGCAATTGATTGATAAATAAAAATGAACTTATTACATACGCAGGAGCAGCTACCCAAAAGGTCCTATGATCGTCCAATTAGTGCGTCAACTATAAATCTAGGCTGCTGGGCCGAAATCGGGATATGGTGAGCCTGGAATCTCTAAATACAGGCAAGAACATTCTTGGCTTTGAATATGTCTCGATGGATGATTGCTGGGATCAGTCGTGGTGCATATAAGACAAAGCATTTGCACATCTTTGCACAAATTCACATCTTTAATCCAATCAAAGTTAATGCATGATCCTCAGTGCTCAAATATCTTCGCTCAACGCTTTCCCCCCTTCAAGAACTATGAAACGCAAAAACGAGTGCCTTTTGGTGTGAACAATAGCCATACAAGTTTTACAATATTGTGATGGCGAATACTTTGTAATGCACTAATATTCCTCGTATTACCTTTAGATTAGCCAAGTACCATCGGGTGATATTGCATGAAGTTTTCTACTAGGCAACTACTGACCACGTTGTGATCAGCTTTGTAACAGTTACCACATCCTCCCTCCCCAACACAATATTTGGCACTAGAAGTTTTCAGTCTGCTTCAATGATGCTTTCATACACCATTTTCCACTCATAGCTCCAAATTGCAAACAATTTTTTCGTTATTTACTCCGTTTGGCTCATTTTGTGTTGCTGCAATATTTTTACAAAAAAACAAGAGTACTATTCCACAACCATTATGAAAAGAAATAGAAAATGCCAAAAAAAGAACAATTAGTAACACAACGTTGTTACTCTTTCCCCCATTGTTTTATTAGCTTGCGGGCCAGTCTTGCAAACTAGTAGGCATTAACCACATAAACCTTTATTACCTCTAAGTGCCTCAAATGGAGCCTCTCGGAAGGCTTTGATGTTAGGAATAGGACCATCCAATTGATTGAAAGATACATCTATTGATATCAAACCTAATATATTATCAAAAGATGATGGAATGAAACCAGAGAGTTCATTGTGGGAGAGATTCAATGTTTCTAACCTTTGCAATTCTCCAATCTGCTGTGGTATCTTACCTATTAGCAAATTATGACCAAGATCAAGAATTTGAAGGTTATGGATACGACCTATTTCGGCAGGAATACTTTCCCCAAATCTATTATTGCTCAAATTCAAGTTCCAAAGTTTCTTGCACTCTCCTAGTGCTGTAGGGATTGAGCCACTTAGATTATTTGCTGCCAAGTTAAGGTTCTCTAAATTGGACAACTTACTTAATTCTAGAGGAATATTGCCTAATAGATAGTTATCATCCAGCTTAAGTTTGAACAGTGAAACCAACCTTCCCAATTTCAATGGGATCTCTCCAACTAGATGATTTGAAGAGAGATCAAGAACGGATAGCTGAGTTGCCCCTACTAATTCAGATGGTATCTTACCAGAAATTTTATTGTTAGACATTTTAAGACTAGTTAAATTGTGGCATTTTCCCCAGTTTTTAGATAGCTCACCATAAAAATTGTTATGACTCAAATCAATGTAATCCAAGCTTGGGTATATGCCAAAATCTTCTGATATATTTCCCGACAGTTGGTTTCCCTCAAGCCTAACTCTGTATAAGCTAGAGCAATTTTTCAAGCTTTTTGGGATGGGACCTTTGAGATTATTATTTTCTGCAATTAATTGTGTAAGTAATCCACTAACACATATGTCTGCTGGTATATGACCATTGAACATGTTATCACTTATTTCAAACTCTGTCAAATGTGTAAGATTGTTTAACGTTGGGGGAACAGATCCAAAAAGCCTATTGTAATAAAGGTGCAACTCGGCTAAGTTGCTTAAGTTCCCTATAGATGCAGGGATTGAACCGGTGAGATTGTTCGATGAGAGTTCGAGATCAATGAGAGACCTCAGCATCCCAATTTCTTGAGGGATTGATCCGGAAAGTTGGTTGTCATCAAGGTGCAGAGTGGTTAAGTTGCCCAAGTTCCCTATAGATGCAGGGATTGAACCCGTGAGCTTGTTCCCTAAGAGTCCGAGATCAACAAGAGACCTCAGCATCCCAATTTCTTGAGGGATTGATCCGGAAAGTTGGTTGTCATCAAGGTACAGAGTGGTTAAGTTGCCCAAGTTCCCTATAGATGCAGGGATTGAACCCGTGAGCTTGTTCCCTAAGAGTTCGAGATGAAGAAGAGACCTCAGCATCCCAATTTCTTGAGGGATTGATCCGGAAAGTTGGTTGTCATAAAGGAGCAGAAGGGTTAAGTTGCCCAAGTTTCCAATTGAAGAAGGGATTGAACCCGTGAGATTGTTAGTATACAAGCTGAGCTCATTGAGAGAGTTGAGCAATCCTATTTGTTGAGGGATGGAGCCACTAATTTGATTTTCACGCATGTAAAAGATCCTTAGATTAGTTAGTTGGCCTATTTCCGTCGGAATTGTTCCAGAGAGATTGTTGAGAGAAAAGCTAAGGTAGGTGAGTCTCCAAAGGCTACCAATATGGGGGGGGATGGTCCCATAAAGTGAGTTGTTAAAAAGTCGAAGTTTGAGGAGATGAGGGAAGGATGAGAAATTAAGATTAGAAAGAGTACCTTTCAAACCATAACCGTGAAGGTCTATATGGGCAACTCTACCGGCCTTGTTGCAACGAATTCCAAGCCAAGTGCAATGGTTGGTTCCAACCCAGGAGGACAAGAGAGTTTGAGTTTGGTTGTGAAGGCTAGCTTTCCACGTCAAGAGAGCCATGGCTTCAGTTGCTTGTTTTCCAGTTAAGGAAGAAGCAAAAGCAGCATAATCAAAAAAAGTGGGGAATGCAAGGATGATGAGGCAGAGTAAAAGGGGTGGGAAAGAAAGAAAGTGGTTGGGAAGTGTATTGGGCAAGAATGTCATTGTATTGTAGGCTTGTTTGTTATTAATAGAATAGAAAGCTATGAAAGACAGCAATAGGATGGAGGGATGAAGAGCTGCAAGAGCATGGAGAGGTATTTATAGATAATACAACTTGGATTTGAAAATTCTAGTGCAATTCCTTTCAATAGTCTTGGTTTGGATCCTCCACTAAGATCGTGCCAGATCCATGCATATGAAACACATGTCCTTGGACCATCACTTCTGTAACAAATTATACAACATAAGAATAATATCAGGATATAATTATTAGTTGGGTTTGAAAATTCTATTCATTTTAAATTTCTAAATTGAATTTTTTTTTCTTTTTTTGTGTTTTTTTTTTTCTTTTTTTGTTTAAAGTAATTTTTTTTACTTTTTTAAATGTACCTTCTTTAAATGTATCTAAAAAATAAAATATTTATAAAAATTAATAAATACATAAGAATACGAAAAATGTACTGAATTTTTATTTATTTAATTTTTTTTTGTTGTGTTTTTGGTATTTAGTTAAATTTTTTAAAAATAATTTTACAAATATTATACTTTTTAAGTGTATATTTATGTTAGGTATATGTAAAAATTAAAAAAAATATTTAAAATATTAAAAAATTCAGTATAAACAAAAAATATAAAAATTTCAATTTTTTGAAAAATAAATTTTAAAATCTCAAACCAAACAAGCTGATTGCAATTCCTTTCAATGGTTTTGGTTTGGATCATCCACTAGATTATTTTTCATAATTCTTTTTTTATTTTTAAAGCATTTTTTTATTTTTTTAAATGCATTTTTCTTAGATGTATCTAAAAAGTAAAATATTTGTAAAAAAATATTTTAAAAAATTAATAAATACACAAGAATATAAAAAAATGTATTATTATTATTATTATTAATTATTATTATTATATTATTATTATTATTATTATTTTGTATTTTTGGTATTTAGTGAATTTCTAAAAAATAATTCTACAAATATTATAATATTTAAGTGTATATTTACGTTAGATGTATGTAAAAAAAAATTAATTTTTTTTAAATATTAAAAAATTTAATATAAACAAAAAATTATGAATAAAAATTTCATTTTTCTAAAAAAATTTAAAAAACTCAAACCAAGCTGATTGCAATTCCATTCAATAGTTTTGGTTTGGATCCTCCACTAAAGTCTGGGTTCAATATTGGCAAATTGATAACCATAAGATCATGCCAGATCGATACATGTGAAAGAGTGGATCATAATCTAAGCACCAGATTAAAGGATATCTAAGAAATTCTGTCTATAGTACAACAGAGATATGGACCATAATCTTACTATTTGCAAATAAGGTATTACATAAATTTATTATTATAAGCAGTTATTTGTATATAACTGTCATGGAAAATTCTCTTCATATATACAAATTATGTAAAAACTTTTTCATAAGAATAATGTATCAGTGTTATTTTGATAAATAAAACTAATTTTTGTGTATGTTTTGTTTTAAAATAAAAAGTTATGAGCATCATTTTGTATCACTTTTTTATTTGCATATCATTACTTAACTATTATTCATGTATTTATTTTGGTGCACTTACCAATCAATTTTATTAACTAGACCTAGTTACATACAAGTCCTGACTGAATAATTTATCACTATAAATTTATTTATAAAAACAAGAGAGACTAATAAATTTATCAATAGAACGTTAACAGGTAATAGAGTTTCAAAAGTAAAACGTATTAGTAATTTACCTATTTTGGAATCTATATGATAATAATGTATTAAATGTAATAGAATTCACTACTTCTAATAACTTTTAAACCGGCCCATAAGCTGGCAACTGCTTTAACATGTTTGCTTAGTTAGTGATCATGCTTCTATTAGTCCAAAAAAAAAAAAAAAAAAAAATTAATCATACTAAATTTGGATGATTAATTCTGATTATTATTGGAATTATCCTACTCTAGACTAGCAGTCATGAACAATTTCAATAGAGATTTCCAATACTTGTAATAACTTTTAATCATATTAAATTTGGATGATTAATTCTGATTATTATTAGAATTATCTTAACAGTCATGAATAATTTCAAAAGAGATTTCCCATACTTTAATATCTTTTAAAAGGAATTACCTCTACCAACAAAATTGAAAAAAAAAATTACCTCTACGAACAAAATTGAATACGTCTAAACATAAGGAGGGCAAAATATAATTTATTTAAAAAAATTTACTTCTACAACAAAATTGAAAGGTGTCACTAATAAATACATTTTTAGAGATAAAACAATTTCACCCCAAAAGGTTTATTTTTAAGATAAAAATTTTGGCTCCGAAACAATAATAATTCATTACAAAATGTCCAATTTTGTCTTAAAAATGCAACAATAATACTTTTATAATTAAGATATTTCATCCTTAAAAAATGGTTTCGTCACTAAATTTTTGTAACGCCGCTAAAATAATTACAATAATCCAACTACAAGCACTGGTACAATTGATCTAAATACAATAAGAAGCTTCCATCAGAGTTAATATACATGTAACACCCGCATCCTTTAATCCATTGGAGCGTGTATTTAGTTTCCTTATTTTCATTTTTGGGAGTCTTTGGAGCTATTGAATGTTGGTTTTAGAGGAGTATGATCCGATTTAAACTTGTTGGGTTTGTTTGTTTGTGCTTGTTCTTGACAAAAAGTTCCTTAGAAACTTAGAAATTCTATTTTGGGGTCGACATCAGCCTTCCTAAGGGTCGACCCTTACCTGTTGGTGAAGTTTCTGGAGATGCTGCTGGAATTTAGGGTCGACACCAGCCTTGGTGGTGTCAACACCTGCCTCTTGTTGTTGTCCACAAGGGTCGACACCAGTCTGGGAAGGGTCGATCCTTGTATATTGCAGAATCTGGGTATTAGTTGCTAGAATTTAGGGTCGACCCTTCCTGTCCAAGGGTCGACACCATGCTTGCTGCCAGCATTGTCTTTTCTTGCTGAAGGGTCGACACCACCACACCAGGGGTCGACCCTTGCGTGTTTATTTTCAAATTTGTGGGTCCGAATGGGCCTTACCTTTGGAGGGTTTTGGACTTATTATTTTATTGACCTTAAGGCTACTTTTCTACTACTATAAATAGACCCTAACCACTTCTCTCTCATTATTTTTCCTCTCCTTTCTCCTCAAGGCCTTGAGTTCTCTTCTCTTTCTCTAAAACTCAAACTTTTTCACTTAGATCTTTAGATCTACTCACCTAGAGTGATCTTTTCATCTTGGTTCTTTGAGAAAGATTGTAGATCTCGTCAAGGGCTTCCGTTTGGTCTGATTAGTTCGTGGTTTCGTCGCCATTGATTTTTGGGTCGTTATCTCTTGGCTTCAAGAGGTAGGGGTTTCTAGTTCTCTTTCAATACCCTCATTTATAGATAGATTTGTGGTATGATCTTTATATAAATACAAAAGTTCACATTTTTATGCATATTGTGCTGAATCATGAGATTGGGGGTTAGGATTTGAAGAGAGTTGGGTTTATTTGTTGGGTTATGATCTTGGGTCATGAGTTTGGGTGTAAAAGTAATAGAAGGGTTGGAATAAAATGTGTTTTTGTGAAAAGCCTTAATTTCTCTTAAAAATCCTAGTTTGGTTCATGAAGATGGTTAATGGTTTTGCTTTAATTCATAGTAGAATCATGAAATTGAGGTGTTAAATTACACTTGTACAAGTTTAATTGAAATTTTTAAAGAATTTGAGAAATTTATGTAAAAGTTGCGATTGAACTAATAATGTTGATATTTTAAATTATGTTATAATATGAAACTAAACTTGGGGGAAAAGAAATTACTAATGGTATGGATGATATGAGCTTTGTGTTGAAATGGTTGTGTCGAATTTTGTTGTGTGTTATGTGAATTGTATTGGGTTATGTTGTGTTGAGTTGAGATGAGTTGGGTTGTGTTGAGTTTGGTTGAGTTGTGTTGTGTGGAGTTGAGTCGTGTTGGGTTGAGTCGAGTTGTGTTGGATTGTGTTATGGTTGGTACCCGCGCGGGGAGTTGAAAAATAGTTTTTCGATGCCCACGACTGTTCGTATCATAGCTGGTAAATGTGGGGGATGGTTTTAAAAATTGAAAAATGGTTTTTCGGTGCCAATGCTTAGGAAGCGACTTGGGAACGGGAAACGAGGGTCCGCTCCAAGTATCCGGGTTTATTGGAGCATGTTTAGTGTTTCGTTTTAATTGTAATGTTCCCTAGCATTGAAGGAAAAGAATGTTGAATTATTGATCGCATGTTGTTATATGTATTGTAAATCTAAGCTTGAGATTATGAAAGAAAGATAATTGATATGAATGTTTTATTCCGAAAGATGGAAATGAGGAAAACTATTATTTCGGAGAATGATAATAAAGAGCATGAGATATGGTTATAGATAATTCATTTCATGATAAGTTTGAGCAATTGTGTTTTGACAAGTTGATGATGAGAAGAATGTTAAATGTTGGTTGAACATAAATGTTGTAATTAGATAATGTTGTTGAAATAACCATTTTTGCTAGAACGCTTTGTTTGGTGAGGTTATTAAAATTTCGGGGACGAAATTTCCTATGGTGGGGAGGTTGTGACGGCCGGGTCCCTTTCCTCTCTCTTTCTTTCTTTCTTCGCTTCGTTCTCCATTTGCCTTTGTTGGATTTGAAATGACCGGGATGGTTCCCTAGATTGAATTCTAGTGTTTTTCTATTCGGTGTTGAATTTCGCTTGTTCCAGAGGATGCGTGGGTGAGTCTGGAGTGCCGGGAGTGAAGCGGAATTTTTGGGTGGCTGGGCTTGGGCCCCAGGCCGCACGTGCGGGGATGGGCCGCACGAGCGGCGGGTATGGCCGCACGGGCGGTGAGGTTTGACACCCAGATTTTGGCATGCTGTCTAAGGGCGCACGAGCGGATAAGTGGGCCGCACGAGCGGTCAAGGTGGCCGCACGAGCTGTAGAGAAGGCCGCATGAGCGGCCAACTGGGCAGTTCGTGCCCTGTTTTCTTATAACGTTTTGGTCCGAATATATATCACCTCTAACTCATTTTTCTCTCATTCTAAACCTATTTTGTCTCCTCCTTCTCTCTAGAAAACACCTCAATCACCCAAGACTCTTTGATTTTTGTGATCCTTGGGTCAAGATCTTCATCTTCTCCCTCTAAATCTTGAAGATCCATGGTTAAGGCTCACTTGGTGTGTTGGAATCAAAGCTCTCTCATCCATCTAAGCTAGGGTTTCTCTTCTCCATCTTCTTAAAGGCTTTGAGGTAGGGATTTCTTGAGTTATATATACAAGTTTTGCTACATTGTTGTTGATTTAAAAATGTTCTTGATGTTTTGCGTTGATTTTATTGGTTTTGATTCAAAATGTAGAGAGAGTTTTGAATGGGGGTTTATATCTCAATCTTCTATCATTTCTTGAGGGTTTCCCTTTACTAAACTCAAAGAAAATTTCTAGATGGAGTTTCTTTTTTGAAAATGATGAAAGTTTATTTCCTATGAAAATACTAGAAATTGGGGCTTTTGAAAAATAATGAATGTGCCTTTGAAATTACATATTTCTTGTATCAAGAGCATGTATGAGACTAAGTCTCACCAAATGTTTAACAAGATAGCAACTTCATGATATATATATGTGTTGGAGACTAAGTTCTCTTTTAAAATCCATTGATAATTGTATGTTTGTGTAAAGTGGTAAGATGGCAAGTTGTTGAGTGCCATAAGTGATGTGAAAATGCTTAATCGTAGTGTAATGGAAAAGTGAAATGAATGATGGCATGTTAGCCATATTAAAAATTTGGTCATGATGAATTAATGTTGAGGAATTGTTGTGGTGTGTCGAAGACACATGGCTATTGTGTGAAATGAGAAAGTGTAATTATGCGTTGGAGACGTATGGGTATCTTGTGGAAGAACATGTAAGGAGGAAATGAAAATGTGATGTTGAATATGGTTGTAGACATGTTTTTTGTTGAATATAAAAGAATGCTATGAGTTGGTGGTTATTGCATCATATTCTTAATTGTTTTAAAGTCACTATTGCATATCATGGCATGAGTTGGAAAAGTATTCGTTTTGAGAAAGATCATTATAATGAGAACTAATGGAAATGTGTATGGGATAAATACGTTGGTACGTCCAGATAGGGGGTGTACATGAATTTGATAAGTTGGCCTGAGTATCCAGGGTGAAAGACCCGAAAGTCACGCGGATAAGTGTCGAGCCTTCCGGTTAATACCGGTAAAAATGACAGTTTGGTAGTACTCGTAGAGTCTACTTGCAGACACTAGCCTAGGGATTACCAGTGTTGTATTTACCACCTCTGTTGATTTAAATATTGGAAGTTTGAAATTGATGAGATCACAAATTATTATTGAGAACATGATGATTTGAAATAGTGCATTGAATATCATTGAGAACATGATGATTTTGAAATCGTGCATTGAAATAAAATTTCTCCTTCATTATTGGCACTTGCATGGCATTACATAGGTTTTTTTTTTTTTACGTTGATGGAATTGGCATAACTGTATTACTTTGTGAGAAATCTCTACTGGGCTTTATGCTCACCCCTATGGGAATTGTGCAGGTAAAGATGTGGTGACCCTGCCAAGCTAAGGGTGTGGTGATGTTTTGAAGAAGAGTAGTTTGACTCTTATTTTGTTGTGACATCTGTTGTAAGCCAAGGGCTAATGTGTTAGGTCCGAGAGACCATTATGTGTAACTGGGCTGTTGCCTTGGAACTTGTAAGCCCTTGAGGGCCTTATTTGTTGTGATTCAGTGATTTCTTTTACATGCTCTAGATCATGTACTAGTTTGTAAATAAATGTATACTGACATGTGAGAATATTTTGGTAAACATTTGGAACTATGTAAATGAATTTGGTTAATATCTCATGTTGAAGTGGGTTGATGTAACGGTTATGTGGGATTATTTTCGGGGCGTGACACCTGCGCTCGAGCAGAGATCGCGGATCAGTTTTCTATAAATATGTGGTTTTATTAGATTTTAGGGTTACGGCTTCCAGATCTTCTTTTAGGGTTCTAGGGTTTTTCTCTGGGGCTATTTTGCTAGTTTTCTTTGATGTTTGATTGAGTATTCAACTCATGGTTTAAGAAGTATATATCAAAGGATTGTTTGTTTATTCTATACAAAAGTGAATGCTCTTCTTCGGTGGATTCTGGAGAATTCGGGCCTGAAGCTTTGGTGGATTCCGGAGTGGCTTATCGTCATGATTCAACATCGGCGTTATGGATTCAACGTTGGGCAAGACAGTTACAAGGTGAAAACCGTGGCAGAAGAGGCATTTAGGGGTCGGTTCAATTCGGTGTGGATTCACTAGGTAATTAAGAATACACTTGTGTAATTCCTGTTGTCTTCTTAATAAATTGTTTTGTGGCTTTTGTTCGTGATTTTTTTTTATCACAATTGGAATTGTGATTTTTCCACGTAAAATCATTGTGTCGATTTGTCTTTATTGTTTGATTGGGATTGTTATTTACTTCTTAAAATTGACACATAATCACAAATCAATATCTAGGGGATTTCTAGATTTTTCAATCATAGTATGCCAAATTTTATATCTCAATTCATTGTTCATATCCATTTCTTTCAATCACCCAATACTGAGGATACAACTCATCGGGTCTCAAATCAATACGGTTATCATACAAACACATTCATTTATCATTTTACGAAAATTTTGTCCACGGGATCGGCACCCATGTATACAAACAGTTTTTGGGACTTTCACCCTGGACACACAGACCAACTTAATTCACTGGAGTCCATCCCCTTTCTCCTCCCAAACACGGAGTACATCCCATTTCTTCTCCCAAACATCATACATATACAATGTATTAAAACACAATCATGTTCAATGACAACCAATAATAGATTTGTTTCAATTTACCTAATTCTCATGCAATTTCTACAACAATCATAGTTATCCTCCACCGATAGCCCAAAATAGATATTTCTAAACAGATATACAATCTCCACGACAGATAAATTATCTAAATTTTCATAGGTGAGGGATAATACACATCCAACTCCACCATTGATATAAACATTCGTCTAATTTCAGATTTCTAATACCAATTTCATTATTTATACAAAACAATTATTTTAAACATTTTAGGGCAAAACTCCATTTTCTCCCAAATGAAACCCATGTGTCAAAATCAACAAATTCAACATAACACATCCTTATATTTATACTTATAACCATTTTCAATACCTTCATTTGAAAACCCCTCGTTTGGTTTTAAACCAAAACTCTAGGTTTGTCTAAAATCCTCCAAATCCCAACATTATTTACACAACGACAAATAATTAAGTTAAAAAACATAGGAGTGTAGAAAGTTCCTACCTCAAGCTTAGAAGACCAAGGAAGAAGTGGAGGAACTTCAAAGATGCCGAAATCAAGATCTATTTGGATCAAAACGGAGCTCTTGAGATGCTCTATACCTTTTTCCCCAAGACATTAGGGTAAGGAAACCAACGGATCTAGGTGAAAATGTAGGGAGAGAGTGAGTTTTAAAGAGAAAGGGTCACAATCTAGGGTTTAGAATGAAAAAGATGTGAAAAAGTGATGTAAAAATGTACTGCTTTGAACTGATATACGCACAGTCCACTCGAGCGCAAGAGTTGATGCTCAAGCGTCAACACACAATAAGTTGTTCCACGCAAGCGCAAGAAACGACGCTCAAGCGTAGAATGCACACTTCCAGTAGTTTTGCAGACAACAGACCAACGCTTGAGCGCAAGAAAGGCCGCTTAAGTTGAGCCCGCTTGAGCGCAGAAAGGTCCACTCGAGCGTAGAATACACTCTCTCAGTAGTTTTGCAGACCTGCAAAAATACTAAGAGTTCACGAAGCTCGCTTGAGCGCAAGAAGTGCCGCTTGAGCGAAGGAGCAAAATCTTGGGCAACAAGAGGTTTGAAAACCAAGCAACCAACCTGTTCCAAACATGTTCGATACAACCCAATAGCCAAACTCAAGTAAGAATAAGGGAAGAAAGACAAGAACAACATTCAGAAACCATGAAACACGAGTCCAGAAAATCAAATGGGTCGGGTCAAAAACCGGAATCGCTAGTCCCTTTTAAAGAATTTCGTCCCCGAAATTTCAAATCAAGTTTTAAAGTTATGTTTAAACCAATTACAATAATGATCATCTACCAATTCCATCATCATGACCCATTCCCCGGTCATCCAATCCCATCAACACGATAAACAAATTTTCAATACTGAATGCATAATTCATATTTCCAAAACATATACAATGTTTTCATATTTCGTTAACATGACAACAATACAATACATGTTCAAGCTTCCACAAATAAATCACGTTCCCACGTTGCTTCCTCAACTCCGTAATGTTTCCACAATGCCTTAATCAAGAGAATTGTTTTGCCTTGCAAAATTTGGTCCTGGGTATCCAAGACTCTCATCAGTCTCTCCTTATACGAGGTATCCTCATCTACCTCTAAGTTAGTCCCATTCAACACGTGCGATGGATCCGGCTCATACTTCTGAAGCATGCTAATATGAAACACATCGTGAACCCCGGAAAGCTATGACGGCAAGGCCAAACAATAAGCTACCTCTTCGATCTGCTCAAGGATCTCAAAAGGCTCAATGAATCGAGGGGACAACTTCCCACTTTTTCCAAATCTCATCAAACCTCTCCTAGGTGACATCTTCAAGAATACATGATCTCCCACCTCAAAAGACAAAGGTCTCCTCCTACGGTTGGCATAACTTTTCTAGCGACTTTGAGCCGTAACCAACCTCTTACAGATAAGTGCGACTTTCTCAGTTATTTTCCCGGACCAACTCTAGACCCAACATAGGTGCATCACCCACCTCAGCCCAACACACAGGGGATCTACACGGTTGGCCATACAAGGCCTCAAACGGTGCCATGCCAATGCTCGACTGGAAACTGTTATTATAGGCAAACTCCACTAAGGGAAAATGCCTCTCCCAAGACCCTTTAGAATTGAGGACACAACCTCGAAGCATGTCCTCAAGGATTTGAATGGTATGCTCGGACTGTCCGTCAGCTTGAGGAGGATACGCAGTGCTAAAGGTCGATCTCATGCCCAAGGCACTCTGTAGGCTCTGCTACAACTAAGCCATAAAACGCGGATCTCTATTCGAAACAATTGTCACAAGGACCCTGTGCAACCTCACTATGTCCTTAATGTAAAGGTCGGCAAGATAATCTACTGACTCACTCACACGCATAGGTATAAAGTGCACCGACATAGTCAATCGGTCAACTACCACCCAAATGGCATTACTACCACGTTGAGTCCTCAGAAGACCTACATCAAAATCCATCGTGACATGCTTTCACTTCCACTCGGCTATAGGCAAGGGTTATAACAAACCCGTTGGCCTCTAATGTTTGGCCTTCACTTGTTGACAAGTAAGATACTTAGACATAAACACAACCACATCCTTTTTCATTCCCTTCCACCAAAACTGGCGACAAAGGTTGTGCTACATCTTTGTGCCTCCCGAATGCACCGCAAGACAGGAATGGTGAAACTCTCAGAGTACTTCCTCTCGACAAGACTCCGGTACGAAGAGACGGTCAAGGTATCTAACACTCGAGTCCGAGCATACGTTCAAGCCTCTTCCTACCTTCCTACTGGAAATCTTCTCCCGGAGAGATTCTACTTTAAGGTCACCTTTCTGTGCTTCTAACACTCGGTTCACAAGTGTAAGGTGTGCAACTACTGAAAACAAGACTACAAACTCAACAGACTCGCCAAGATACAAGCCAAACTCTCAAATGGCAGCTAACATCTCCCACTCCCAGATGGCAATACAAGCTACACCACTAATGGATTTCCTACTCAAAGCATCGGCTACAACATTGGCCTTCCCTGGATAATAGTGTAACTCAAAGTAATAGTCTTTTATGAACTCCATCCACCTCATCTGCCTCAGATTCAAGTCTTTCTGTATAAACAAATATTTCAAACTCTTATAATTGCAAAACACCTCAAACTTCTCTCTATACAGATAATGCCTCCAAATCTTCAAGGCAAAAATCACCGCCGTTGACTCTAGGTCGTGAGTAGGGTAGTTTCTCTCATATGTCTTCAACTGTCGTGAGCCATAGGCCACTACCTTTCCCTCTTGCATCAATACACAACCCAAACCTTCCCATGAAGCATCACAATACACCAAATAGCCCAAATCCCTCTCTGAAATAATCAATACTGGAGCAGTAGTAAGTCTAATCTTAAGCTCTTGAAAAGACTTCTCATAAGTCTCATTCCACGCAAACTTAACTCCCTTCCTCGTCAGTTTAGTTAATGGTGAAGCTAATCTAAAGAAATCCTTCACAAACCGACGGTAATACCCAACCAACCCCAAGAAACTATGGATCTCAAAAGCATTCTTAGGTTGTTCCCAATCTTGCATTGTCTCTATCTTGGATGAATCTACAGTCACTCCTTCCCCGGATACCAGATGGCCCAAAAACTTAACTTCCCTAAATCAGAATTCACATTTTCCAAACTTAGAATATAATTTGTGGGCTCTAAGCAACTCAAGTACCACTCACAAGTGTTTCCCATGCTCCTCCTCAGAGGGTGAGTAAATCAAGATGTCGTCCACAAAGACGCCCATGAAACGGTCTAGGAACTTATGGAAGATTCGATTCATCAAATCCATAAATACAGCTGGTGCATTGGTTAGCCCAATGGGTATCACTTGGAACTCGTAATGGCCATACCGCGTACGGAATGCCGTCTTCAGGATATCCTTCTCCCTTACTCTCAACTGGTAATAACTCGATCTCAGGTCTATCTTAGAGAAGCAACAAGATCCCTTTAACAGATCAAACAAATTGCATTGGTTCAACATCCGATAATCTATACAAAGTCGCACCGCACCATCTTTCTTTTTGGCAAAAAAAACCGATGCTCCCCAAGGCGAAGTACTAGAGCAAATGAAACCCTTATCTAACAATTCCTGGAGTTGAATCTTCAACTCACTCAACTCAGTAGGTGAAAATCTATACGGTACCTTGGAAACTGGTGTCGTACTAGGCACTAAATCAATTGAGAACTTGATCTCTCGATGAGGTGGTAAAATGGTAAGATCCTCCGGAAAAACATTCGAGTATTCGCAAACTACCCTTTGCAACTCAACTCGGACTTCATCACACTCAGTACTCAAGAAGTTGGCAAAAAGGCAACTAAGCTCACTCTGCCCACACGGATCATACACCAATGATAAGACTCTATCCACCCGATCTCCCAAGAAATAAAAGCAATCACCGTTCAAAGTATATACAGTAACCCTTTAACGGTAGCAATCTATAACAGCCCGATAAACATATCAATCAACACAAATGCAAAAGGGAGTCGGCGATTGGCGACCGACAACCTCTATGTCATAACACTGAACACACCTGCTTCAAAATAACCTCACTACCAATAGGTGACTCTACACAGATAGAAGATGCTAACTAAGCCAACTCTAACCCCAAAATCAATGCAATGCAGATGAAATAAATGAATAGGATGCACCCATATCAATCAACACATTAGCAACCGAATTGTAAAACAAGAAGGCATCTTTCACTACCGAAGGCACTGGTACTAGATCTGGCGCGATAATAGCATACATAGGCCTTGAAGGTCTTTGCTCAACCTGTTCACCCCTAAAAGCATAAGCCTGATGTACTGACTGAGCCGAAGAGGCTCCCTGATTGAGACTCGATGCTTGTGCTGACTGAGTCCGCTGGTGGCTTTGTGTCTGCCTCGAACCAGATGCACCAGATGTGCCGCCCAACTAAGAGATTTGTTTCAATTCACCTAATCCTCATCTAATTTCTACAACAATCATAGTTATCCTTCACCGATAGCCCAGAACAGATATTTCTAAACAGATATACAATCTCCACGACAGATAAATTATCTAAATTTTCATAGGTGAGGGATAATATACATTCGACTCCACCTTTGATATAAACATTCATCTAATTTTAGATTTCCATTACCACTTTCATTATTTATACAAAACAATTATTTTAAACATTTTAATGCAAAACTCCATTCTCTTCCAAATCCAACCCATATGTCAAAATCAATAAATTCAACACAACACATCCTCACATTTATACCCATAACCATTTTCAATACCTTTTTTTGAAAATTCCTCTTTTGGTTTTAAACCAAAACCTTAGGTTTGTCTAAAATCCTCCAAATCCCAACATTATTTACACAACAACAAATAACTAAGTTAAAAATCATAAGAGAATGTAAAAAGTCCCTACCTCAAGCTTAGAAAACTAAGGAAGAAGTGGAGGAACTTCAAAGATACCGAAATCCAGATCCATTCGGATCAAAATGGAGCTTTTGAGACGCTCTACCTTTTTTCCCAAGACACTAGGGTAGGGAAACCAACGAATCTAGATGAAAATGTAGAGAGAGAGGGTCCCGATCTAGGGTTTAGAGTGAAAAAGATGTGAAAAAGTGATGTAAAAAGGTGGTGCTGCTGCGAACTGATATACGCACAGTCTGCTTGAGCGCAAGAGTTGACGCTTGAGTGTCAGACACAATAAGTTGTTCCACTCGAGCGAAGAAACGACGCTCCTAGTAGTTTTGCAAACAACAGACCAACGCTCGAGCTGAGCCTACTCGAGCGCAGAAAGGTCCACTCAAGCATAGAATACACTCTCCCAGTAGTTTTGCAGACTTGCAAAAATATTGAGAGTTCACGAAGCCCGCTCGAGCGCAAGAAGTCCCACTCGAGTGGAGGAGCAAAATCCTAGGCAACAAAAGGTTTGAAAACCAAGCAACCAACATGTTCCAAACATGTTCGATACAACCCTGTAGCCAACTCAAGTAAGAATAAGGGGAGAAAGACAAGAACAAATTCAAAAACTATAAAACCCGAGTCCAGAAAATCAAATAGGTCGGGTCAAAAACCGGAATCGCTATAATTTTTATCTCAAAAATCTTAATTTGTTATAGTATGAAGTAGTCACTGTTAGTTTCTAATTTCTTTTTCTTTAATGTTTAATTTCTTTTAATTTTCTTAACGTCTAGTTTTATTGTTTTATTTATTTTAAAATGTGCAGTTTAGTTCGCTCTCAGTTGATAGGTTCAATTTCTAGTCTTGACAACAAAAGTGACTAAAGTCCTATTTGAAAATTGACTATTTTAATTAATTTTTTGAATTTTTATGAAAATATGTATAAAAAAATAGAAAAAATAATGTGAGAATTTTTAATATTTTTTTTAATTTTTAACTAAAAACTAAAGTCACCAAACCGGGCTAAATAATTAAACATGAGCAAGCCACTATGGAGTAATTCGTGTAGGTCCCAACTTCAACTCATGGAATATAAAAATACTTGAACTTAATTAAATATGTGATTTATCAATTATTGCATCCATAATTTATTTATAATACATCGTACTAAATGATAAGATTAATTAATTGAAAGTTTCTACCATAAACAAAGGTATAAAATCACAAAGATTTTTTTAATAAATTACATTTTGCACCCCTACACTTTGTACCAAATCTCACTTTGGTCGTTACACATGAAATCATGACAGTTAACCCACTGTACTTTTGGTCAAATCCTAATTTGGTCTTTACATATGAAATCGTGACAGTCAACCCCTGCACTTTCACTCAAATCCCACTTTGGTCTCTACACAAGTATCAATGTCCTCTTTTTTGTAACTTCATTTTTAAATCTTTAACAATATCCAGTAATGTGACAAAAATGTGACTACAAAATGAGAGTAAGAGAGAAAAAAATCATCTATGTTTCCCACCAATACACTTTGTCCTACGTAATAAACATATGAGAGTTATATATATATATATATATATATGTTCGTATGGTAAAAAATGGGATGAAAATGCAAGAAAGTAGAGCTTTCGAAATTTAAAAAAAAAATGCAACAAAAAAATCAAAAAGAAAAAAAAGATGAATAGACAGAAACTGTGTTACCGTGAAAGCAGAGTTTCATGATTTCAATTTATGCAAATTCCTAGTTCATCTTCTTAATTGTTCACAATTTGCATTTTGTTTTTGCCTAATACAGTTATATTTTAATGTAAATTTTGGGATAAAGTGTGTATTGGTGAAAAATATAGATAATTTTCCTTTATTACCCTCATGTCGTAATCTCATTCTTATTACATAATTAGATTCTGTTAAAGATTTAAACAATTGAGTAACATAAATGTGATATTGACACTTGTATAGGGACCAAAGTGAGACTTGACCAAAAATACAAAAAGTTGACTGTCACAATTTCATGTACATGGATCAAAGTGAGATTTGACTAGAAGTGCAGGGGGTTGACTATCATGTTTTCATGTGTAGGGGCCAAAATGAGATTTGATGCAAAGTGTAATTTACCTAAGATTTTTTTATAATTTATTGTTCGGAATTGCCTTTTTTAGTAACTTTTTTATTCATTTTTTTTAGTAAAAAAAAATTACATTTTAAAGTTTTTTTCAACTAGATGGACCAGAAATTAAATAAAAGAAAAAATTTAAAAAAAAATTCCACTAAAGACGAAAAACAATTAATTTTTTTTGTCTTTAGTGAATATTTTTTGATTTTTTTCAAAATATTTTTACTTTTAAAATTTGTTGGTTATTTTGACACTTCGAAAGTTAGAAATGTAATTTAAGCGTGTTAATAAGGGTCTAAAAATTCCTTATAGATAATAAATGTCAAATCGTATCAAGCGATTGTGTTAAAGTTCTCAACCTCAATGAAGACGACTTTATTGTGTTGTGTTAAAGCTTATAATTTAAATTCGTAACAAAATGGGAGGGAAAGACGGGCCAGAAAATTGCAATTGATTAATTAAATAAATAATTACAATATATTACCTTTAGTAACGACAATTTCGAAGCTTTAGACAGACCAAATTTTGAAATTATAAGGCTAATCTACTCCTACGAAAAGTATGTATAGTGTATAAAAGTAAAGTGCAAGAAAGGTAAGAATTTTCTTCATCTTGATGTATCCCACAGGTACCCCTTGCTTGTCACATGTCACCTTTGCATTAGATGGTTTAAATGTAACGCCAACAAAATCTTTGTGTACAAGATGGACCTCAAAAGAATTTTATCATAATTTTTAAAAAAATATATCACTGAAAAAAAATATATATATATATATATATATAAATTTTTAGATGAATGTCAAACCATTTAGGAAAATAAATGGGTATGATGTTAAAATGTGCTGATGTAAATGTGAGATAGCTGTTTTTAACGGTCCGCCATGTGAGATGGTAAATGAAGTTGATGAAAACTTGCATGTGCTATGGCATTTATATGATTTCATTCACCATATTAAATTAAATAAAAAATTAAGTGTTGTGTCTTAATTAAGTAGGATTGACTATATGAATTTTTTTTTTGTCATTTTATTTTATCAATAGTTATGTATTTAGTTAAATTAAATAAAAATATTATTGTATCACTCTTTCTTACCGTTCTATCAATTAGTCTTTATTATATATGACCAAATCATCTTAACTTACTCTCTCAATTTTTTTTAATAGGTGTTATTCCTATCATTTTATGAATATATTTATTTCTAATTTTATCTTTTAAAATCTGATCACACATCCATAATTCTAGTAATTGAAATAAAATCAAATTACAAATTATGCCACCACACATGAGAAAATTTTATCTTCAATATGTTCTTATCTTCAATAGGAATTTTTCGTCGTTCTTGTTCAAGTTCTGATTGTTTTGAATTCCAAATGTTAGGACCACTAATGGTTAAGAACTTCTATCACTGGTTGGAGTGGACTTCAAGGCCACATCAATTGAGAACAATTTGCAAATTCCAAAACATACATATAATAAATGTATCTATACTATATATTAAGCAAAAGAGAGTTTTTAACCCTAAGCCTTGTGGGAGCTTTAATCTCCCAATCTAAATTTCATGATTTTTTGATGTAAAAAAAAAAAAAAAAAACCTTAGCATTTATTAACTTCTCCTAACCCTCAAGTCTTACCCTCACAATAACACTTTAATGCATTAAAAACAAGCATAAATTTTTTTTTTTGAAATCCAACACATGTGAATTTCTTAAAAAGTCCCAACACATATGATTATTATCCCTCATAATAACACTTTAATGCATTAAGAACAAGCATAAAAAAAAATTCTTAAAAAGTCCAGCACATATGATTATTATCAAAATATTAAACTTTAATATAATATAATAAAAAAAAGGACATTTAATTCCTTAAAAAGTCTAACACATATGATTATTATCAAAATATTAAACTTTAATATAATATAAAAAAGAAAAAAAAAGGCATTTAAAAAAAAAGAAATTTAAAAATCGCAATTCACATATATAGATAATTATAAATACAATCCGTGCATAGCACGAGTGATATGCTAGTAAAAAATAATGGAAATGGACTCTTTAACCATATATGATTGTTTACCACAAATGTTTCCTCTACCAGGCATTGAGGGTAATCAATTTGTCTAACATGAAGACTTGACTTTAATTGTCCTATTTATAATTTATTTTTTTTATGTGATAGGCACTGTGATATTGTTAAAATTTTTATTTTTAAGAAAGATTTTGCAAGGAAGAATAAATAATAAAATAATAAATGAAATATAAATCCTTTTTTTTTTTTTCACTTTTTCTTTTCCTTTCCTTCCTCTGGCAAATTTCTCATTTTCAATGAAATAAACTTGTCTAATACTAAAACTTGACTTTAGTTGTCCTATTTACAATTCATTTTCTCATGTTAAAGGCATTATGGTGGTGCTAAAACTATGAATTTTAAGAGGGATTATCCAAAGAAGAACAAGCAATAGAAGGGGAAAAAATAGTAAATAAAATATTAAAAAAAAATAAATTTCTCTTTCAAAATTTTCTTTTCTTTTTAATTTTTTATGAGAAAAAGGGAAGGAATCTTAATGAAATGCACTATTTCAGTATGAAGACTTGACTTAAGTTGTCTTATTTGCTATTCATTTTTTCATGTGATAGGCACAGTGTTATTATTAAAATTATGAATTTTAAGCATAATTTATAGAGAAAAATAATTAATAATAAAAAGTAAATAAAATATTTTTTTTGTCACTTAAGCGTGTAATTGTTTATGACAAATGTTTCCTTACTATGCATAAAATGAAAGCACTTTTTTTCTTCTTCTTTTCTTTTATATATATATATATATATATATTTAGAAAAGAAGAAGATGAAGGAATATTAAGGAAATATACTTGTCCAATACAAAGACTTGACTTTAGTTGTCCTATTTACAATTCATTTTCTCATGTGATAGGCATTGTTGCGGTGTTAAAATTATGATTTTGCAGAGAATAATAAATAATAAAAGAAAAAAATACTAAATGAAATATTTTATTTTTTTCACTTTTTTCTTTTTCTTTTCCTTTCTCTCTTAGCAAATTTTTCTTTTACTTTTTTCATGAAAAAAGAGGAAGGAATCTTGAAGAAATACACTTGTCCAATATGAGGACTTGACTTTAGACGTTGTAATAGTGTTAAAATTATGAATTTTAAGAAAGATTTCCATAGAAATATAAATAATAAGTGCTGCCTAGTAATTGTCTATGTCCATGTAGATGTGGATGGATATGCATACAATGGACAAATGTTTTTGAGGCCAACCAACTTTCAATTACTTCTCAATCTTAATCTGCCATGCTTAGAGGGAAAGAAAATAGTAACTAAATGTTCAAATTGAAGTCACTGTTGTGATTATTCAAACTCGATCGATACTCATGTGGTTCAGTGAGATTCAATTGGCACTATTATTATCTATATCGGTGGTTAATTTTATGAATTCAACTCTCATGGGAAAAGACATTGTAATTAGTTGTTAAATTTATTGAGAGAGCTGAGCAATCCTATTTGTTGAGGGATGGAGCCACCAATTGGGTTTCTATTCAGGTACAAGATTACGAACGTTCCTACAAAATGAACGGTTCAAATTAAAGACACATGACCCATAGTGCGTCTCACGGGCCTAAAAAGCACCTTTTGGACTAGAGGGAAACCTGGCCCTTATATAAAATAGGGTTGGGTTTTTCTTTAATCTAGAAGGGTGTGTTGTTTAGACTTGTGGAGCTTACCATGCATCCTGTTTTCCAATTATCCAAATCATTTATTTTATGGAGCCTTTCGTGTATATTATCCATACAAAAAAGTTGGGTTAATTTGATAATCGTAACATGTACAATTTATCTCATTTTGTTTAACAAAAAAAAAAAAAGACGATAACTATGTTTTTAAAAATAGACTTTGGTGACAAAAATAATAAATTGAACAAATATAATTATCTAATCGATTTAACGATATACATGAAGGCCCCTACAAAATAAATATTTCACATCATTAGGACATGTGATCAACTCAAGAGCCCAAATTATACCTTTCAATTTATAATCTGAACAGAAAAGAAACTAGACTTATAAAATAATTTTAATCATAGATGATAAAATCAATTATAAAAGTACTGCTTGACTCAAATTGACTAAAATTACTTCACCTACGTTCAAGGCATTAGATGATAGAATCTATTATAAAAGTAAGAGTAATGTTAGAGACCATAAAAATTTTACAATTTTTTTTTTCCAAATGTCTCACATGGATGTGAGACTCACATGAGACCCACATGATGTGGATCCCACACCCATGTAAGACATTTAGTAAAAAAATTGATAAAACTTCTGAGGTCCCTAACATTTTTCTAAAAGTAATGCTTGACTCAAATTCACTCAAATTACTTCACCTACATTCAAGACATCAGAAAATAGAATATATTATAAAAGTAATGCTTGACTTCAATTGACTCAAATTACTTCACCTACGTTCACGACATGCAGTTGGGAAGAACCATCAATCAATTCTCACCTAAATGTTTATGCTGTCCCCCAATAGACTTTTTTTTCCTTTGTGGTATCATAACATCTGTGGACCCTAGTCTCAGGGTAATTAGTTGCCGGCTAGATTTAATTCAATTCATAAGAAATGACCCATCACCAAGGCACCGAATGGACCTCATCACATGCCAAAGAAGAGGTGAAGTTTCGATTGGAGTACAACACAGATTCTCCGCAAAGAGAACGTGCCCCCAAAATTCGAATGACTCACCCCTGTAGAAAAGTAATGCGTTGTCCATGAGACGACCACCCCCGGTGGTCAATAGACTAGACTTTGATTATTTAAATTTGGACAATTATATGCCACACACACCAACACCCACTTTTTTATTATGTATCATATAGTTTACATAAAAGATTGGAAAACTACATTGATACACATCAGTGTAGTTTTTCCCAAAAAAAAAATCAAAAAGTTAATGAAATTTTTTGTAAATATTAATAATTAAATTTATAAATTTTTTCATTAATTTGTAAATGTTTTCTCCAATTTCCACTTTTGTGTAATTTTTCCTAAAAGACTTGCAATCATAAAATTGCAATTTCTTTCTCAATTTTTTCACTCAAATTGCAATTTGACATTGTAACCAGAGCATACTCTAAGGTAGTACTTCCTTCCTTAATTCCAAATTTGAGGAAAATTACTGCTTACGTACTTCTGTCACTTTCAGGGTACATGAATTGAGAACAATTTGCACATTTCAACATATCTAAACCAATTATAAAAAACGGAAGGCATATATTATTTGTCTACTTTTTTTTTTCTTCCCAAATTACCCTTATTATATTATATTAATATCAAATTTCAAAAAAAAAAAAAAAGGATGTGATCGAAACCATCGTCAAACCAAACGACATATCTCGTTATGAAACGAAACTAAAGGTCTGTTGAAATCAAAGAACACCAAGTAAAAAGAAGGGATAATTAATATTTTTTAATGCTCACTGTCTCGCTCTCAGATCAAGCAACAATCTATTCTGGCCAACTTGAATGACTTACGGCACACTGATAAGCATGATTCTGTTTTACAATTTTTGAGTTGTAATAACTATTGAATCTTTTATTAACTTTAACTTTTGTATATGGGAGATTGAACGCTCATAATTTGTGAGATTTGTCAATTATTTTATTTTCAAATCAAATAAAAATTGGGTTAGTTTATGACATTTATGTAATACCGTTTGATAACAATCACAGTTATTATTTTTTATAAAAATGAAAACAATACACATGTTTTAAAAGTTTATTTTGAAAATAAGTGAAGGAAGTGTCTAGTGGGAAATGTTGACTGAAGGTGATTATCAATAGTCACATATTATGGTCAAAGTGGTGGCTGATAGTTGGAGAGATGGTAATCGACTTTCGAAAGTGGTGGCCAAAGATGGATTTTGGCAAGGAGAGGTGGCCAAAAGATGGCTTCCATTAGTGGGAGGTGGTGGCCGGAGGCAGGGCCGACCCTAAACATTCAGAGGCCCAAAGCGAAGCGTTAATTTGGGGCCCTATATTTTTACATGTCACTTAAATAGATAAAATCAATTTAAAATAGTTATTAGATAATTTTAAAATGATAAAATTTACTATTGTTGTTTTATATTTTAACCATTTACACAAGAAAAAAAAATAGTACACACAAATCTAGAGTAATAAATTAATTGAACACAATATCACTTAAACATTACTGGTTTTACATTTGTAGTTGTAAAATTGAATTAAGAGCTCTTGATTGAGATTCAATATTCTTTTATACTTTCTAGGAAGTATGATTAAATAAATATTTCATTCTATAATTCAATAAGCAACAGTCAATTCAATTATAGAGATTTCAATTTTTAAGTGAAGTGAACAAACAGTTGAAGTAAAATTTTGAAATGATATAAAATTTAAAGTCATCTACAGAGAATATTAAGACCAAAGAAGTTGAATATCAAAATGGTGAATTGGGTAGGAGACAAGTTTGGTAAAGAGAAACCAATTACTTAGAGCCTTCCAATAATAAAAACGGTATACTATTTTTGGGTTTGGTATTAAGCGTTGGACGTAGTTGGATTTTGGTAAGTTAAAATTAATGTAATGGGAATCCTCCACATATAAAAGCAGTTTTGTATTTGAGTTTGGTGTCAAGAGCTTAGAGTTAAGTGTGATCAAAATAATTAAAGGCTTTTCATTTAATTGAGGTCTTAAGAAAAAAAAATTTCCCAATATTATAAGAATTTTTTTAACATGGGAGGGTCTTATTTTTCAGCTCAAATTTGGGGGCCCAAAGCAGCGGCTTTGCCTGCTTGCCCCTAGAGCTGGCCTTGGCCGAAGGGGAAAAAAATCCTAAATAAGTTAAATCACAAAATTTTTGTAAATTTTATAAACTATTTTTAAGTTTTATGAAAACATATAATGTATGATAGTTTTTATTAAAATATAAGAATATGTTATGGATTAATTGGGATACAAGTATTTGAAAAAAGATTTCTTAATAAATTTCTTTAATATGTACACCCACCCACACACACACATATATATATACAATTTTTAGAATTTTTGTTAATATAAATAAAACATTGTAAACATTAACGTTTCCAAACAAGTCTATCACGTATGATTCAATAGAATAAGAATGGAATGGTATAATCATCTTTTCTTAATATCCTTTCCATGTTTGATTGGGTAAAAAAGATATATTAAAAATGAAATAATCATTCACTAATTTAGCAGAATGGTCATTCCATTAACAGTAATCTCTTCTAAATTACCTAGAATTTAGCATGTGGATTAAATTTGTTAAAGGTGGGATCTACAACATATCAAGTGTCACACCCCGTATTTTATTACTTGGATAACATTACCAATATTCATTAATTAAGTCTATTTACAAATGACAATTCATCATTGGATGAAATGATGAATAGTTCAATATATATGTTCCCTCTCGTAATACAACAATCACATTTTACATACATACAAACAAAAGAAACAATTAATAAATATGAGAGCGTTGTCCATTACAAATCATAGAGCTCAACTAAAGAAACAATTAAAAAGCACTACAGCTCATCACCACTTTATAACCATGCCAAGTGTTTGATCATTAAATCCGAAAACATTCCCTGTACACATGTACAAGTAGGGGGTGAGCAACCACTAGCTCACCAAACAATCTCATATTATAGCGTTAGAAGATATGTGGGTCCCAAAATGCTCATACATATACGTGAAATCATATCATGTCAAATCTATATGATTTTATTACATAATCTCTTAAATCTAATTTATTTTAATTAACCACAATTAGTTAACTTAAATAAATAAACATGCTTCAATAGCAACATGACATCCTTTTCAATTCATGCAATTACCCATTTGTCAATTGAATCAAATAGTTAAACAATTCATAATGACATTTAACAAAGCATCAAATACATTTTATACAGTCTTAAAACAATAGTTTTCCATTTCATTCACCCTAATACATTGCCTTGGGGAGCACCGACCCTCTTTGTGAAGAAGAAGGATGGGTCGTTGCAATTGTGTATTGACTATCGTAAGTTGAATCGGGTTACTGCCAAGAACAAGTATCCTTTACCCAGAATAGATGACTTGTTTGACCAACTTAGAGGGTCTTGTTGCTTTTTGAAGATAGATTTGAGGTTGGGTTACCATCAGTTGAGAGTCCGGGAAGAGGATATCCAGAAAACAGCCTTTCGTACACGTTATGGCCACTATGAATTCCTTGTAATGCCTTTTGGGTTGACTAATGCATTAGCTTCCTTTATGGATTTGATGAACCGAATTTTTAGAGAATACTTGGATCACTTTGTGGTCGTCTTCGTGGATGACATCTTAATTTATTCAACCTCCGAGGAAGAACACAAGGCTCACTTGTGGGTAGTGCTCGATTTGCTTAGGGAGCATCAGTTGCATGCCAAATTTGAGAAATGAGAGTTTTAGCTCACCGAGGTGAAGTTTTTGGGTCATGTAGTGTCAAGAGAGGGGGGTAACTGTAGATTCTTCAAAGATAAACACCGTATAGGATTGGGGACAACCCAAAAATGTTTTTGAGATTCGGAGTTTCTTGGGATTGGCGGGGTATTATCGGCGTTTTGTAAGGGACTTTTCTAGACTAGCCGCGCCTTTGACTAGATTGACTAGAAAGGGGGTTATGTTTGCGTGGAGTGAGGCTTGTGAAAAGTCGTTCCAAGAACTTAAGGCTAGACTGACTATCGCACCGGTATTGATAATTCTGGAAAGAGGTTTGGGTTACATCATTTATTATGATGCGTCTCGGGATGGGCTTGGTTGTGTCTTGATGCAAGGGGGAAAGGTTGTAGCTTACGGTTCACGACAATTGAAAACTCATGAGAAGAATTACCCTACCCACGACTTGGAATTAGCAGCAGTAGTGTTTGCCTTAAAAATTTGGAGGCATTATTTGTATGGCAAGAAGTTTGAGGTTTTCTCCGATCATAAGAGTCTAAAGTATTTGTTCTCCCCAAAAGACTTGAATTTATGCCAACGGAGGTGGATGGAATTTTTGGAGGATTATGACTTTGAGTTACACTATCATCCGGGAAAGACCAATGTAGTGGCCGACGCCTTAAGTCGGAAATCTGTGAACAGTTTGGCGAGTGTGGCCATTCAGGAATGGGTTATGTTGGGTGACATCGGTAAGTTTGAATTGCACTTGGGTGAGTCTGAAGAGGGTGCAACTTTGTTTACTTTAAGTGCTCAACCTACCGTGATTAGTAAAGTTGTAGAGGCATAACAAGGAGACCGTGAAGTAGAGTTGATTCATGATAGAATCTCCAACGAGAAGGAAGAGAAGGGTTTGAACAGTCACTCGGATTAGAGTGTACATTACCTAGACTATTTGTTTGTACCAGAATCTTGTAGAGAAGAAGTGCGTCAGGAGTTCCATCACTCACACCTTGCGGTGCATCCGGGAGGCACCAAAATGTATCATAATCTTAGTCGTCAGTTTTGGTAGAGGGGTATGAAGCGGGATGTCGCATCCTTTGTGTCGAAGTGCCTTGCTTGTCAACAAGTGAAGACCGAACAATAGAGACCAACGGGTTTGTTACAACCCTTACCGATAGCCGAGTGGAAATGGGAGCACATTACCATGGATTTCGTAGTTGGGCTTCCTAGAACTCAGTGGGGCAATGATACCGTTTGGGTGATTGTTGATAGGTTGACTAAGTCTATGCATTTCATTCCAATGCATACCGGCGATTCAGTTGAGTACGTGGTAGAGTTGTACGTTAGAGAGATAGTTTGACTTCACGGAGTCCCTGTAACCATCGTATCAGATAAAGATCCTCGCTTTACTGTCCGGTTGTGGCAAAGCCTTCAAGATGCATTGGGAACTAAGTTGACCTTTAGCACCGCCTACCACGCTCAAACAGACAGGCAGTCAGAGCGTACCATCCAGATTTTGGAGGATATGCTTAGAGCTTGTATCTTAGATTTCAAGGGGTCATGGGAGAGACATTTGTTGCTGATTGAATTTGCCTACAACAATAGTTACTAAGCTAGTATCGAGATGGCACCGTTTGAGGCCTTGTATGGCCAACCTTGTAGATCACCAATTTGTTGGGCCGAGGTGGGGGATGCACCGTTGTTGGGTCTGGAAATTGTTAGGGAGACAACTGAGAAAGTTGCTCTCATTCTAAAGACGTTAGCTATAGCCCAAAGCTGACAGAAAAGTTATGCCGATAAGAGGAGACGACCTTTGTCTTTTGAAGTAGGTGACCATGTTTTCCTCAAGATTTCACCTAGGCGGGGTTTGATGAGGTTCGGTAAGAGTGGTAAGTTATCTCCAAGGTTCATTGGGCCTTTCGAGATATTGGAGAGGATTGGGGAAGTGGCGTATCGATTGGCTATACCGCCATAACTTTCGGGGGTTCACAATGTGTTCCATGTGTCTATGCTTAGGAAGTACAAACACGACCCTTCTCATGTGCTTGATTGGGTTGATTTGGAGGTAGATGAGGATGCCTCTTACGAAGAATGACCGGTTCAAATACTAGATACCCAAGAGCAAGTATAACGGGGTAAAACCATACCGTTAGTGAAGGTGTTGCGAAGACACCATAGGGTTGAAGAAACGACGTGAGAGCGGGAAGCGGAAGTTCGCTCCAAGTATCCAGATTTATTTGATCATGTCTAAGTGTTTTTCATTAGTATTATTTCCTAATGTTGTAGAGAATTGTATTGAAATTGTTAAGCGCGCGTTACTATGTACATTGTTGTTTCAAGCATGAAGTTGTTGTGAGTTGTTACTAAATTTATTAAAAAGCTCCATGCATGTGTTTATCTTGAATGGTCAATGTTTGTCTAATAATCATGACGAGAATGGTAAATATGGGTTGAGAATTTATTTCGTGGTTTGGAATTGAAATGGCATAGTTGTGATTGCTAGAAACCCTTCTTTTGAGTAGTTTATTCAAATTTCAGGGGCGAAATTTCCTATAGGAGGGAGGTTGTGATGACCAGGTGCGCTACATGTTTCTTTTTCCTCGTTTAACTTTGGGTTGGTTATGTTGGGATGTCGGTTTGACTTGGAATCTTACTAATCGCTTGGGTTTGTTGTGTACGGGAATCCTTCTCAAAATTTTGTTCATGTTTGTCCTGATGTTGAATTTCTCTGGTTCCGGAGAGTGCGAGGTCAAGTTCGAAGTGCCTAGAATTGAGCTGAGAAAAATTCTAGACTAGAAGACCAGGGCTGCACATGCGAGGCCTTGGGCCGCACGTGCGGGAGATCAAGCCGCACGTGCGGGGAGGTGTGGCATTTTCAGCCTTGCACACTGCATTATATGCAGGTGCGGTGTGAAGTGCGGATTGGAGGGCTGCACGTGCGGGGATCAGTGCCGCACATATGGGAAACAGGCTCCACATGTGCGGGACACTGGGCAGTTCGAAATCCCTATTTTTTCTCTCTTTAGGGCTGTGTGTGTATCACTTTTAGCCCATCTCTCTCTCTCTAAAAATTATTTCCTCTCCTTTCTCTCTACATTCCATACACCAAAACTCTTCAGACTCTTGATCTTCTTGGATTCATTGCATCTTCAACCCAAGTTCCTTCTTCAAGGTTGAAGAGCTCCTCAAAAGCTACATTGTGTACGGTGGAGATTGGATATTTGCACCATCGATTTCTAGGGTTTTATCTATGACAACCGGGTCTTTCTCTTATTCTTTTTCCTTTCTTTCACCTCTTCGTCCTTCTTTTATTTTCGATTAAGCTTGAAACGTTCAGAAATTGCTCTCAAAGTTTAACGTTCTTGTTCTTGTTTTCGTTCGATGTCGAATATCACTTGTTCTGGAGAGCGTGAGGTCAGGTCTGGAGGCCGGGGGTCAAGCCAACATTTTTCTAGGCTGCTTGGCTAGCCGCACATGCGGGGGCCTAGGGCCGCACGTGCGGATTTTAGGGAAGAGCAGGGGCAACACACTGCAATATATGCAGGTGCGGAGCAAGGTGCGTGCGGGGAGGGCTGCACGTGCGGGGTTGAGAGCCGCACGTACGGGAGTGAGGCTCTGCACGTGCGGCAGTCTGGGCAGATCCGAGACTCTGTTTTCTTTCTTCTTTTGGGCTGTTTGTATATCATTTTAACCTCATCTCTCTCTCTAAAAATATATCCCCCTACCTTCTCTTTACATCTCAACCCCAAAGGCAAGATTAAAACCCTTGATCTCCTTCCATCCATTGAGATCCAACCTTGACTCCTTTATCAAAGATTGAGAACATCTCAAGAGCTCTCTTGTGTGTGGTGGAGATTTGGTTCTTGGCACCATCAATCCTAGGGTTTCAACTCCTCTTCTTCATCAGAACCTTGAGGTAGGGAAATTTCCTTGAGTAATATATATATTTATGTTAGATTTGGTTGATTTAAAGGTTTCATTAATGATATTGAAAGTTTGGTCTTGTCTCATAAAGGCTAGGGTTTTTAAAAGTAGGTTTGATCTCTCTCTCTTCCTAAACTATCTTCTTGAGGATTTTAACTCACATAATAGGAGAGGTGATGTCTTGAGAGAAAACCTTTTCAAAAGATGGGGAAATGTTTGTTTAGAAGAAGAACCCTAGAAATGTGGGGTTGGGGAGAACATGTTGGGGATTTTGTAAATAAATTTTATTTACTTCCAAAGTTAGTAATGCTTTTCTTGTGTGATAAATGTAATGAAGAAAAAGGGCTTCTTAATCATGTTGATGAGGGAGAAATGGTAAAGAATTTGTGGAATGGTTATTGTTGCTTATTAATGTTAAAATGTGGTTATTCTTGATGATTCTAAATGGACACATGGTCATCTTGTGAAACTTATATTTGGGAAAGGCATGAGAGTTGGTAAAATGCACATAACATTTGATGGTTATTACATTTTGTTGAACACGTATAATCTTGAGATGATAATTTGTTGAGCACCATGGATTATGGGAATTGAAAGCTTGGAAATTAATGTTTGAGAACTTCATATAGTCTTGAAATGACTAGAGCGATAAGAATTTTGCCATGATGAGAAATTATTACCATGTGTTGATAGCATCAGTTAAGCACGAGGTGTTACTTATTGCATCATATTCTCAGTAATTATCTATCACCATGGCGCATCTTGTTTGAGTTGGAACATTCATTTTGAGAAAAGATTATTGTAATGAAAGCTATGGAAAATGTTTAAGGGGTAAATACGTTGGTAAGTCTGGTTAGAAGGTGTAGATGAAATTGATAAGTTGGTCCGAGTGTCCGGGGTGAAAAACCGAAAACACGCGCGGAGGAGGTACCACTTCCCTTTCGGTTAGCAACCGGTAAAGTGGGGTTATAGGTAGTGCTTATTGAGCCTGCTTGTAGACACCAACCTAGGGATTACTTGAGTCGTATTTACCGCCCCTTATGATTTAAAATTTGAAGTTTGGAAATTGATGAGATTTGAAAAATGTTAATGAAAAGCATGGTGTTTTTTTTCAAGAAAGACATGAATAAATTTTGAAAAGGCATTGCATCGCATTTGCACTTGCATTCAATATTGATTACCTTACATAAATGTATATACTTTGTTAGGGATTTCTCTATTGGGCTTTATGCTCACTCCTATGGGATTTGGTGCAGGTAAAAATGTGGTGATCCCGTCAAACTGAGGGTGTGAATATGTTTTTGGTGAAGAGTAGATTACTCTTTTATTTGTGTTAACTTTTGTAAAGCCAAGGGCTAATTTGTATGGATCTGAGAGACCATTTTGTGTAACCGGGCTATTGCCTTGGAACTTGTAAGCCTTGAGGGCCTTATTCGTCTTGATTAAACAATTTTACATGCTATAGATTCATATACTAGTTTGTCAATGAATGTATAATCGCATGTGAGATTACTTTTGTATAACATTTGGAACTTTGTAAAGGAACATAGTGAATGTATCTTTCCGGCATCCCTTGAGCCATGGTTATTATCTTATTTGAAAGTGGGTTGATGTATTTTCTATGTTGGATTATTTTCGGGGCGTTACATCATTTATTTTTCTTTTCAAACTTGAGGTAGGGCATTGCTTAGAGTTATATATATGTTTTTGTAAGTTTTTGATTGATTTTGAGAGCTCTCCTTTGTTTATTTCGAAAATGGATTTTGGCTCAAGAAATTGATGGTCTTGTAGAAGAAATCTATCTTTTGTTCCTTTTTTAAAGATTTTCTTGAAATATTGAACCACATGGGTTGAGATTGAGGTATTTGGTGAGGTTTTGTAAAGGGGTGAGGAAATGTTGGAGTTTTTGGTGAAAAACCTAGAAATTGGGGGTTTTGGAAAAATTGTGAGGATTGATGGATTTTTCTTGAATTAAATGAAAGAGTGAGTGAGAATTTTATATTATTGTCGCAAATATGATAACTTCTTGATGTATGGAGATCTTGGAGATTATACTTGAAATTATTGTTAAATGCTTATACACATGTAGTTATGAATTGGCACATTGTTGAGTTCCATGAATTATGAGAATTGTGATTTGGAATGGTTGCCATGCGTTATTAGACTTGATTAAACATGTGGCATTTTGTGGATTAATGTTGAAGGGAGGAAAAATGGGAATTTTGGTTAACTTTGTGTTGTTGTTGAGATGCTTGAAGGTGAAAGTTCTTATGAAGCATTGTTAATTATTGCATTACATCTTCTTTCAATTGATAATTATACATTTTAAATTTGAGTCATGAAAAAAGCTTACATTGGGAAAAGAATATGTTTGAAAATGGGAATTATCTAAATGTTTTGGGATAAATACATTGGTAAGTCTAGATAGGAGGTGTAGATGAAATTGATTAAGTTGGCCTGAGTGTCCGGGGTGAAAGACCGAAAACATACGCGGAGGAGGTACCACTTCCCTTCTGGTTAGTAACCGGTAAAGTGGGGTTTTGGTAGTGCTAGTTAAGCCTACTTGCAAACACCAACCTAGGGATTACCAGAGTCGTACTTACTGCTCCATTGAATAAAATTGTGAATTTCGGAATTGTTGAAATTTCAAGCTATTGTGAAACATGGTGATTTTTTTTAAAAGGCATGTAAATGAAATCCTTTTTTAATTGGCATTGCATGGCATTTGCATTTAATATTGAAAATCTTGCATAAATGTATATACTTTGTTAAAGATTCTCTACTGGGCTTTATGCTCACCCCTAAGAGATTTTGGTGCAGGAAAGGATGTGGTGATCCTGCCGAGTTGAGGGCGTGGATATATATATTTTGTGAAGAGTAAATGACTCTCTTTTTGTTGTGATTTCTTTTGCTAGCCAAGAGCTATAAATGTATGGGTTCGTGAAACCAATTTTTGTGTCACCGGACTTAAGCCTTGGAAATTGTAAACCTGTGAGGGCATTTTAATATTTTTGGGATTTGATGTTCTACATGTTATAGATTCATGTATTTTATATCCTTGAATGTATAATTCGCATGTGGGACTATTTTTGTACAAACCTAATGGATTAATGATGTAAAGTTTAGAGTATCGCTATTATTCTTTAGTGGATGTTGGTTGACGTACCTAATTTGTGTTGGGGTTATTTCGGGGCATTACAAGTGAAATCTCGGGATCTTCAAGTTCAATCATAATTCTTAATAAACATAAGTGAAATATTCCAACACTTAATCAATTATATCAAAATCTTCTCTTGACTATAATTATAAAATATAGAACGAGTGTTCACTTTCCAATTATCAATATCCACCCCCATTGAATTAAACCAAGGAAAAATAATAAATAAATAAAAGTTTTGATAGCTCATTTTTTTTGTTTTAATCCAATTCATCTATTTGCTCCAAAAGAGCTAAAATCACATTTTATTCTTTTCTTGTCAAAAACCGCCAAACAATTCAAATATCTCATAAAAATTTTGAAGTATGAAATTATTATTATAACATTACCCAACTAGTAAAAGTAAGAACCAAATACCATACCAAAATACACTTTTAAGTTTTTTTTTTTTTTGTTTTTTTGTTTTTTTTGTTTTTTTTTTTCAACTAGACAGACCAAAAATAAAATATTTTAAAAAATTCCACTAAAGACAAAATAACAATTAGATTTTTTGTTTGTGTCTTTAGTGAATATTTTTTGAATTTTTTCAAAATGTTTTTACTTTTCAAATTCTTGTGCACTAGACGGACCTCAAAAGAATTTTAAAATAATTTTTAAAAAATATATTATTGAAAAAAAATTAAAAACATATAAAAATTTTATCCGAATGTCAAACCATTTAGGAAAATAAATGGGTATGATGTTTAAATGTGTTGATGTAAACATGAGATAGTTGTTTTTAACGGTCACCATGTGAGACGGCAAATTAAGTTGGTGAAAACTTGCAGGTGCTATAGCATTTATCTAAGTTCATTCACCTTATTACAAATTAAATTAAAAATTAAGTGTTGTGTCTTAATTAAGTAAGATCGACTATATGAATATTTTTTTGTCATTTTATTTTATCAATAGTTATATATTCAGTTAAATAAAATAAATATATATATTTTTTCACTATCACATCTCATGTCAACTTAGATTTTTCCCTCCTCTAACATCTCCATTTATAGTGATTGTATCATTCTTTCCTACCATTATATCAGTTGGTCTTTATTATATATGACAAAATTATCTTATCTTATTCTCTCAATTTATTTTTAGTAGGCGTTACTCTTACCATTTTACGAATATATTTATTTCTAATTTTGTCTTTTAAAATCTTATCACACATCCATAATTATGATAATTAAAATAAAAGAAAATTACAAATTATGCCACCACAAATCAAAAAATTGTATCTTCAATATGTTCTAATAGGAACTTCTCATGGTTCTTGTTCAAGTTTTGCTTGTTTTAATTCCAAATTTTAGGAAATCCATTTCACTAAAGGTCCTTGAAATCCATTTCAACTAGTGACAGAAGTCTTTAAGCATTATTTCCTAAAATTTGGAATTAAAACAAGGGTACACCAAATTTTCTACCAAACAAATGACCAAATGTCTCACATGGGTGTGGGGTCCGCAATTTTGTGGGCCCCACACCCATGTGAGACATTTGGTCATTTATTTGGTAGAAAATTTGGGACCTCTAACATTTTCCGTATCTTTAACCATGTTTACCACAAATGGTTCCTTTAGAGGGTAGCGAAGTTGTTTAATAGGAAGACTTGACTTTAGTTGTCTTACTTATAATTCATTTTCTCATGTGAATAGGCATTGTGATAGTGTTAAAATTATGAATTTTAAGAAAGCTTTTGCAAGGAAGAATAAATAATAAAATAATAAAAGAAAAATAAGTAAATGAAATATAAATCTTTTTTCACTTTTTCTTTTATTTTCCTCCCTCTAGCAAATTTCTCTTTTTCAATGAAATACACTTGTCTAATACAAAAACTTGGCCTTAGTTATCCTATTTACAATTCATTTTCTCATGTTAAAGGCATTATGGTGGTGTTAAAATTATAAATTTTAAGAGGGATTTTCCAAAGAAGAACAAACAATAGAAGAAAAAAAATTAGTAAATGAAATATAATTTTTTTTAAACTTTTTTTTCTCTCTTGCAAATATTTCCTTTTGTTTTTAGAGGGACTTACGTGTAGGTCCTAATAGATCGACTTATTATCCAATAGATCCTATGATAATTAATGAGGTTTTGTGTCAACACTATTAAAAAACGTCACTAATTGTTAATTTTCAATGACAATTTGAAATTTTTATTATAAAAATGTCACTAATTATAAGTTTTAGCGATAGTTTAAAAAATTGTTACAAAAAAAGGTTACTAATTTTCAACTTTTAATGATAGTTTAAAAAATTCATCACAGAAAAAAGTCACTAATTGTAAGTTTTAGCGATAATTTATAGAAATCATGATAAAAAAAGTCACTAATTTTCAATTTTTAGCGGCATGCAAAAATCATCACAAAAAATTATTTTTAACGACGATTTTACTAAGATTTATTCTCAATAGAACTTGATTAGAATTAAGTCGAACTATTAAGACTTATTGATAGTTTACCCTCCCTCCCCTTTTTTGTGGGAGAAGGGGAAGGAACCTTAATGAAATACATTTTTCCAATATGAGGACTTGACTTAAGTTGTTTTATTTGCTATTCGTTTTTTCGTGTGATCGGCACTGTATTGTTATTAAAATTATGAATTTTAAGCTTAATTTATAGAGAAAATCAACTAAATAAAAAGTAAATGAAATATATTTTTTTTCACTTAAGCGTGTAATTGTTTATGACAAATGTTTCATTTACCATATGCATGTCACGACTCCATTCCACCCCTAACAGAATGATGCCGCGATGGCTAGTAATCTTAGATTATCGAAGGCCGACTTACAAAGATTCACACATACAGAGTATAAATAGGAGGCATACATGTGCGGGAGCAATAAAATTAAAACTAATTAGTCCATAAGAGTTGTGCATAGTTCAAATGAAACTCATTCTTTTAAAAACAAATTACTGGCCATCACGGCATTATTCTGTTAGGGGCGGAATCGGTTGTGACAATGCATAAAAGGTAAGGATTTTTTTTTTCTTTTCTTTTCTTATATATATATATATATATTTGGAAAAGGTGAAAGAATCTTAATTAAATACACTTGTCAAATATGAAGACTTGAGTTTAGTTGTCCTATTTACGAATTGTTTTCTCATGTGATAGGCATTGTTGTGGTGTTAAAATTATGAATTTTAAGAGGGATTTTGCAAAGAATAATAAAAGATAAAATTAGTAAATGAAATATATATTTTTTCACTTTATCTTTTCTTTTCCTTTCTTTCTAAGCAAAATTTTATTTTCCTTCTTTCATGGAAAATGGAAAGGAGTCTTAATGAAATACACTTGTCGAATATAAAGACTTGATTTTAGTTGTCTTATTTAGAATTCGTTTTCTCATGTGATAGACACTATAATCATGTTAAAATTATAAATTTTAAAAAGAACTTACGTAGAAAGATAAATAATAAATGTTGCCTAGTAATTGTCTATGTCTACATAGATGTGGATGGAAATACAATGCACAGATATTTTTGAGGCCTACCTAACTTTCATTTCTTTGATTTCCATTCCATTCCCTCTCTATAAAACCAAAATTACCCATCAACCCCGTCTTCCTAAAACTGACCCCCTTCCTCTCTCTAAAAAACCCCTTTTCTATCTCCACAAATCCAAAATGAAGTCCTGATTTACATGGAGTTTGGTTCAGAAACTGCAAAAATTATAATTACATGCACCTGTCATGCAAACATATATAAATAAATATATTTTAGATAAAGATTGAATGCAAAAATAAGAAAAAATTAAACTAGTCTGTGTAAACTTGTATTGATAATAAAAGACAAAGGATGGATGCCCAAATTAAATTCTCTGTTAATATTGTGCAAAATTTATTTTTATTATTTGACACAAAAATAATATGGTGATGGTGTTGAGCAGAGGAGAATGGTAGCTAGTAGGTGGTAATGGTCGATGGATCATTTGGGCTTGTGGGAAGAGAGAGAGAGAGAGAGAGATTGAACAGAGAGAGAGGGAGGTGAATCTCTTAATAACATGCCTCACTATTTTCTTTAAATTTAAGTGATGTGGCATGAAATCATTGGATATCCGTAAACCATAACACTACATCATAGCCGTGTAAAACTCAATCCCAGTTTTTTCATGTAAATTTTCTCATATCATATGTAATAATTTTTTTTTTCCATATTAACTTACCTCTTTTTGTTAATTTTCATTTATTATTATTATTATTATTATTATTATTATTGGCAGACTTCACTTGACTTGATTTTGGGGGGCTCCTTATTATCATTATTATTATAGGTAGACTTTGGGTAGACTTGACTTCACTTTTGAGGGCTCATTATTATTATTATTATTTGTAGCAAAATAATTGAAAATTTTAAATTGTGAGTTCTAGAGAAATTCTAAATTGTGAATTTCACTGTTTGATGTGATATTTTAATTTTAATTTTTTATTTTTTATTTACCACATCCATCGAGCTCTAATTAGAGTTCTGAATCACTTCTCTTATTATTATAGGTAGTCTTGACTTGACTTGACTTTGGGGGCTCGTCCTGTCACCTTGTTCTTTTCTTGGTGGACCATCAATCACAGATGCAAAGTCGAAATATCTACTAGAGATTACCAAAAGTGTTGGTGCATTTTAAGATTGAGATTTTTTAAAAAATTAATTGTGAGCGATGATTTTAAAAATTATGTTGTGTCTTTAAATTTTTAATTGCATGATAGATGACTTTTTTTGTTAATAAATTATTAAATCATAAATAGTTTTTAATGATATCCGACATATATTTCAATTAATACTTTTAGTAATTTTATTATTATATAAGAGGGTAGTTAGAAATTCCTCTTTTTATATTAATTTTGTTAAATGATAAATTAGAACGAGAAGTATTTGTAATTTTCAAAATTAAAAAATATAATATATATTTTAAAAAAATTTTAAAAGATGTATTTATAATATATCATTAAAAAAAAAAACTCAACATAAAAATACCAACTTTAAGTTCGCTGATTGATATGAATGTTCGATGGCGCTGTTTTCAGGAAACAAAAAACATTAGGCATTGGGGTCATTGTCAGTGCACCTTGAAGGCAATTCTTTGACGATTGTTATTTCAATTCGTTATGGTGTACATTCGTTGGCAACGCTTGGGCATATTATCAGTGGCAGAGTGTTCACAGTGGGTATTTTAATTGTGGGTGTTGATTTTCGACCACACAATCAAAGGGGAACTTAGCTAGAAAGCACTGGCAGAATAGATTAAACCCGAACAACCTGTCACAGAAAAATAAGTATCCAACGGTGGTTCGTCCACCCAGGGACACTCCGACGTTCAAGTCAGTAATCAATATCTCTCAAAGATAACATATAGTGCTTAACTCACTAGAGAGAACGTAAAAAGAATTTCTTAGACCCATGGGGGTGCCTCTCTTTTAGAGCCAACACAGACCTAATCCCAATAGAAGCCTAGCTTCAATGGATTCTGTCTTATTGTCAATCTTGGACTCCTAGTAGGATTGGGATAAACTCTCTATCCCAATCTAGGACTCTTGTCCCCTATCCGCTTATCCCGGATTCCGGTATCTTCGCAAATAACCTTGGCCTCACCGAGATTACCTCGGCATCACGACCATGACACGTGGCACCTTGGCTGGCACTCCGGTGACATCTCGGCCACGTGTCGCCATTCAAAAAATATGTCCCCACAACTGCCCTATAGGTTCTATTACCTCGGCATCCTGGGGTGATGGAACTTATATCATTTCTTCTACTTAGCATGTCGGCTAAGCTCGCTTTATCCTTTATTACCGAGGTCATCATTCGTCGGCCCTATACGACCAAGACCTGTAATCTGTTTTTATCAATGCTCTAGAACAAATAACCGAGTTTACTTAAGTTTCTCAGCCGAGATCGCTCTCCTAGCCGAGGTCCTGTTTCATTAAATCAAGAACTCCAAGAGTTTCTTCACGCGTATGAGTTGTCACGCACAGCAACTCAACCATTTTTGCCATGCGTCTTTCCCCTTCTGGGCCGTACCTGACACGCGCCACTAAGTCACATCGTTTTTGCGTGCACCATCTGACAAGCACATCATCCTAGGCATAATAATTGCGTTTTGCCGCCTCTTCGTGTTTTGACAAAACTTCTTCCCTTTCTCTTCGTCTTTTCACTTTTGCATCTACGTCTTCATGCAAGCTTTCTCTTTCTAACTTTCTCAAATCCTCCATTGTTTCAAGCTCTAAAGCTCTCTGCAATCACCGCCGTTCACCTCCTCCGGCGAGGCTTTTGTTGATCTTTTCCGTTTGTTGCCATCATCTGACTCCGGCGTACTCAACACCGGCTTCATTTTTCTTCGGTGAGTCATTATTTCCTCCTTTATCAGTCTGTGTTTTTCTTTAAAAAACTTCACTGTATTACTCCTTGCCATTGCCATTTTGTTCACGTTTTTGATTATAAATCTGTGCATATGAATTTAATCATGTATCTAAGCACTGTTCAACCATTTGTTCATTTTTTCCACTGTTCTTGATAGTACATCACTATTCCTGATTCTGGATCTTCATTCTCTCCTCTGAAGAATGCCAGCAACCTCGTCCTGCCATTCCCCCGTACTCCAAGCAAATCCGAAGACAAAGCTGAGTCTGAGGAGGAAGCTGAGGCCGAGAATAACAAAGAGGCTGCTGGGACCAAGTCCCTAACTCTGAATGAGCAAGTCTTGGACTTGACTCAGGATGAGGAAGACGAGGTCTCAAAAGAAGCCACCCTTGAGAAGGCAACATCTGACGCGCCTATTGTTGAGAAGAGCATCGATAGGACTCTCCAAACGATTGATGCCGAGCTCGCGATTGAGAAGGCTGCCGAGAAGAGTTCCCAGGTGTCTTCCGAGGCCCAAACCGATGCTGATGCCGAATAGTCTAGTCTTAATGTTTTTCCTTTGTACTTAATACTTTTTTCTTACTTTTTGAAACAATGTAAGCTTAAATTTGGCCGACGTACCATTTTTGTAATCTAAACAATTACTCTTCAATGTCAGGCCGAAGTGCCTTCTTTCCTTATCTGAATGCATTCTTTAACTTCTTCTTTCAGTGTGATTGAATGTTTCCCCTCTTCTTAATGCCTTGTATGATTCCATACTTGGAATAATTTGTATGTCTTCAATGTACACCTTAACTGTGCAACCTCCTCGGAGTGGAATACCTCGGTTTAAACCCACTAGCGGTTTATTTCAGTAAGTACATAGGTACTTCTTTCAATACAACCTTGGCTTAACTTGTAATTTTTTCTTAAAAATTTCAACAAGTGTTTAAACCAATCTTCCTTTAACATAACCTCGGATTCACTTCAACTTGTAAAATTTTCATAAAATTTCAACAAGTGTTAAACATGACCTCGGTTTAACTTCAACTTGTAAATTTTTCATAAATTTCAATAAGTGTTAAACATGACCTCGGTTTAACTTCAACTTGTAAATTTTTCATAAAATTTCAACAAGTGTTAAAACCAATTTTAGCTTGTAAATTCCACCTTCCAAGTACCATTCTCCAACTCTGCCCCTGATATGAACTTAAGTTCTACTTGGGTTCTCATCAAGTATGTGGCTTTGACCTCGTCGCCGAGGTAATATTCAAACAAAGGTTGGCCGAGGTTACCAACCCTGGCCTCTCTGTTAATATATGTACTTAGTTTTAATCTGTGTTTGACTCTGCCGATATGGCAAGTCCAGGTTAATTTTAACTTAGTTCAATTCTATTATATGCAAGTGAGAATTCTGCCATATAATAAGTGTAACGCCCTCAAAATAATACATAAAACCCATCTCTTTAGACATGCATTGATACAAAGAAACCAACCACCTTTCCATTAATCTGAATAGTTCTTACAAAAGTATTACATGTTAACAACAAAAGCAAATGCCCTACGGGCTTACAGCTTTCCAAGTTAACACTTAGTTACAAAAAGAAGAGTGCTAACTCAATACATATTAAGCCCTTGGCTTGAATTTACATGTAACAACGAAAGAAAGTCAAAACAACCAAAAGTTTGCCTGCCTCTGGCCTCCCAAGCTATGTCCTTGGAGGTGGCATGCTACCTGTACCTGAAAATGATGTTCTATATAGGGTGAGCCACAGCCCAGCAGGAATACGCTAAACCAGCTATGAACAATGACCAAAAGATTAGCAGTTGCTAGATGGTCAACTCATATACATCCACTTATATCACATTACTATTCCATGATAATCATGTCCATATTACAAATTCACTTTCCATTTCTTATTCAACTTTGAGTCTGAAAACAAGGCTCAGTACTCTGGCCAAAACATTTGATGAAATTATAGTTCATCACTAAAACATTTTCGAAATTTATGGTGGATACACATTGTGATGCTGTATCAAAGTCAAACAAAACATTCCCATATTTCTTAAATGATATACATTTTAGTGCTATATCAAATCAAACAAACAATTCCATACTTCACGAATGATAATGATATACAATTTAATGCTATATCAAGTAAAAAAAAAAATAACACTTCTAATTCGCAGCCTGATACACATTGTAGTGTTGTCTCACTGTCACAAGAAAACACTTCTAATTCGCAGCCTGATACACATTGTAGTGTTGTATCACTGTCACAAGATTCGGTTTAGAGGTCCAGCCCTGTTCTTCCAATAAACCGTGGAGTACAGCCCCGTTCTCCTCCCACACAATACAATGTATATAAACAATTATCATATACAAATTCAACTTATCAATACAAAATTTTTGATGTATTAAACCAATTGCCATGTTCATTAGCATACTTAATAGATTAGCCTTAGTTTGCCTAATCATCATACATTGCCTACAACAATCAAGACTATCCTCCACCGATAGTCCAATACAGTTATTTCTAAACAGGAAATAAATGCACCAATTTGATATATTATCAACAGTTTAACTAGGTGAGCGACAAGTGAGTCCAACTACACCCTTTAACCTCATATCTTTCTAATTTGAATATTTCCTATTCAATTTCTCAATTCCCTAAATTACTTATACAAATTAATTTATCAATGTAATTAGGGCTTTACCCGTAATCTACATAACAACACTAAGATTCCATTTTCTTCAATAGTTCAACATTAGCCTCATTTCCCTATATCAAACATGCATATAGGTTTACATATGACAACTCCCCATCTTTTGTAAAATTACAAAAAAAGACCCAAACTTTCTCAAAAACACCCAACAACCCAGTCTAAGTTATTCGTCATGTTTCAATCAGAAACATCGCCAACTTAGTTTAACTCTATTATATGCAAGTATATAGGAACTCTGCCATATAATAAGTCTAAGTTATTCGTCATGTTTCATTCGGAAACATCGTCACAGGACTGGTTGGTCCTATTGCACAGTTTTCAAATTCACAAAAATCAAACTAGCATTTTATTATTTCAGCCGATATGCCCCATTGTCGACAACTGAGATGATTCTATTTGGGCCAAGTTTGGCCTCCCTATGATCCTTCTTATTGCCAACAACCTTTCTCAAGATGAGGTCCCTAACTTTGAACTCTCTTGGGCTGACCTTTTTGTTGTAAGCCCTAGCAAGTTGTTGTTAGTATGCCCCCAGCCAAATTGCTGTTCTTTCGCACGTTGCAGGTGGATTTCAATAACATTTTCATGCTTTTGTACATAGGCTTCAGCTTCCTTTTGCATGTAAGGCCAAAAGAATCCCTGCGATATTGCTCTATGGGCAAGGGATCTGCCCCCTGCATGGCTTTCACAAACTTCTTTGTCGACCTTATATAAAAAGTCTTTAACTTAAGCTGAGCTCTTCTCTTCTCGGACTTAATCATCTAGGTCGAGATCTTGTCTTTTGGAATCTGGAATCTGCTCACTTTAGGCTGAGCTCTTCTCTTCTCAGACCTAATCATCTAGGCTGAGATCTTGTCTTCTGGAATCTGGGATCTGCTCACTTTAGGTTGAGCTCTTCTCTTCTCAGACCTAATCATCTACGCTGAGATCTTGTCTTCTTGAATCTTGGATTTGCTCACTCAGGCTGAGCTCTTCTCTTCTCGGACCTAATCATCTAAGCCGAGATCATGCCTTCTAGGATCCGGGATCCGAGATCTGGAATTCGAGATCTGAGCTTTTGTCTTCTCGGATCTAGGCTAAGATCGTGTCTTCTAGGATCTGGGATTCGGGATCTAGAATCCGAGATTTGCTCATTTCATAGGGATGTTCGGTTGCATCATGTTGTTCTGCATCATGAGGTCGACCATTGTCTGTAGATCTGTCAACACATTTTCCATGTTTTTCAGTTTCCTCATCTTTTCTCCGGCATCTGTCCCTCCATACCTGAAAGTACCTTTCACAGTAGTACTCATTTCGGCTACTCTTGTTGTTCCCTTCCCAGCCTTTGGTGACATTATTCGCCTCAAGATTCACTTCTTGCACTTTTCCATTATGGTCCCTTCCTTCAATGTTAGGATCTACATGCTCCTTCTCCTTACTGCGGATGTTGTCCCTAATCCTTACTTCCTGTTCGTTGTTGGCCATCTATCCTTATTAAGTTCCCATAGACGGGGCCAAATTGTGGGTGTTGATTTCCAACCACACAACCAAAGGGGAAACTCAACTAGAGAGCACCGACAGAATAGATTAAGCCCGAACAACCTGTCACAGAAAAATAAGTATCCGGTGGTGGTTCGTCCACCCCGAGGGCACTCCGACGATCAAGTCAGTAATCAATATCTCTCAAAGATAACATATAGTGCTTAACTCACTAGAGAGAACATAAAAAGAATACCTTAGACCCATGGGGGTGCCTCTCTTTTATAGCCAACACAGACCTAATCCCAATAGAAGCCTAGCTTCAATGGATTTTGTCTTATTGTCAATCTTGGACTCCTAGTAAGATTGGGATAAACTCTCTAAGAGTTTTATCTTTATCCAAACTGAAGTCCTCTCCGAATCTAGGACTCTTGTCCCCTATTCGCTTATCCCGGATTCTGGTATTTTCGCAGATAACCTCGGCCTCGCCGAGATTTCCTCGGCATCACGACCATGACACATGGCACCTTGGCTGGCACTCCGGTGACACCTCGGTCACGTGTCGTCATTCAAAAAATATGTCCCCACATTAATAATTTTTTCAGGATAGATATTTAAAAATTTATTTATGTTTTAGACTTTTCAAATGACACACAAATATAAAAAAATTATAATATATTAATATCATTGTTTCAAAAAAATAAAATATAGATACAAAAATTTACATAAATAAATAAATAAATAAATATATATATATTACTAGCATGATAAAAAAAAATCTTTTAATTCAAATTGTGATAAGTTATAAAACTGTTAATCAACAATAACATTCAAGTGATATATTGGTTAGGAATTGCAAAATCACACAATTTGTCAAAGTGGTACTTTGTACAGGCTAAGGAAGCAAAGCTCCAAAACATATTGTGCGTTCACTTCACAAAGCATATATATTGGTTAAAGGGTTCTGGGTTGAATCTAGGGATGGCCATGGGGCGAGTTTGGGACGGGTTTTCCATTCCCCGTCGCTGCCGACAAACTCTGCCCCTGCCCCCACCCCACCCTCGCTATGGGTGGAATTTTTCAATCCCACCCTCGCCCCTGCGGATACTTGATACCCGCGGATATCTAACCACATTTCAAATAATCAAAAAAATTGAAAACCATTTAAATCCTTAGCACGCTAAATAATTTTTCTTGTTTCCATATATATAAACAATGAGACTTTTAGGATTATTATTCATTTATATTTAGGCAAAACCACAGACTTTTAATAATGTTTTCTTATATCTAATTATATTATATATATACATACATATTATTTATTTATATATTATTAATTATATCAGGTCATGTTTGTATAGGGGAAGGCGATACCTGTCCCGCTCCACCCCACCCTACCCCCGTTGCAGGTGACCAAAACATAATCCACTCCGCCCCAAATAAGTGTCGGGCAGGTATGAGCAGGCTCCCGTGGACCCCTGCGGATCGAATTAAAATGGTCATTCCTAGTTGAGTTAGGTGTTCAAGAAAGTGGGTTGGGTGAGTGTTCAACCAGATTAGGTATTCAAAAAAATGGATTAGGATGTTTAACATAAAATTTTAAGTTAAATTACATATATATAAATAAACAAATAAAAATTCAGGGTAAAAATTGAACACCCAATGTTATGTGGAGTCACCCCTACATATCATTGCAGGTTGCCATGAGAATTGTAGTGGCTTTTGTTGGAAAATGGCTTTTATATTACCTTATTTTTTACTAACTTTGAGCACTAATTAAGGTGGGCCCAAGCATTATTTTTAACGTTTCTAATTGGGTTTATGTTTAATGCCGCGTAGTAAATAAATTCATGTATTTGGTTGCTCAAAACCATTTCCAGATGAATGAGAATTCAACGCGCGTTTTCGGGTTCGTGGAACTAGTTTTTTGGTGGATTTCCTACACATTTGTGAAATGTGCTTGTCCTACATTGGAAAGGCTTGAGGAATTGTTTGGGTTTATAAACCTTAGCATTGGATACTTGGGATGGGCCCCAAGGGGTACCCAAGTTCATGGAAGGGTGAGGTTATGGGCGAAGTGGGTTAGACCCATTGGACCCAAAATTAAAACCACACGCGCACTGCTGTCCAAGCAATTCAAACAAATTTTCTATCTGTTGGCACCTGTTAGAACAGCCACCAACCTGCCTATATAAAGTCTGCTCCAACAATTCATTTTGCATCCGAAAATTTTTAGACTTCTTCCCTTTCTTCTTCTGTTCGTCCTCTGTTGCTTCTGCATCTGTCTCTACATTTATTTTTTGGAAAAGAAAGAGAAAGAGTAACAACATTGTTTGGTTCGCCAGACTTGATTTTATAGTGCTGTAAAATCAAGTGTTAGTCGTTGCATCCTGGGAAGTAGACGTCGGTAAATCTCGAAGCACCGAAGCGAGGGCGAAATCTACTTTAAGGAGATTGTGTCCAACACAAGCCTCAACATTATTTTCTGTAAGCATTTATAATTATTTTCTGAAATTATTTTATTTTATTGTTTATTTTAATTTATACATTTAATTTACACATATACACCTTTGTGGGTTCTAACAATCTTAAAGTAGATTTATTATTTTTATTTAATTGTGTAAGAAAGACAAATATTTTGTTTTAAGAAATTAAATAGTAGTCATATACTGTTTAATTTCTTAAATAGTAGTAATATACTGTTTAATGATTTCTTTGATAACATAGTAGTAATATACTGTTTATCATTGGAATTTTGTTACAAAATATTATTCTGTTTATTTTGTGTGTAAATTCCTTTTTGTATAAATTTGTGATTGGTGTGTTATTTTTATTTCGTCAGAATTATGACAACTGAAATTATTTTTATTTCGAAACCTTCAGCATCTCTCTGCTCTACAAGAGGCAAAGTAGTCAAGTAAAAGTCCTCTTCATCTCGTTATTGCTCCGAGCCTTCACTTCCAACTCGGCCGAATCCAATGACCGCGACGATAATTCAGGCTTAAGCATTAGCGATTGTATGGAAAAGTGCTGGAACAATTGCAGTTGTGTTGGGTTCACCACAAGCAATAGCAATGCTGGTCCAGAGAAATTCTCTGGGTTCCAAGTTAAGCATTCCAGGTTCCAAATTGTGAATTGAATTTTTTTTTCATTTGAAGTTGAAACCAGAGAAATTCTCTGGTTTTTGAACTGAATTTTCTCCGGGTTGAAACCAGAGAAATTTTTTGGTTTTTGAACTAAATTTTCTCTGGGTTGGTCCAGAGAAATTCTTCCCAGAATTTCTCTGGACCAATTTTCTCTGTGACGTTAATTTTCTCTGGACCAATTTTCTCTAGGACTAAAATTTCTTTAGATTGATGTTGAGGGACCTTAGACATTATGAAAATATTTGATGTCCTTTATACTATAAAATCATAATATCAGGGACCTTAAAAAAAATACCCCAAAATCTTATGGAGAGTACAATCTAAATATGTCAATTGCATTTACAAAAGAATGAAATTTTATTTTCTGTTTTTGAGTACCAAAAACTTTGTTGCATGCAAAAAATACATATTTAACTCAAAAAATTTGAAAAATCATATATTTTTTAATTTAACTCTGATTAAAACCTATTTTATATCAATAAAAAGCTTATGGGGAGTACAATCTAAATATGTCAATTTCATTTACAAAAAATGAAATTTTATTTTCTGTTTTTGAGTACCAAAACATTTGTTGTATGTGTATTACCCCCCCCCAAAAAAAACTCTTTGAATATGCCATAATATAAAACAATATTAATGATGCATCAATCAAATAGTATAAGCAATAAACAAATCAATGTCGTACTAATCAAGAGGCGAAAATAAACAATAGGCGAAAAAGAGTTAGTAATATGCTATGATAGAGAATCAGCAACCTTGCCAATTTGGAGTGTGTGTTCCATAAGGGAGACTCTAATAGCCTCTCTACTGATGTGGAGTTTGCAACAAGAAGGGCTCACAAGTCAAGATTTCGGATCTTACTGCGTAGATGTTTTTCCGCCTAAGGTAACCTATATTTTCTAACAGTGATATCAGAGCATTTCACTAACTGTCACGACCCAAACCCGCTCCGATAGGTTTAGTGTCGTAACTGGCCAGTGATTTTTGGATTACTAAAGGCCTCTGAACAAATTATCACACAATAAGGGGCTGCAGAAGTAACTATAAAAACATACATAGTTCATAGAGCTATGTAGACATACATGTGACAGATAATTTAAAAACCTTGTATATATATACATATATAATGTCATAGACATCCATCCAACCTTGTCATCATACACAAAATAGAACAAAAGAACTAGTCACAAAACAACAAAAGTCTTAAGCTTATGTCTTGGTTTACAAAACTCGACCATTGAACCCTTTTTGGAACCTCCTCGAGAGGCACAATAGTTGGCCGACAAAACGGAGACTCCAGGTCATCATCTCTGAGCCTAGTCACGCATCTGGTCACCTACATACATAATATAAATAGTGAGCAAAAGCTCAATGAATAATAATAGGGTAAAGTTTTTAATAAATGATGTCCAGTTCTGTATCATACCAATCAGAGAAATAAGCATGGTTGCATCAAAAACAACCTGGAAGCCGCTTTGGCCGACCTGAAGAAGTATCTGACCACGGCTCCGGTCCTCTCAAATCCAGAACCTGGAGAGGAGTTGTTTTTGTACTTAGCAGTTTCAGAACATGCGATAAGCGCAGTAGTAATCCGAAAAGAAAAAGGGGAGCAAATGGCTGTTTACTATGTAAGCAAAACCCTGGCCGATGCAGAAACAAGGTATCTACCCTTAGAGAAATTGGCACTGGCATTAGTAATGGCTTTAAAGAAGCTGAACCATTACTTCCAAGCCCATAAAATTGTGTTGCTAACTGAGCACCCCTTGAAGTCCTTGCTACAGCAAGGAGATCTGACAGGCAGAATAGCCGGATGGGCAGTAGCCTTGGGACAGTATGACCTGGAGTTTAGACCCAGAACAGCAATCAGAGGCCAAGTTTTGGCCGACTTCGTGGCCGAGTTCACGCTAGAATCCATCGTACATCGGGCTCCGTTAAGCCGAGGTGAACGATGTCCAAACAAGCAAGGAGGAGCCCAGCCAAAGGCGAAAGAACAAAGGAAAGAGGAAAAACTCAGACCCTGCAGTATTTACATCGGCGACTCATTTCAACTGTTCGTTGATGGGAGTTCAAACCGACAGGGAGCGGGGGCAGGAGTAGTATTGATATCTCTAGATGGGCAGATACTAGAACAATCGATTCGTTTGGGGTTCAAGGCCTCAAACAATGAAGCAGAGTACGAAGCACACATTGCAGGACTGAAACTGGCAGTAGCAGTACAAGCAGATAAGGTAATAGTCTTTTGTGACTCACAACTTATAGTTAACCAGACAACAGGCGAGTTTACAGCTCGAGATGAAAGGATGTCGGCCTACGCAAATGAGGTTATTAGGTTGTCAACCTTGTTTCAGAACTGCCGACTACTTTAGGTAAGCCGAGATGATAACAGTCACGCCGATGCATTGGCCAACCTAGCTAGTGCGGTACAACCTGGAAAAGAAAAGACAATAATGGTTGACTATTTGTCAGGCCCAAGCATCGAACCACTGACCACAGAGCGTAAAGCAATGTGTGTGGACATGGGACCAAGCTGGATGGATGCAATTGTTGCTTTCCTGAAAGAAGGAAAGCTGCCAGATGACCACAAGGAGGCACACAAGATCAGATTGAAGTTGTCAAGATTCAGTCTGACAGCAGAGGGACACTTCTACAGAAGATCCTTCACTGGACCCTTTTTGAGGTATGTACATCCTTTACAAGTTGAAGATTTTTTATATGAAATTCATGAAGAAATTTGTAGAAGCCACGCTGGGGACAGATCACTTGCCCATAGGGCCATTACCCAGGGGTATTGGTGACCCTACATGCAGAGAGATGCAGAAGCCTATGTGAAGAAGTGTGAAAAATGCTAAAGATTTGCACCTCTGATACACCAACCAGCAGCAGACCTGAACCCAGTATCCAGTCCTTGGCCGTTTGCCCAATGGGGCATGGATCTCGTTGGGAAACTGTCCCAAGCAAATGGACAAAGAAAATACCTGCTGGTGGCAACAGACTACTTCACCAAGTGGATAGAAGCTGAACCCCTTGCCAAAATCTGAGATGTTGATGTAAAGAGCTTCATATGAAAGAACATCATCACCCGATTTGGGATTCCAAGAGTAATAGTTGCAGAAAATGGAACACAATTTGACAGTAAGCTAATCAAGAGCTTCTGTGCAAAGTTCAAAATCAAGAATTACTTTTCCACCCCAAGTTTTCCTCAGAGCAATGGACAAGCAAAAGCATCCAACAAAGTCATCTTGGATGGGATTAAGAAGAGGCTGCAAGCAGCAAAGGGAAAGTGGGTGGATGAACTGCTAAGCATACTCTGGGCATATCGGACTACGCTGAGAAGATCAACGGGGAATCCCCATTTGCCATGGCTTATGGCACAGAAGCAGTCATTCCTTTGGAAGTCGGCATCTTAGGGATCAGAACCCAGGGAGTGGAGAATGGGACCAATGACACATTATTAGCCCGAGATCTGGATCTACTAGAAAAAAGAAGGGAGAGAGCTGCAATACAGCTCATAGCATACCAGCAGCAACTTGCCAGAGCTTATAATAAGAAGGTCAACCCAAGGGAGTTTCAAATCGGTGACCTCGTCTTGAGAAAAGTCGTCGGCAACAAAAAAGATCCCAGAGAGGGGAAACTTGGCCCAAATTGGGAATGACCCTATAAAATCATCTCGGTACTAGGCAATGGGTCATATCGGCTTAAAGATAATGAGGGCAAAGAATTGTCAAGGCCTTGGAACACTTGCAATTTAAAATTTTTTTATCATTAGAATTTGTTGTTCTCTTGTCATTTGCCGAAGTAAATAAATAAAGTTTTAGCTTGTTTATATGTTTATACACTTATGACTGATAAAGATACATAACGTTGTTTCTGGAATACATGTATATTGAGAACCCAAGTGGAACTTAGGTTCACATTAGGGGGCAGAGAGAAGAAAAATGGTTTTAACACTTGTTGAAACTTGAGAAAAGTTTACAAGTTGAAGTTAAACCGAGATCATGTTTAACACTTGTTGAAACTTGAGAAAAGTTTACAAGTTGAAGTTAAGCCGAGATCATGTTTAACCCTTGTTGAAACTTGAGAAAAATTTACAAGTTAAAGTTAGACTAAGGTTAAACACTTGTTGAAATTTTATGAACAAATTTGCAAGCTGAAACCAAGGTTATGCTAAGAAAGGTACTGGGGTGCTTGCCGAGGTGAATCATCAGTTTGTATAACCGAGGTGTGTCACCCCGAGAAGGTTGCACAAAGATTGAAGTGTGTATTAAAGACATACAAAACATTCTAAGTATGGAATCACACAAGAGTAGTAAAGAGAAGGCAAACATACAAACGTTCAAAACAAAGAAGTTATATTTATAAGAAGGCACTTCAGCAATATGAGGAGCTTACACTGTTTTAAAAGAAAAACAAAAGTACAGAGCACAGAAGAAAGAGAAAAACATGAAATTAAGATTCTTCAGCATCATTAGCAGGATGGGTTTGGACCTCGGAGGACTGCTGAGAAGACATCTCGGCGGCCTTCTCAGCCGCAAGCTCAGCGTCAATTTCTTGAAGGGTTAGATCGAGGCTTTCATCGGCAAGAGGCACGTCCGATGACGGCTTCTCAAGAGTGGCATCCTTGGGGACTTCCTCACCCTCCTCATCTTGAGTCAAGTCCAGGACCTGCTCATTCAGAGAAGGGGACTTGGTCCCAGCAGCCTCCTTTGATTTCCTCACCAAGGCCTCCTCCTTAGACTTAGATTCGTCGTCGGATTGACTTGGAGTTGGAGGGAATGGAAGAGGAATGACGTCGACGTTCCTGAGGGGCGAGTCCTCGGGGATTTCAAGTTTTTTTAGAAGAGACATCCAACCAAGGGTGAAACCCTTGTTGCATGCCTACTTCACTTGCTTTTCATAGTCCGCCGTGACATCGGCCGCACCCTCATTGTAGCCCTTCTCGTCAGCAGCCTTAAGCTCGGCATCCTTCGTGGCCAAAGCTTCTTGCAATTCTTTTTGGGCCTGGGCCGTTCTCTCCTCGGCCTCATTCTTTTGGCCTCAAGTACCTCCTTGATGGCCTCAACGGATTTCGCCTTTTCTTCGGCTATATCCTTAGCTTTAATAGCAACCTCGACTTGATCCTCTAAGGTCTTCATCTTTGATTGCAAGTTTTTATTAGTTTTCTGAAGGCTGGAGACCTCCCTCTTCTTATCGGCTAGCTTCTCCTGGTTCTCGAAAGATTGTACTGAGAAAGAATGGGCATGTTGGATGGCCTGAGAAAAAATAAAACAGAGCATAAGTTATGACAAAATTTTCTAAAGTATAAGAAAGAAAGAAAGAAAGAAAGAAAGAAAAATGACCAAATATAGATACTTACTTGAACAGAGCGTTGAATCATCAGAGCATAGTTCTCATATTCACTCAACTCGGCGTTTCGATCGAGATCGCGGGGAAGAAGCAGAGCGGTACTGAGGGCAACACCGACATTAATGTCATCAATGCTATCGTTGGCCATAACTGGCTTATCTTCCAGAGTGATTTGGGGGGCCTAGGGGGAATCGTGCTTTCGAGACCCCGAGGTGGTTGCAGCAGATGACCTCGGCCTCTTTGATCGGATGGACTCGGATGGTTGGGCCTCGACAGGCCTTTTCTCGACAGCAGATGTGGTCTTCTCACTCTCAGCCAATTTCAAAATCGGCAAAGTGTCCTCAGTATCAACCTGAGTCACCTTTGCCTTTGGCTGAGCCTTCTTTATTCTTTTCGGCTTCAGTGGGGGCAGGGATTTCGCTGGTTGAGTGTCAATGGTGGATGGAATACTGGCTAAGAGATCCTTAGTGACTTCTTTTTGGCGGCCCATTTCAGCAGCAAAAATTGTTCGGCGTCGTCGACGACATTGGGATATTGGGATCAGATATGGAGCTGAGGTAGACGGCTGCTCAGCTGGATCAGAGGTTGATCCTTGATCTGGCCGAGATGAGGAGACAGCTTGAGGAGTTGTGGCAGAGGGAGCAGATAGGCTCTTTTTCTTCTTATTCTTTGGAATGTCGGGAAGAACCGACTTATAAGAAGGAATAAAATTGAGGACCAGAGGGGCTCTCAGTTTGAGGACTGGCAGATCCAATAGATTCCTCAAGTCTTTGCTGGGAAAGAAAGACTGGCGGAAGCCCCTTGGTGGCTGAGGAAGAGCTGCAAGAAAAGCAAACATTAGAAACAAATAAAGTATTGAAGACTTTAAAAAACAAGTTAATATGAACACAGGACTCTTACCATTGCCCTCTACAAAAACTGTTCGAGGAAGAGGGTAGAGGTGGAGGTCCTCATCTGGAGCGAACTCCCAGTTCCCCGAGATAATGAAGTAATCGTCTCCAGCTCCCTTGTTGGAGTCTGGGAGGTCGGCTACGATTTTGTACTCTCCGGATGTGTGTTCTTGATTTCCAGGGAAATTGGGAAAGTCATCTACCGTTAGCTGAATTTGCCTACAACAACAGCTTCCATTCAAGTATTGGTATGGTGCCTTTTGAGGCATTATATGGCAGAAAATGTAGATCTTTGATCTGCTGGACAAAAATTAGAGATGGGCCATTGCTTGGGCCCGAGATTATATATGAAACGACTGAGAAAGTAAAACTGATCCAACAGAGACTGAAAACCGCACAGAGCCGACAGAAAAGTTATGCGGATATCAGAAGGCGAGACAGACAGTATGAAGTAGGTGATCACGTTTTCGTGAAAGTGACACCAATGAAAGGCGAGACTCGTTTCAGAGTCAAGGGTAAGTTAGCGCCGAGATATGTCGGACCGTATGAGATTATTGAGAAAATCAATCCGGTGACGTATCAAGTAGCGCTTCCTCCTGAAATGGAGCATATGCACAACGTGTTTCATATTTCAATGTTGAGGGAATACCTTCGGGATCCCTTCCATGTGATTGAGCCTACTCGTGTAGTGCTGAGTGATGACTACACTTATGAAGAACGGCCTATACAGATTGTGAACAGACGGATCAAGAAGTTGAGAAACAAAGAGATTCTGTTAGTAAAAGTCGACTGGCAAAATCATGGTGGCGTGTATGCCACCTAGGAAAGGGAAGATGACATGGCCAAGAGATATCCTGACTTGTTTCCACTGAATCCTGTTTTCTTCCAGAACGAAGGTAATTCAAGTTTGGAGGACCAAACTCTTTTTAAGGAGGGGAGACTGTAATAACCCTCACTACTGGTTACTGATAAACCACTGATTACTGTTAAACTGAGACTGATCATGATAAGTAATTGAACCGACTAAAAAACTGAACTGATTGATTGATTGTGCTAGTTTGAATGCATTTCTATCTGTTTGACTGTTAAATTATCTGTCCATGTTTTATGCTTTAAACTGCAAATTGAAGGCCTTATCGGCGGCCGAACCCAAAATCGATTAGTGTTTTATGATCATTAGAATTTATGTGAATTTATGGCATGTTTATCCAAAATGTGATTTAGTGTGATTAAATTAGATTAGATAATGTAAAACATATAAGTTGGTTTTATCTACCAAAATGCCATTGTGAGTGGGCCACTACCTTAGACCATATTTGAGCCTTATTACACTCATTCATACACATTTCATCAGCTCATTTCTAAGCACAACCGACCATAGAGAGAGAGAGAGAGAACTAAGAGAGTTGGTTTTCATCTTGTTTTGCTTGGAAATTGAAGGAATTAAAGAGAGTATTGCAAAATTGAGCTCCTAGACCTTTAATTCAAGACATAAGGTAGAACATCCACCTTCTTGAACTTGTTTTTGAATTGATTCATGCATGGTTCTTGTGCCCTTAGTGATCTAAGCCTAGATTGAGCTTGATAATGTTGAATTATAGCATGTATCATGCATGCATGTTTCCATTCTTGGGTTTTGAAACTATTGTTCATGAAATTCACATGCATGTTCATGTTTTTGCAAATGGACCATGACTTCACCATGATTTTAGAAGAATTGGCTCAATTGAGCTATCATTTGAAGCTTTGAAGTTGTTGAATTCATGTATGTTACACATTCATCATGTTCTTAAAATGTTGTTTGAAATTGGGTTTAATTCCCTCACCTTTGGGCCTTGATTTTACAAATTGAGCTTTAAATCATGTCATACTATGTATTTACAAGTGTTTCCTAGGAAATCGGCCCAAAGGAATCGAATTTGACACATTTGAAGTTGAATTTGAGCTTGAGGTTCAAATCTGGGAATTCCAGATTTTGAACTCACGCTCGAGCGGGGTGACTGGTGCTCAAGCGTGAAATTCGTGCTCCCAGCACTTTACACTGTTTTGAAGTCCGGTCGAGTAGGGTAATTTACGCTCGAGTGAGACCTTGTGTCTTACGCTCGAGCGGGTGTTGAGCGCCCAATCGAGCATGATTTTCACACATCCAGCACTTTTGACTGTTTTGCAGTACGCTCGAGCGGGTAAGTCTACGCTCGAGCTGAAACCTTTGTCTGCATGTCCGCTCGAGCGGAGTAACCTACGCTCGAGCGGGACCCCTGTTTTCTGAAAATTCTAAAAATGCTTTTAAAGTGCATCTTTGCATCCTCATTTCGTCCTAGGCATTCTTAGGCCTAGTTTAAGGCATCTTAATGAGGATATAGATGTAAAACCACACCGAGTCTAAGTAGGGACTAAGTCTTTGATTCTCGAATGTGAACTTAGTGTGTGTTCATCCTGTAAACTGTGTAGGGTTGGCATCTGAGGACGCGCTCTAGTTTAACTGTAGCCCAGAACTCTGTGAGTAACAACTGTGTAAAGATATGTTCAAATATGAATATTTTTTGAATGGTTAAACTGTACTGTTTCTGAATTAATACTGTTAACTGAATGAATGTATGTCCTCTATTCTGAACTATACTGTGGCATCCATAACAACTACTGTTACTGTTATTGCTACTGTTACAGAGATCTCTGTCGATTCCCATGTTTGGAACCATTACTGATGGCCATCATTGACTGCTCGGTCTTTTAAGACCTATTGTTTACTGTACTACTATGCTAAGGGATGTACCACATATGACTGTTATGACTGAATGACTGATATACTGAATCAATTGACTGTTTTCTATACTGAAAGGACATTCGTTCTTAACCTCTTTATACACTATGTTATTCACTGGGCTTTAGCTCACTGCTCATATATATATGTAGGTGTACAGGCACCAGACCGGAGCTAGGAGCATGGATTAGACTCCCTTTTGTCAAAGCCAACCACTGTGCATCACTGCGAGGTTCCGAACCTGTCAAGCTAGGGCTTTTGGGACGTTTTAGTTTCCCCTTTTTTGTATCTATTGTAACTACTGTTTAGACTGAATGATGTTTTTGTACTGTACTGTCTAATAGGGATTAAGTCCCTATCCTGAATGATTGTATATATTGTACATACTGTTTCGTTACGAATGTGCATAAATGAAAAGTCTTTTTGCATACAGACTATCACAGCTCATTGGACATTGTCTATTTACTGTTTTGGCTTCCGCCATGCCCCTGTACTCTATATTATTGCTTGATTATTAAGCAGGCCTTCAATAATCACGGATTACTGGCCGGTTACGGTGCTAAACCCATAGGGGCGGGTTTGGGTCGTGACAGGTGTTTACTCTATGCTTCCACATATCCATGATATCGGCTTAAACTGAAGGGGTTGGACTTCAGAAGGGTGTGTTTCTAAGGGGTATTATAGACCTCGGCTAAAGCTTAAAAATACACAGGATATGTGGGGAATCGTTTCAGTTTTCCCTAGACAATAGTTCAGAGTTCTACAAACAAATCCCAAACCTAGATCTATGGAAACGAAGATTGAAGGCACGAATCTGGAAAACAGAAAAGCAAGAATGCGCTTCAAAATCAAGAACAAAGATGGACTACCAAGAACATTGTAAGTACAAAAGGGTATAAAGTCAAGAACAGTGGCAAAAGTGCAGAAAAGTTGTGAGCAGTGCGTGTATTCAAGACATGGGCAAGGGGCAAAACCGTGAAATAAACACACTCAGATATATGATTCGCAAATTGAATGTTTGAACAAAGCAGTAATGGCAACGAGTAATAAAGAGCATCAAAAACTGAAATTAGGAAAAATAGTAAACTCACCGAAGAAAAGAAGCCGGTGTTGAGTTCGCCGAAGTCAGACAAACGACAGCTGCAGAAAAGATTAGCAAGAACCTCGCCGGAGGAGGTAGACGGAGCAAGTTGTAGAGCTTTAGAAGCTTGAACAATGGAGGATTTGGAAGAAAAAGCTAGAGAGAGTGAGAAAGCCTCATAAACGATGGAGAAAAGTGAAAAAATAAGGAAAGTGGGAAAAAGTTTTGTTAAAACTTGAAACGGCGGCAAAACATAATTAATGAGCCTAGATCGACGGATTTGTCAGATGGCGCACACAATCAGAATTCGACTTACAAGCGCGTAACAAGTACGATCCAGTAAGGGGAAAGCACGTGGCCTAAACGGTTGAGTTATTATGTATAACAGCTTATACGTGTGAAGAAGCTCTTCGAATTTTTGATTTTAAAGAAGACATGTCGGCCTGTAATAATGATCTCGGTTGAAGCCGAAGTACTGGCAAGAAGTACCAATATAGGTTCCATCACCTCAGAATGTCGAGGTAATAGAACCTAGGGGGCAGTTGTGGGGATATATTTTCTGAGTACCAACACGTGGCCAAGGTGACGCCGACGTGTCAGCCGATGTGCCACGTGTCCTAGTCATGACGCCGAGGTTATCTCGGCACGACCGAGATTATCTCCGAAGATATCGGAATCCGAGATAAGCGGATAGGGCATAAGAGTCCTAGAATGATGAGGGGACTCAGCCTGGATAAGGATAAAGCTCTTAGGGAGTTTATCTCTATCTGTTAAAGAGTCCTGGATAAGCACTGAGCTAAAGTCCATTGAAGCTAGGCTTCTGTTGGGACAAGGATTAAGTTAACTATAAAAGAAAGGCACCGCCGATGGGTATAAGGTACGCAATTTATATTTAGAACAGAGAGTTTAGCAATTGATTATCTTTGAGAGATATACTGACTTGATCGTCGGAGTGCCCCCAGGTGGACGAACCACCGTCAGAATCTTCTCTTTCTGTTGCAGGTCAGCCAGGTGCCATCTATTCTGCCAGCACTCTCCAGCTGAATACTGAGTTGGCAGTGTGGCCAGAAAATCACTCACACACATGTTATGTTAATGAAACATCAAGTTTGATTTCACATAATTGACATGCTTTTGGGCCTTGATTTTTGCGAAATGATCTTCAAGTCATGATATTCTACAAGTTTCTAATTGTTTTCTTAAGTTTTGGCCTAAGAGGATGAGTTTTGATGTGTTAAATTCGAGTTTTGAGCGTGGGAGTGCAATCTAAAAATTCCAAAATGCGCTCGAACGACAGATCATGTGCTCGAGTGACCACCTTTATTTTTGAACCTCTGCTCGAGCAACCAAAAGTTGGCTCGAGCGTAAATTGCATGCTCCTAGAAGTTTCTATGTTTTGTAGACCACTCAAACGACAAGAGTTGCGCTTGAGTGAAGACCTCAGTCTCACACTTGAGCTACCGTCGAGCGAAAAAATCAAGCAACTAGTCCTTTTGCAAAGTTTACAGACCGCTCAAGCAACCAGAATTGCGCTTGAGCGACCTCTCACATTTTTGAACGTCTGCTCGAGCGAAATAAGCTGTGTTCAAGCGAGGACCCTGTTTTTAGCAAATCTGTCTAAGTATTGAACAACATGTTTTGGCATCCTCATTGTATCCTAGACATTCCTAGTCTGAGATTAAATATAATAATGAGGATAAGGGCTAGAAACACACTAAGAGCAAAATAAGATAAGTTAAGTACGACTCGAGCATGTGTTTCAATATGTGTATCTGTTATGTTTGTGTAGGTCACGTGCCGTGAGCTGTTGATCCATTGGTTGCTATCAAAGCTATCTATGCAGTTATCTGTGAGTATTAACTTAGTAAAGCTATGTTTGATATGAAAATACTTTTTGAACACTATGATATGTTATGAATTGTTTCTAAATGATACAAAAGGCTATTTTGTGATCCATAACTTTGAAATGTATTTGCGGTATCCTTAGCAGAGGCCCTCACCCAGGAGAAATAATGCTGTGACTTTTGGTCATGAGGCCCTCGCCTAGAGGAAACAATAATGAGGCCCATGTATAAGATATGTTACCTGGTACCGGAGGTTCCATTATGGAACTTGATATGTGTTGACCAAAGTGATATGTTAATGCTAATGAAAGTATCACACATGATTTGAATACGAATAGGAACAAGACTCTGTTTTTGATACAACCATGCTTATTTCTCTGATTGATATGATACAGAACTGGACATCATTTATTAAAAACTTTACCCTATTATTATTCATTGAGCTTTTGCTCACTATTTATATTATGTATGTAGGTGACCAGATGCATGACTAGGCTCAGAGTTGATGACCTGGAGTCTCCGTTTTGTCGGCCAACTATTGTGCCTCCCGAGGAGGTTCCAGAAAGGGTTCAATGGTCGAGTTTTGTAAACCAAGACATAAGCTTAAGACTTTTGTTGTTTTGTGACTAGTTCTTTTGTTCTATTTTGTGTATGATGACAAGGTTGGATGGATGTCTATGACATTATATATGTATATATATACAAGGTTTTTAAATTATCTGTCCCATGTATGTCTACATAGCTCTATGAACTATGTATGTTTTTATAGTTATTTCTGCAGCCCCTTATTGTGTGATAATTTGTTCAGAGGCCTTTAGTAATCCAAAAATCACTGGCCGGTTACGACGCTAAACCTATCGGAGCGGGTTTGGGTCGTGACAGTTAGTGAAATGCTCTGATATCACTGTTAGAAAATATAGGTTACCTTAGGCGGAAAAACATCTACGCAGTAAGATCCGAAATCTTGACTTGTGAGCCCTTCTTGTTGCAAACTCCACATCAGTAGAGAGGCTATTAGAGTCTCCCTTATGGAACACACACTCCAAATTGGCAAGGTTGCTGATTCTCTATCATAGCATATTACTAACTCTTTTTCGCCTATTGTTTATTTTCGCCTCTTGATTAGTACGACATTGATTTGTTTATTGCTTATACTATTTGATTGATGCATCATTAATATTGTTTTATATTATGGCATATTCAAAGAGTTTTTTTTGGGGGGGGGTAATACACATACAACAAATGTTTTGGTACTCAAAAACAGAAAATAAAATTTCATTCTTTTGTAAATGCAATTGACATATTTAGATTGTACTCTCCATAAGATTTTGGGGTATTTTTTTTAAGGTCCCTGATATTATGATTTTATAGTATAAATGACATCAAATATTTTCATGATGTCGAAGGTCCCTCAATATCAATCTAGAGAAATTTCAGTCCCAGAGAAAATTGGTCCAGAGAAAATTAACGTCACAGAGAAAATTGGTCCAGAGAAATTCTGGAAAGAATTTCTTTGGACCAACCCAGAGAAAATTTAGTTCAAAAACCAAAAAATTTCTCTGGTTTCAACCCGGAGAAAATTCAGTTCAAAAACCAGAGAATTTCTCTGGTTTCAACTTCAAATGAAAAAAAAATTCAATTCACAATTTGGAACCTGGAATGCTTAACTTGGAACCCAGAGAATTTCTCTGGACCAGCATTGCTATTGCTTGTGGTGAACCCAACACAACTGCAATTGTTCCAGCACTTTTCCATACAATCGCTAATGCTTAAGCCCGAATTATCGTCACGGTCACTGGATTCGGCCGAGTTGGAAGTGAAGGCTCGGAGCAATAATGAGATGAAAAGGACTTTTACTTGACTACTTTGCCTCTTGTAGAACACAGAGATGCTGAGGTTTTGAACTCCAGGTTTATCTTCTTGTTCGACATCTTCATCAACCTCTATATCAGTAACTAAACAGCACAAATGCTGCACAAACTTTATTACCAAGAAACAACAACAATACCAAAAGTACACATGTACAAGAACACATCATTTGTGTAGTTGATAGATATATTACAAGCTGTAGAAGGGGAAATTGAATCAGTTTCTCTGGTCGAATTTTCTCTGGACTTCACAGAGAAATTCTAGTTTACAGAGATTTTCTCTGGTCCAATTTTCTCTGGACTTCACAGTTCACAGAGAATTTCTCTGGTCCAATCCTCAGACGATCATTTGTCCATTTTTGGCCAGATAAGAAACAGACAATGTAGATTTTTACCACTGTAGATGCCATCAAGAAGAGGCCAAAATTAAGGACTCAATATCATCAAATTCTAATGAATTTTTTTTATAAGCAGCAAGGTCATTCAACAGAGAATCAATAACATTCTCACAAAATCCAAATTGCTAGTTCTGAATTTATACCTCAGGTGTACTCACATAACCTTTCTTAGTAGAATCGGCTACGATCAACACCTAGGTTGCAGCGGCGACTTTGGAATAGCTTCGGTATAAGAAACCATGAAAATCTCTTCTAGTTACCATGTTGTTCTTGTGTGATGAAACCCTAGAGAGATAAGTCACAGCTCTGCTCCATCTCGGCAACATCGTAGTTGCAATCTGTCAAATTCAAAACAAACATTTTACCAAAAATGTGGATTGAAGAAGAACCATTCGTGAATAACTGTGTCTGCGTGTATATATGAAGCAAATGGAGAACCTGTAAACAGAGAGCTAGAGAGAGATAGACAGAGATATGTGGATTGCAATCTGCTTTGCGTCTGTAATTTGAATCCTCAGACGATTGTTTGTCCCAGCTGCCATTGATGTAGGAGAGAGAGAGAGAGAGAGAGAGAGAGAGTGAGAAGAGAGACCAAACTTAGTGGAGGTGAAGTGATGAGATCGGGGGGAGAGAGAGGTGGGAATTTCTCTGTGATATATGGGTGTGGGAGTTGAGGGACCTTAGACATTATAAAATAATTTTGTGGATCTCTTCCATTACGAAAAGTGGGAGAGGGACCCTAGACCAATTTTCCCTAAGATTTTTATTCATATAAAATAGGTTTTAATTGGAGTTAAATTAAAAAATATATGATTTTTCAAATTTTTTGAGTTAAATATGCATTTTTTGCATACAACAGATTTTTTGGTGCTCAAAAACAGAAAATAAAATTTTTTTTCTTATAAATTAAATTTACATATTTAGATTGTACTCTCCACAAGCTTTTTATTGATATAAAATAGGCTTTAATCAGAGTTAAATTGAAAAATATACAAATTTTCAAATTTTTTAACTTAAATATTTATTTTCACTGTTATAATAATACTTAAAGATCACACGTGAGGAATTAAAAAGTCTCACTTTCATTAAAAGTATGATTAAAAAAATGAGAATAATATTTTAATTATAATTAATCTAATTGAATGGGCACCTTCCAAATAAATGTGATTATATATATTTTTTTAATCACAATTCCTATATAAATGTGATTGAATATATTTTTTTAATTTTAATTTTATATCTCTATAATAAAACAACACAAACTATTTTTAAAAGTGTTTATATTTATAATTGGCTCTTCCTTTTCGTCGACACCCACACTCCTCAGTCGCAACAACTACGGTAGCCACCATCTTAGCCTCACACAGCATTGCGAAGGTGAACACACACACACACATATATATATATATATATATGCTTCAGTTTTCTAGAGTTAAACTATTTGGAAAGCTTTGATAAAAATTTATCTTTGTATAGAATGAGAACCGCATGACTTTACCTAATTTGTCATCTATGATTGAATCTCCAAATTCATAGAAAAACTATTGTTCTCATACAGCAAAACTCCCTAATTTTTCACACCCCTAAAGCTTGTTTTATCAATGATTTTGAAACCCCATATGAAAAATCTAGATTAAGGCGAAAAAGCTCTTTTTGAGAATCTAGATACGTCCCATGTTAACCTGATTATTGATTTAGGCAATCCAATTAAAAATTATGCATCCATGATCAATATAGAGTAGAGAGAGTAAACACAAAACACCCATGACACGAAATATTTTTTATGTGGAAAAATCACAATTGGAATCCATAAACTTGTGATAAAAAACCACGAGCCCTTAACGAGACGAATAATCCACTATGAAAGAAAAGAGTACAAGAGATATCTTACAAAGGCCACTACAGGGCACATGCGTTTGTTCAACCTACGAGTAACACTACTTCCTCAACTGGATATCCGCTACGGTTGTCACATCGCCACAATGCCAATGACTCCGAAATCCACTGAAGTCTATAATCTTGGAATCCACCAAGAAGGTTCACCTTTGGAAGATGTGAAGAACTTTTTACAGCTTGATGATTATATTTGAAGCTCTTAAATGCCAATGAATCATCAAGCAAACATGAGACTATTACAAATAAATCTCACTACAAAGATCACTCTCAAACATTCAACAAAAACTCTCTTACAAAAATGTATCTCTCTCAAAAAATAATTCTCACTCATAAAAAAATCTCTCTCAAGGTTGAAAGTATTCAGGAGAGTTCGGAGAAAACACTTAGAAAAATCTCTGAGAGGTGCAAAACATTTCAGCCGAGCATGCCTTACATAGACCTGGGGGAACAGTACCATCGCAGGCGCAACTGATATGTTCGCTGGTGCGACTGGCCTGTTCACGGGCACTATATCCCTTCGTGGGTTGCAGGGAAAAATACTGAGAGTTTGGATTTCACACTCTTCAAATCGCGTGCGCGATATGATTTGTTGCGGGCGCGATGAGGCATGAATACTGAGGTGCTTTTGCAGATTATTTCTGCTGAAATTTTCCACAATGTTGGTCATGGACAGCCCATCCTTCTGACAAAACAACTTTCTTTTGCCCAACTTCTTGCACATGCCATCCATGCTTTTACACATGCATGCCTACAAAACTTTTGACTAAAAAATTAAACAAACCTTATCTCATATAAGACACAATGATAGCCTCTAATCTTCTCTTTTCACTTTTGCTTAACAGACATTTCCACTTCAAATTGTCTTGCAATTTGATTTTGATTGCCTCGAGAAAACAAAATAAATTTCCTACAGAAATTAATTAGAAAGATAGGAAGATAATAAAATAAAACAACTTGAATCAATAATTAAAATAAGTTTTGTCAAAAGAGGTATTGCCAAAACACAAATCATTAATTTCTTAGGATAAAAATCTTAACAATCTCCCCCTTTTGGCACTGCCGAGACAAAACTTCATAAAACATTCATAGATCTCTTGATTCAAGCAACAAACAGAACAAAAGAGATTAAATAGAAAAAACACAATTTTGTCTTTGGAACGGGTTTGCCAAATTAGATTGTAATGCACAATATTAGGAATGAAAATCCTAACACCATAATTTTTTATTTGGTTTTTAATTTATTTTGCCTATTTGTATTAGAGATTTTTAACCCAACGTTTTAGATTAGGTTCTTAATTTTATTTGCTATATTTTAGTCTGGTGTAGCGATTTTATCTGCATAACCTTAATGTGTGAGATTTTTATTTGATCTACTAGTATGTTGTCCATGAATTAGAATTTGCTTGTGTATATTTTCTAAACTGTTCATCTTAAATACAATAAACTTCTTAAGCATGTCAAGATATCTTGCCTTTGCTCATTTTTCTGGTAATAATTCAACAACACTTCTTTGTTAACAAAAGTGGTCATGTGAATGGTTATGAGTTCCTTTGTATCAGTTTGCTTTGTGTGATAGACCTACATGTGCACATGTTTGAGACTAATATCTAGAGATTGGGCCAAGCAAAAGGCATAAAGGTTTTGCAGAATCAATGTTGTAGGAATGATTTGGATGCCTGAAATTGACTTTATAGTAAATGTTTTTGTATGGTGAGGATGTTTTACAATGTGTTTGAATTGATATTTTTTTGCAACTGAAAGCCTTCTCTTTTTTTTTTTTGATTAGCCAAGAGAAAAGATTTTATTAATCAAAAGTAGATTAAGAAACTTACAAAAAGTGGGAACAAACACTGCATCATTGTCCAAAACATAGCATCCCAACTATGTTGGCACCCTATGCATGATTAATCATGAGCAATCCCACAACAAACCAGAAAACCAGAATTTGAGAGGTTCCAATATGGCTACACAAAAAGAAGCAGAACAGAGGAAACAGAGCAAAAGCTCAAGCCCCAGCACCATGCCTATACCGCTGCAAATTGAAGATCAGATTATAAACTAAAGGCCCTTTTTGAGGTTTAGGGACTTACAAAAAGATTTAGCATTTCTTTGTTTATTCGAGGGAATGAGTGGAAGGAGGACAGGGTTTATGAAATGATCAAGGAATTATCCATCCTATGCAAAATGGTTCCAAGCTTGAATGCTTGTTAAGTATCATAAGTGTGATTCATGAACTTCATTTCATATACAAAGCAATCACAAGTGAACCATAAGAATAGAGAGATCGAAAGAAAAACACCACCTGATAGGAGACAAAATCCTAAAAAATGAAAGCAACACACCACACCACTACCCTGCTAGAAGCAAAATCAAAACAAAACACATAAAATAGGACAAACAAACCCACCCAAAACTTAGATGATTGCCCTGTGGTTGAGATGACCAACGAAGACTCAGTTGAATCATTGCATTTCTCGAAAAACAAGCTTGGTTCTCTTGGCTTTTGGAACTCAGGACTAAACTCGTAGATGTCCAATAACAGTGGAGCCAAGTTCCCACGGAAAATCTTGTTCACCAACTGCCTGGAAATACAAAAATCAAGAAGATAGGATATTATACAATGTCATACGTGTTGATAGCATGCAAGATAGAAAGAGCTTGAGTGTGTCCATTATTCATGGTTGGATTACGCTGACCACAGAGCCTATAATCAACGCTGACCACAGAGCCTACTTGTTGATTGAGAGCTAGGATATATGTAATACAACAAGTGCGCTACTGCAGAATTTAAGACACATTATTGTATCTCTTAACCATGATAGAAATTATAGAGAATTGATACTTTTAAATTAGGCATATGGAAGTTTGTTTAATGGTAATTAGTAGAAAAGAGTAGCAAAATAGACTGGAAACGGGGTGAAATTGAATGGTATAAGAAGACAATTGAAAGGAAGAACATCATGCAATCCAACAATAAAAGGAAAAATAAATACTCAAGAGCTCGAGCAGTTGATGTCAAAGAGTTGTCCTAATTTAATCATGTAGAATTGATTTTGCGGTGTTGGCCTTTGCTTTGATAGCATCGTAGCAACTTGTTGCATGGTTGGCCGAGACAGTGGAGTGGTGTGTAAACATGCAAATGCTAGTTTCGTAACAACAACTACTTGCTCTGCCACTTGATTCCTCGGAGGTAGGAGGCGTTGGTCCAAGATGTCCTTCAAAAATATCCCTTGTGCAGTTGATGTTGATGATGAGGACGAGAATGATGATAAAGAGGAGATTAGATCACCGGGATGCTTCCCCATAATCACTTCCAGTGCAAGCACCCCAAAACTATAAACATCGCACTTCTCATTCACTTCTATTGTATAAGCAAGTTCTGCCAAAAATTAAAAATGCCCAACAAAAAATAGTTAAATAAAGAAAGGGTGGAAAAGTAAACAAAAATGCTCCTGGCACATTTCCAAACATTGATTAAATTTCTTGGAATTCTTTGATGCGAATAGTTTAGGGTTCCAAAAGAAGGAAATTATGTAAATGCTTGATGAATGCCAATGCCGAAATTTCAGAATATGAAAACCTGGGAACTATGAATATCTTAAAATAGGATAGTTAGTTCATTGAAGCAACTACCTACCTTTCCATACATGATTTTCAAGACATCAATAGGATTGTTAGTCACCAATATTAACTAAAGTCTTTCAAGTGTTATTAGTCTTTCTGATTTGACGACCAACCTAAAAAATTTGAAAGAAATAAAGAATTAATGAAAATTTGGTCACTGCCAAATGTTAATTGTAGAAAGATAAGTTTTTAAGCAATGAAGCTTTTGAAGGACAGTTGACAAAAATGTGCATTTTGTAGTCACTGTAGAAATAGGTAAAGTTGAAAGATGACGAATCAATCTATTGACAAGAGGATAGATTATCGCCTTTCTTGCTTTACAAACACTTTGGCACAACTCAAATATTATTAACAATTTTTGAAATTCAGAATGCCTAATTTTTTAACTGGAATTTCAAATGTAAATTAAATTTACTTGCAAGCTTGCAAATATCTTCAATTTTGAAAAATCAATCAGTTTTTTTAATTCTTGTAATTGAGTATCACATGCAATTGTAAAATGTCAACTTGAAAATGCTCAATGGCAATGTGATCTCTTTGTTGTACGACTTCCATCGAATGTAATTAAGATCTCAAAGAAGAAGAAGAAAGAAAGACATAATTTAAATTAAACAAGAAAAAGAGAAAGAATAGAAAATATAAGTTGTTTTAAAATAGAAATGGAGAAGAGGAAGAAAAAGTGAAAATGGAAATTGAGTTATGGGCAGAATTGAAATAACAAAAAAGATAGAGGAAAATGAAGAACAAGAAGAGAAGAAGAGAACTAAAACAAACAAGAAGAATAAGAGGCAGAGAGAGAAAGGAAACCTAGAGTTGAAGAGTAACAATTGAAACTTAAAACTGCAAATTGAGTTAAAGAAAATCAATAAAATCTTGGAAGGGTGAGCCTATATAATTTTTAAATATCGATAACTAATACTATTATATTTAAGGAGTTATTTCAAAATTTTGGGGTGGCGGTCACCCTGCCAACCCCCTCAATCCATCCCTGCACAAGTGGTAGGTCATTAGAGCGGGTCAAAGTCTCAACTAAAATCATAAGTACTAAATAAAGGAAACACATGGAATCCTACTGAAATAATCATTTTCTTAAATGAACGTTAAACAAAGAGAAAATATTCCATGTCTTGCAAAAAAGAGTTCTTATTTTTTACTTTTTGGTAAACCTTGACGACATAGGGAGAAATTTATTAATAATCTAAAATTGAGAGGGGTAATGAGCCTTACCTCTCAAGCAATAGAAGAAAAAAAATATTCATGCAAAAGAATTGGTAAATTACACTTTACATCCTTATACTCTACATCTAATCCCACCTTACCTTCTGACCTTTTAATTGTTTTAGTCAACCCTCCAGACTTCGAGTGAAATTGGAATTAGGCCCAATTGTATAACCTTGTTTCAAAAACTAACAAAGAATAGCCATGTGATAGAATTAATAGAACACCTACACTTTTATCAAAATCTCACTTTATTCCTTATCAACCTGTATTTTTACCAAAATCTCATTTTAAAGCAATGTTATATACTTAGGTCCAATTGGAACTTGAAGTCTAGGGACTGACTGAAATAATTTAAAAGTCAAGGGGCAAAGCAATAAATGTTGTAAACTATAGGGATACAGTGTAATTTGGCCCAAAAAAGAATCAACTTGAATATATATATGTACAAAGTACCCAACCTATCTAAAGCCACAACAGGCTTAACCAATCTACAAAGCTCTTAAAAAGTAGAGAAATAAGAATTATTATCACAACCCCAATTAGCTAACACATCTGCAACATTATTTACTTACTTCAGTGCATATTTCTCATCTAAAATGGCTTTTCAGTAGCTATGCTCATCATACATGAGAATTTAAGGGTATGCATATTAGAAAAAATGGAATAACAAGCTCAAATCTAGCAATTTGTCATCATTAGTAAGTTAAAATGAACAAACACTACATGGGTAATTTAATTGGAAATAAATCATTGCAATAGAAAAATATATACCAGGAGCAACATAACCAAAGGTCCCAGCAAATGAAGTCCAATTGGATGAGTTGAGATTCATAAATCTAGCTATGCCAAAATCAGAGATGTGAGCCACATACTCCAAATCAAACAAAACATTCTTGCTTGATATATCTCGATGGATGATTGGTTGAAAACAATCATGGTGCATATAAGACAGAGCATTTGCCACACCTTTAACAGTGTTCACTCTCTTAATCCAATCAAAGACTACTATATCATCGTCCATGCTTAGTACATTTCCTAAGCTTCCCCCTTCCAAGAACTCATAAACCAAAAACGGGTGCCTTGGGTGTGAACAATAACCATACAGCTTTACAATGTTGTGATGTCGAATCTCAGTTAATGCACGGATCTCACTTGTAAACCCTTTTAGATTAGCCCAGTCATCATCAAGTGTTGCATGAAGTTTCTTCACAGCAACTACTTGACCACTTGGTAGGTCAGCTCTATAAACGGTACCATATCCTCCCTCTCCAACACAATATTTGGCACTGAAGTTCTCAGTGACTTCAATGATGTTTTCATAGACCATTTTTCCATCATAGCTCCATATTGCAAAAACATTATCATGGTTTACTCGTGATGGCTCATTTTTTGTGTTCCTCACTTTCTTACGAAAAGCCATGAAAATGCCAAGAACCATTAGCAAAAGAAACAAAATTCCAAAAACAAGAAGTACAGTTAGTAACATAACTTTCTTGCCTTTTTTTTCAACATCCCCATTGTTCAATTTTGTCAAGCAAGCCTTCAGACCAGTAGCATTACCACATAAACCTTTATTACCTTTGAGTGCCTTGAATGGAGCCTCTTGGAAGGCCTTGATGTCAGGAAGAGGACCCTCTAACTGATTGTATGACACATCAATGGAAGTAAGACTTACCATTTTATTGAAAGATGATGGTATAGAACCAAAGAACTCATTGTGGGAGAGATTTAACCTTTCTAAGCTTCGCAATTCTCCAATCTGTTGTGGTATCTTACCAATTAGCAAGTTATTACCAAGATCAAGACTTTGAAGAGTGTTGATCTGGCCTATTTCAATGGGAATGCTTTCCCTAAATCTATTATTGCTCAAATTTAAGCTCAACAGTTTTAAGTAGTCTCCAAGTTCTCTAGGGATTGAGCCACTTAGATCATTTGCTGCCAAGTTAAGGTTTTCTAAATTGGACAACTTACTTAATTCTGGAGGAATATTGCCTAATAGATAGTTATCATCCAGCTTAAGGTTGAATAGTGAAACCAACATTCCCAATTTCAATGGGATCTCTCCAACTAGATGATTTGAAGAGAGATCAAGAACGGATAGCTGAGTTGCCCCTACTAATTCAGATGGTATCTTACTAGAAATTTTATTGTTAGACATTTTGAGACTAGTTAAATTGTGGCATTTTCCCCAGTTTTTAGATAGCTCACCATAAAAATTGTTATGACTCAAATCAATGTAATCCAAGCTTGGGTATACGCCAAAATCTTCTGATATATTGCCCGACAGTTGGTTTCCATCAAGCCTGACTCTATATAGGCTATGGCAATTTTTCAAGCTTTTTGGGATGGGACCTGTGAAATTGTTGTCAGCTGTAGCTAATTCTGTAAGTAATCCAGTAAAGCATAAGTTTTCTGGTAAATGACCAATGAGCTTGTTGGAACCTATTTGAAACCATTTCAAATGTGTAAGATTGTTCAATCTTGGAGGAATAAAGCCTGTGAGTTGGTTATCAATGAACATCAAATAACCAAGTTGTTTTAAATTTCCTATCTCTGAAGAAATGGAGCCTGATAATGAATTTAGACTTAAGTCTAATACATTCAACTTTGTCAAGTTCCCTATAGATGCAGGGATTGAACCCATGAGGTTGTTCATTCCGAGTTCGAGATCAACGAGAGACCTCATCATCCCAACTTCTCGAGGGATGGATCCGGAAAGTTGGTTCACATAGAGGTACAGAGTGGTTAAGTTGCTCAAGTTCCCTATAGATGTTGGGATTGAACCCGTGAGGTTGTTCATTTCGAGTTCGAGATCAACGAGAGACCTCAACATCCCAACTTCTTGAAGGATTGATCCAGAAAGTTGGTTGTCATGAAGGTACAAAGTGGTTAAGTTGCTCAAGTTCCCTATAGATGTTGGGATTGAACCCGTGAGGTGGTTCCTTGAGAGTTCAAGATCAACGAGAGACCTTAGCATCCCAACTTCTTGAGGGATTGATCCGGAAAGTTGGTTCACATAAAGGTACAGAGTGGTTAAGTTGCTCAAGTTCCCTATAGAGGTTGGGATTGAACCCGTGAGGTTGTTCCTTGCGAGTTCGAGATCAACGAGAGACCTCAGCATCCCAACTTCTTGAGGGATTGATCCAGAAAGTTGGTTGTCATAAAGGTACATAGTAGTTAAGTTGCCTAAGTTCCCCATAGATGCAGGGATTGAACCTGTGAGACTGTTCATAGACAGTTCAAGATCAAGGAGAGACGTCAGCATCCCAACTTCTTGAGGAATTGATCCGGAAAGTTGGTTGTCATAAAGGTACAAAATGGTTAAGTTGCCCAAGTTTCCAATTGAAAAAGGGATTGAACCCGTGAGATTGTTAGTATACAAGGTGAGCATATTGAGACAGCTGAGCAATCCTATTTGTTGAGGGATGGAGCCACCGATTTGGTTTCTATTCATATGCAAGAACCTTAGATTAGTTAGTTGGCCTATTTCGGTCGGAATTGTTCCAGAGAGATTGTTGAGAGGCAAGCTAAGGTAGGTGAGTCTCCAAAGGCTACCAATATGGGGAGGGATGGTCCCATAAAGTGAGTTGTTAAAAAGTTCAAGAGTGAGGAGATGAGGAAAAGGTGAGAAATTAAGATCAGAAAAAGTACCTTTCAAACCATAATCGTGAAGGTCTATATGGGCAACTCTACCGACCTTGTTGCAACCAATTCCAAGCCAAGTGCAATGGTTGCTTCCAAGCCATGAGGACAAGAGAGTTTGAGTTTGGTTGTGAAGGCTAGCTTTCCACGTCAAGAGAGCCGTGGCTTCACTTGCTTGTTTTCCAGTTACGGAAGAAGCAAAAGCAGCATAATCAAAAAAAGTGGGCAATGCAAGGATGATAAGGCAGAGTAAAAGGGCTGGGAAAGAAAGAAAGTGGTTGGGAGGTGTATTGGCCAAGAATGTCATTGTAGGTTTGTTATTAATAGAATAGAAAGCTATGAAAGACAGTAATAGATGGAGGGATGAAGAACTGGAAGAGCATGGAGAGGTATTTATAGATAATAGGGCATGGAGAGATATTTCTTTCGATAGTTTTGGTTTGGATCCTCCACTAGGAAGTATAGGCTCAATTTTGTCAAATTGATGACCAATAAGATCATGGCAGATTGATGCATATGAAAGAGATAAACCAGAATCCAAGTACCCGATCAAAAGATATCTTAAGAAATTCTGTCTATAATACAACGGGATATGGATCATATCCCCTCCCGTCACTGTTTAAGAAATTCTGTCTATAATACAACGGGATATGGATCATATCCCCTCCCATCACTGTTTTGGACTGGACGGGGCTGTGTCTTATCATAGATTCTGTTTTAATAATTTAAATCATTTATTTTATTGAATATTTTATGTATTTTATTTATACAAAAAAATAGGTGAATCTAATAATTGTAACTAGTTTAATTTATCATATTTTTTACAAAAAAATAAAAAAATAGACACCAAAAAAATGAACCATATATTTTTTTTATGACAAATATGATAAATTGAACTAGTTATAGTTATCAGATCGACCTAATTTTTTTTATGGATAAAATACACGAAATATTCGACAAAATGAACGGTTTGAATTATCAAAACGGAGATTATCAAAATGGTATTGCTTAAGGAAGTGGAAATCTTGCCTAGAATAAGAATTAAACCATTCAACTCCTAGTGCTATCGTCAATTGATACATATTACAACATATAAAATTTTTAAGAACTAAAGTTTTTTATTCCAAAAAGTTTATAAAAAAAAGAAAAGAAAAATTGCAAAAATCCTCGTGAAAAAATTGTTACAAATTTTTTTAAAAAAAACTTTAGCGACAAAAATTAAAAATGTCACTAATAAATGCATTTTTAAAGAAAAAATTTCATACCAAAAGGTTTATCTTTGTGATAAAAATTTTAATCTCAAAAGAATAATAATTCATTATTAAATATCTAATTTTGTCTTAAATATACAACAATGACATTTTTTGTAACTAAGATATTTCAGTTTTAAAAAGTGGTTTTGTTGCTAAATTTTTATTTCAAAAATCTTAATTTGTTGCTGTGTAAATTAGTCATTGTTAGTTTTTCTTTTAATTTTAATTTAAAGTGTTTATTTTTTTTAATTTTATTTTTGGACAAATTACAAAAAAAAAAAAAACTAGTTTAAAAAAAAACTAGTTTGGTGTGTTTTTCAATTGAAACCCCACAATTAAAATCCTGATATTACTTCCTTGTCACAATTAATGTCCCCGTCCATCTTTGTGTGTTGACATCAGCCCTATGTCACATTGACATCATCCACTCCCCTAAAAAAATAATTTGAAATTGTCGCTTTAGAGATTCAAACTTTGAAGGATCAAGTACTTAGCAAGCACCTTAACCCACTTTATCATAACAATTTTTATGCTAAATGATTCTCAAACATATTATTTAAATTATTTTAACTTGGTCTTCTTCAACCTTTTCTCCGTTTGCCGGATTGAACTTTCAAGCAACTTTCCAGCGAAATTTCAAGCTGCACATGGAGGCGTGTAGCGTGAGACCTCCTTTTGAGCTGATTTTTCTAGGTTTAGACTCCCCTCACCGAGACGCACCTCTTGATATACTCAAAAAAATTTACAATATTATAATCAATTTTATTTTTATTTTTAATTTTTATCATTATATATTTTTATTTTTATTTTTATTTTGTTTACTTTTTTGGGTAAAGTACTAATAAATTCCAAACAATGATCTTATAAACTATTTGGTCCTCTATTTTTTCTTATGGACCAAAAAGTCTCATTCTAATGTGAATTATATAAAGCGCCAAAGTATAAATGCGCGTATGTTATGTGTTGAAGGATAAATGTGAGTTTTCTTATAAGATTGAAATTACTAAATGTAACACTTCAAAAAAAACTCCGTAGTATACTTTTTTCAGACATAACATTTCAATATAACTCTCTAAAAACATAATACTTCAATGTAACATATTAAAAAATTCTTTAGTATACTTTTCTTAAACGTAACAACGTAATATTCCAAAAAACTCCTTAGTGTACTTTTCTAAAACTTAACACTCCAATCAATGTAACACACAAAAACTCTTTAATACTCCAAAAAATTAACATTCCAATATAACACACTAAAAAACTCTTTAGTATAATTTTTCAATCGTAACAACGTAACATTCCAAAAAAATTTATTACTGTATTTTTTCCAAACGTAACACTTCAATCAATGTAACACACAAAAATTCTTTAGCATACTCCAATGTAACACCAAAAAAGCACACTAACAGAAATGCTGATTTTCATGCTGGACAACCAATACTTCAGCCACCAATCTCCCAAAAGAATCTTATACATCTCACATTTCCATTCTCATCCCAAAAAAGAATCAGAAAATTAAAAAAATGAATCACAAAAGGACATTCACTTAAACTCAAATGACACCAAATCAAATAAATACAACTTTCCAAAACAAAAAGGACCAAATGGTTCGTAAGAAAACTCTTAGGACTAAATGGATCAATATTCCCTCATATGGGATTTATGAATAAATTTTCTTATAATTTATAAATAATTACATCCATAATTTATTTATAAAATATTGTACTAAATGATAAGATTAATTATTTGAAAGTTTCTACCATAAACAAAGGTATTAAATCACAAAGACTTTTTTATAATTTATTGTTTGGAATTGACCTTTTTTAGTAACTTTTTTGTCAAATTTTTTTGCTCTTTATTAAAAAAAAAAAATTACACTTTTAAGTTTTTACACATTTAAATTTTTTTTTTTAAAACTAGATGGACCATAAAATTTAATAAAACAAAAATTAGAAAAAATTCCACTGAAGACCAAAAAAAAAAAAAAGTTGGATATTTTTACTTTTTAAATGCTTTTTCACTAGACAGACCTAGAAAAAATAATGTGAGAACTTAAAATTATTTTTTGACTTTTTAACTA
>NW_021026201.1:445261-530858 GCF_004153795.1 Camellia sinensis
CCTCTTAAATAGAAGTTTGTCCCCAAACTTGACGTACCTTTGTTTTGACTTGATGATTTACAAGAGGTATAGTCTCGTTTCGAAGAACCTGATCACGACGATCGAGAATCTGTACTGGTTATTCTTCATAAGAGAGATCCTCTTGAACTTTCAGGTTCTCATAATCGACAACATGTTGTGGATCTCGGAGATACCATCGAAGCATCGAAACTTGAAACACATTGTGGACATTGGACAGTTCAGGTAGCAGTGCAAGGCGATATGCCATAGGACCAATCCTTTCCATTATCTCGAATGGCCTGATGTAACATGGGTTTAACTTGCCTCGCTTTCCAAATTGGATAACCCCTCTTGTTGGTGAGATCTTTTGGAGCACATGATCTCCTATTTGAAATTCCAAGTCTCGTCTCCGTGTATCTGCATAGCTTTTCTGGCCACTCTGGGAAGTGCGGATTCGCTGTTGGATGAGTTGAATTTTATCACTCGTTATCTGTACGATTTCAGGGCCTAATAACCTCTTATCTCCGACTTCCGCCCAACACAGAGGTGATCGACACCTCCTTTTATATAGTGCTTCGTACGGTGCCATTCCAATACTTTACTTGGTAACTGTTGTTATAGGCGAATTCCACTAAAGGTAGGTGTTCATCCCAATTATCCTTGAGGTCCAACACACACACACGTAGCATATCTTCCAAAGTCCAGATTGTTCTTTCGGATTGTCCATCAGTTTGTGGGCGATAAGTAGTGCTAAGCTTTAGTGTGGTTCCCAGAGCTTCTTGCAATTTGTTCCAAAAGTGAGACACGAAGCGGTGGTCTCGGTCAGACACGATTGAAACTGGGGTGCCATGCAAATGAATGATTTCCTTGATGTATAAAGTGGTGAACTTATTAAGGGAATACATGATTTTGATTGGCAGAAAATGCGCCGACTTCGTCAATCGATCTACTGTAACCCATATTACATCATTCTTCGAAACTGACTGTGGTAGTCCGACCACGATGTCCATAGTAATGTGCTCCTATTTCCATTCAGGAATAGGGAGTGGTTGCAGCATTCTTGCAGGTCTCTGATGTTCGGCTTTAACACCCTGACAATGTAGCCATTTGGAGACGTTGTTTGCTATGTCTCTCTTCATTTCTATCCACCAGTAGTGTTCCTTCAGATCATGATACATTTTCGTATTGCCAAGGTGGACCGCAAACCTTGAGCTGTGAGCTTCTATTAATATCTTCTTTTTGAGTTCTGGAAGGTCGGGTACGCAAATTCGATTTCAAAATTTTAGCATTCTATTGCTTATAGTGAAGTCAGGATCAAGCTTACTTCTTTGCTCCTTGTACTTTTTCTTTAAAAGTTTATCTTCACATTTGCGTGCTCTAATTTCTTCAATCAAAGTGGGTTCCACGGTTATATTGGCGAGCAAACCATTGATCTGGCCGGAAACGAGAGTGCACGCTAAAGTTATGGTCATCTTTCTGCTCAGTGCATCTGCCACTACGTTAGCTTTGCCTAGATGGTGATGGATCTCTACATCATAGTCTTTCATAAATTCTAGCCACCGCCATTGCCTCATATTTAGTTCCTTCTGTGTAAATAGATATTCAAGACTCTTGTGATGAGTGTAAATCTCGCAGGTTGCACCATAGAGATAATGACGCCAGATCTTAAGGGCGAAAATCACCGCAGCCAACTCTAGATCATGAGTTGGGTTTTCATGTTACATAAGAACGTAACCCAAACCATTGTATAAGGCATCGCTATAAATTACGAACCCATTTGCTCCTATAGAGAGTGCTAGTATAGGAGCTGTCACAAGTCTGTTTTTCAACTCTTGGAAGCAATGTTTCTGTTTGTCAGTCCATTCAACAGGTGTGTTCTTCTGAGTTAGCTAGGTTAAGGGTGATACTATCTTTGAGAAATCTTGCACGAAGCATCGGTACTAGCCAGCTAAACCTAAGAAATATCAAATTTCTGACACATTAGTAGGTCGTGGCCAGTCCACAATTGCTGCAACTTTTTGGGGGTCAACTGAGATGCCATCTTTGTAAATGATGTGATCGAGGAAGTGTACACTAGTGATCCAAAATTCGTATTTCATTAACTTGGCATAATGTTTGTGATCACTTAGTGTTTGTAGTACCGTTCGCAAGTGTTGCTCATGGTCTTCTAGTGACTTAGAGTATATGAGAATGTCGTTAATGAAGACAATGATGAACTCGTCAAGATAAGCTTTGAACACTTGGTTTATGAGGTCCATGAAGGCCGCTGGAGCATTTGTGACGCCAAATGGCATGACGAGAAACTCGTAGTGCCCGTAACGGGTTCTAAAGGCAGTCTTTTCAATGCTTTCCGTTTTAACTTTTAGTTGATGATATCCAGAACGCAAATCGATTTTCGAGAATACTTGGGCGCCTTGAAGTTGATCAAATAAGTCATCGATTCATAGTAGAGGGTACTGATTCATGATGGTGACTTTGTTCAACTCCCGGTAATCAATGCATAACCTCATTGTGCTATCCTTTTTCTTTATGAATAGTGCTAGAGCTCCCCAGGGTCAGGTACTAGGTCGTATGTAACCATTGTCCAGTAGTTCCTGGAGTTGGGTCTTCAATTCTTTTAATTCTGTCATTGACATACGGTCAGGAGCCTTTGAGATTGGTTAGGTACTAGGTTGGATTTCAATGGTGAACTCAATTTCCCGGTCAACTGGTGTACCAGGTAGGTCTTTGGGAAAGACACCTGGGAATTCTCTAACCATGGGGATTGCATCGACGGTGGGGGCCTCTTTTTGAGTATCGATCACATGACAGATATAACTACAACAGCCCTTTCTTAGAAGTTGTTGGGCTGTTGTGGAGGATATAAGACAGGGAGGGTTAGAAACTCCAGTCCTATTAAAGACAAGCTTGAGTTGGTTGGTAACCAGAGGGAGACCTTTTTAGCTTTGCAATTAATAGAGGCGTGGATGGCAACCAACCAATCCATTCCTAGGATTATATCAAAGTTACCAATGCGGAGTGGAATCAAGTCTACCTTTAAGGTTTTGCCTTTTAGGGATATAGCACAAGATTTGTACACATCAGCACTGAAGGTAGAATTACCAGAGGGAAAAGACACAGACAATATATATCCTAAGGGTTCGGGTGTTGATGCCAACTTGGTAACAAAGTGTGGTACAACAAAAGAATGAGTTAAACCAAAGTCAATGAGAACATAAGCTAAATGACCATAGACAGAAAGTGTACCTGACACAACGTTTTCGGTAACTTCCAGTTTTCCAAGTACCAAGGCAAAAGCTCTTCCTTGGCGTTTTTGGTCCTTCCTCACTCCCCCAAGTCCTGCTGGTTTTCTGATTGGTTCAAAAGGGTAGGCTGTAGGATTGGTAAGCTTTGGACAATCTCTTAGCGTGTGCCCATGTGTCTCGATGGCATCGTTCGGAGTGAACCCTTCCACAAGTAAGGCAATTAGGAATAGTGCCACCTCTGAGATTAGTAGGACCTTGATTACCTGAACTAGTTGTGCCCGTATTTACCTTATTTGGAGGTGCAGTACCGGATCTTCTGTTGTCTCTTTCCAAAAATCGTTTCTTTTAGCTTGGTTCCCCAGAGCGCGAGGCTTTAATCCCTTTTTCCGCAATGTACACTTGGTCTACCACTTCCGTGTAGGTCGGTAGTTTCAAAACCTCAAGCCTATCTTTGATTTCAGTATCCAATCTTGCTTCAAATTTCCTTGCTTTTCGGGCTTCGGTGGAGATGACATATGTTGCAAATCGAGCGAGTTATGTGAACTTGCTCTCGTATTCGGCCACCGTCATTGTTCCTTGCTTAAGATTCATGAATTCTGATGCCTTTTGTTCTCGTAGCGAATTTGGAAAGTATTTTTTGTAAAATACTTCCAAGAATCTTGCCCAAGTCATGATTTCTTCTTTTTCCAAGGTAAGAAGCCACCATTCCTGCGCATCATCTTTGAAAGTGAAAGTGGCAAAAGTTATCTTTTGTCTTTCGGTGCAGGGTAGTGCATGAAAAATCTTTTCCATGTCTTTAACCCAACCTTCTGCTACCATTGGGTTTGGACCGTTGGTAAATGTGGTGGGTTTCAGATCCTGGAATTGTTTTATGGTAATTGGCTCTTCTTGCCGTTCTGGCATCCCATTGTTTATGCTGGTTTGCAAGGCCTACAAAAAATTGGTAACTGCTCTTTCCATGATTCTGCCCATTGACTCAGTTCCGTTAATTGATGACTCGGTTCCGTTACCATCATTGGGCATTCTACAAGGTAGAGTTTCGTGGAAATAATTTAATAAATGTGGCATCAAATTTATAAAGCATTATAAAGCATCATATATATAAAATTCTAGCAACATAATATAGTATGGGCATTACATCCTTATCCCAAAAGTTAGAAGCGATGTTCGTGTCTAATCCCTTTGGTACAAAAACAAAAGAGGAATCATAACCGATCATGGTTAGCTTACAAAAAGAATTCTTCTCTACAAAATCTAGATTGGCAGGTCAAATAACCACAGAAATTAATGTTGTATAAGAAACTCAAATGTCCATCCTACCTGTACCACACCAAAACAAACCCACACTACTTGGACTGTGTAAATGGGGACGGACTATATGTATCTCCAAAATGCTCGATTGACAATCCATCCGGGTGTCTCGACGTATGTTAAGTCATTGCTAAAATCAACATTCTAGCCATTAATAATTTCCAAGGGTTAGGGATGTTGGTGAATATGTAATCTTCGGGGTAAACATATCCCCTCCTCCCAGCAAAATCTGAAGGCAAAGGGCCAACCATGTAATGAGGGCGGTCAAATTCTGGGGCAAGACTGAGTACACGGGTAGGTCCAAGATATCGTCCGCGCGTGTAGGTACGGCTTTGCCTCCACGATAAGTATGCTACATCATTAGGTTCGGCTTGTACATATATTGGCCGACCCATCAATTGGGCAAGGCCTGGATGTAGTTGTCTGGCTATGTTTTCAGAGTCTTTCCATCCTTTAGGCGAAGCGGGGGTGTGGTGCTCTGCCAAGATTTCCTTCAAATTCATAGCCCCAAGCTCATCCCAGAATGCCTCGTTAAGAATAAACTCGGACATTCCTACATCACCAGAATTAGTCATAGTACAAACGTGAGATTCTATATTGCTTTGATACCACCTTTGTCACGACCCAACCGCAGGTGCTTAGTGCTGGAATCGCAACTTACTAATTAATTATACTTTTAACAAATTAAATAGGGCGGACGGAGGCAGAAAGGAAGTAAGAACATAATTAAACAGCAGATTAACTTCATTAATCGTTCTATTATTAAGAAAATACATCCGTAGGGCCTTTATTAGTTTATGATGCAGTAACAAAATTTTAGGGGAAAAAAAAAGAAAAAGAAAAGAAAAACAAGATGTAACAGGTCAACATCACATTTCATGCTGATTCCACTATACGGGGTTACAGTTCTTCCTTACACCTCATCACTTGAAAGGGGTAATAGCTATAAGCACACAACAGAGTGAGAAATATTATGCCAAGAGTATAAGGGAGACAAAATAACCATGGATAGTTATTTAAGCTAAAACATTAACATAACCTAATTCTAATAAACAAATTATTTAAGTGGCAGAAACTTAAATACAGAAATTATGTAAATAAATAACTATAACCATAGTACAAAACAGAACAGAACAAAGGTCAATGGATTCATGACAAACAGAGGGCCACAAGATGACTAATCAGAAGCCAATGGTTTATTTAAGTCCTCAAAGGCATGGAACTCCCGTGGTGATACTGACATAAAATAATTGTTTATAAAATCGTTGTTAAATAATTTCTGAAATTTAAACAAACATATTCATGGGTTTCAGTTTAAACAAATAGAGCTCAAAAAATATTCAACATAATTGAAACATTAGTATAACTTATAAAACATGAATTGCTTCAAATAAATTATGATAACTCAAAACATACATAAACTATATTATGGTAACTCAATATATAATATAACTCATCTTAATATTAATCCTTACTATTTTCTTTTTACTTTTGCTAACTTCTTACAACTGCTCCCTTTTTTTTTTTCTTTCCGTCCTACTGGCTTCACAGCCCCACCCCCTTTTATATATATGCAGTCGGGTGATGACTCATCTTGTACTGATGATCCTAATTGGATAAATGGCTGAGGTTCATTTGTCCAGCAATGTAAACGTTCATTATTATTTTGATTATGAAATCAGATATAATCAAATATATTTATTATTGTTGTTATATTTATTTATTTATCTATCTACCTTATATTTATTTATCTATCTACCTTCCGATGTAATTTTACTTTGGCCTAAATTTGAAACTAATTCCTAATTAAATTTCACTTTACCATAACATTCAATATTTTATTACACTCCAATTATGTATATATATATATATATATATTTACGTGATATTTAATTAAACATTTAGAGTGTCACAGATAGGCATTGTGATAGTGTTAAAATTATGAATTTTAAGAAACATTTTGCAAAGAAGAATAAATAATAAAATAATAAAAGAAAAATAAATCTTTTTTTTTTTCTTCACTTTTTCTTTTCTTTTCCTTCCTCTAGCAAATCTCTCTATTTCAATGAAATACACTCGTCTAATACAAAAACTTGACTTCAATTATCCTATTTACAATTCATTTTCTCATGTTAAAGGCATTATGGTGGTTGTTAAAATTATGAATTTTAATAGGGATTTTCCAAAGAAGAACAAACAATATAAATGAAATATATATATATTTTCAAACTTTTTTTTCTCTCTTGCAAATATATATATATATATATATTTTTTTTGGGAAAAGGGAAAGGAACCTTAATGAAATACATTTTTCCAGTGTTAAAATTATGAATTTTAAGAGGGATTTTCCAAAGAAGAACAAACAATATAAATGAAATATATATATTATAGCGATCCTGGTTATCCCTTTACTGTTTGTTGTATTCCGGACTCGGTTTCGTGAAGTTGGTAGTGGTATCTATCTTGTTGTGTCCTTTAATTCCACTTGAATGAGTTTTAGGATGTTTTGAACAAGGTTGTTACAGGTTGGTTAGGCCTTGGTTTCAATTCCTTGTTGTTCAGTTTTTAGGCGTTCCGCTCGAGCGGGTCTTCTTGCGCTCGAGCGGGTATTGCACACCTCCAGTATTTCGGGTTCCTGCAAAACTTCTGCAGATATGATTTCTGCGCCCGAGCGGGTTTGTTTAAGCTCGAGCGGTGGCGCTCGAGCGGGTTTGATGCGCTCGAGCGGGTAGTACCTTCTGGGTATAAGTTCTGGGAGGGAGAAATCTACGCTCGAGCGGACTGGTTTTCACGCTCGAGCGGAAGTACTTTATTCTTGTGTCTTGGCGCTCGAGCGGGCCTTATTGCGCTCGAGCGTGTCCAGAGTTTTGTTCTTGGCACTCGAGCGGGTCATACGTATATGAGTTATCCGCTGGGTGATTTCAAATCACTTTTTGCTTTTCTTTCTCTCTCATACTTTTCTAAAAACCCTTTTTGAGAGCCTCTCTCTCTAGATACTCCCTTCTCTCTAGGGTTTGATCTAGTTAGAGTGTCCTCCTTCTCTTCGGCCTTTGTAAAAGTTGTGTTGATCGTCGAGGGCGTCGTTTTAATCTGAAAATCTCGGTCTTTGGAGCACTTTGGTTTTGGTCTCTTCTCCATCCGAGCTCTAACTTCGAGGTAGGGATAACCTACTCCTTACTATGAGCTTTGTCTTTAAATTTTAGTATTTTGAGATGTTGGGGTTGGTTTGTTAATTTTGTGAAAGTTTGGGGCTTTTGTGTAAATTTACAAAAGTTGGGGTTTTAGCTATATAAAACCTAGAACCAAGAAGTAAGTTTGTGTAGCTAGAATTGAGCTTAGATAGATGATTATGGGAGTGTATCATGCATACATGTGCATTTCATGGTTTTTGATGTTATTTTTCAAAAAAAATTCTCATGCTGTCATAATTCTAGCTTGCTTTTAAGAATTTAGCACATTTCCTATCAATTGACCTTAATTGATCATGTGTTGAAAGGTTTAAGTTCAAGAGATTGCATGCATGTTATGTTTTGGAAGTTTCAAGTTGAATTTTGACTAATCGCGGCTTTTGGGCCTTGATTTTGCGAAATGATTTTGAATTCATAATGTTTTCTAAGTTTACACATGTTTTCTCAAGATTTTAGCCCAAAAGATCATGATTTATTGGTTTGAATTCGAGTTTTGAAGCTTGGAAGCAAATATGGAAATTCCAGAATTTTGCTCTCCGCCCGAGCGACCACTTTGTGTTTTACACTTCCGCTCGAGAGACCAAAAGTTGGCTCGAGCATAAATGCATGCTCCAAAAGTTTACCATTTTGCAGACCGCTCAAGCGACAAGAGTTGCGCTCGAGGAGGACCTTAGTCTCACGCTCAAGCGACTGCGAGTACCATCGAGCAGAGAATTCACACAACCAGTACTTTTGCAGAGTTTACAGAGCTTGAGCGAAGGAAGTTGTGCCCTCGAGCGACCACTCACATTTTTGAACGTCCACTCGAGCGAAGAAAGTTATGCTCGAGCGAGAACCTGTTTTCAGCAATTCTCATTAAGTGTTGAACAACATTTTTTGGCATCCTCATTTCATCCTAGGCATTCCTATGCCATAAGTAAGACACAATAAGACACAATAGGAGGATAAAACTTAGAAACACACTAGGAATGGAATGATTAAGTATATCTGGGTGTGTGGTTCAAGAATAAATTGTATGTTTGTATAGGTCACGCGCCACAAGATATCTGATTTGTCTGCTCAGTCTATCTGCTTCGCGAGCCTTCTATGAGTAATAACTCTATAAAGTTATGTTTAAATTTAATTATTTTCTAATGATTAAAATGATCAGTTTTTTCTAAAATGCTATGCTTCGTAGAAATGAATGATTGTCCAAATTTTCGAAATGTATTGTGGCATCCTTAGTACATGGCCCTTGCCCAGGGGTAATAATACTCGTGGCTCAAGTATGTTATATGTTCCTGATACTGGAGGTTCCTTTATAGAATTGACAAGTATGATCCGTAATGCTCTGTATTTGATCTGGTGCTATTGGATAACCATGTATGATAAGCATGAACTTTGATTTATGTATATGATCGAACAAGGATATGTATATGAACCTGTTTTCTGATTTGAAATTGAAAAATGCATAAGACTCTGTTCTGATAAGAATCTGTTTCATAAATACTTTGTTTCCAAATCTGTGATGGGCATCATTCATCTAACCCTTTACTGTAACGCCCTCAAAATAACAACATTAAACCTATCCATATAGAGACATGCATTGATACAATAAAAGTCCACATCTCTATCCTCAAAGTATTTCATTACAAAAGTATTACATTTGACAACAAAAGGCAAATGCCCTACGGGCTTACAGCTTTCCAATTAACACTTGGTACAAAAGAGGGTACTAACTCAATTACACAATAAGCCCTGGCTTGAATTTACACGTAACACATCCAAAAGGAAATAAGACAACAACAGTTTGTCATCTCTAGCCTCCCAAGTATGCCTGGAGTGGCATGCTACCTTACCTGAAATGATGTTCTCATATAGGGTGAGCCACAGCCCAGTAGAAATAACTAAACCAACTATGAACAACGACTAAGAAATTAGCAACTGATAGATGGTCAACACTGACACTTCCATTTACATCTTATTACGTTTCCATGACGGCTAGTCTAGGTTACAATTCACCTTCCATTTCTTGTTCAACTTTGAGTTTGAAAGCAAGGCTCAGTACTCGGCCAAAACATTTGATGGGATTATAGTTCATCAACTAAGAATATTTTCGAAATTTGAGTGTGGATACACATTTGGTGTTGTATCAATGCAATGAATCTACTTCCATACTTCACACAAACGAGTGAGACATACATTTTAGTGCTATAGTCAAATCAAACAACTTTCATAGATAAGCATAATGGCTATATCACTACCACAACAGACAAGCATATGAGCTATATCAAATCTTCAACAAATAAGCATAATGAGCTATGTTCAATACACACAGATAAGCATATGAGTTGGTATCAATATTCCATATAAAGCATATGAGTGTATAACATTCCATAGATATAAGCTATATGAGCTGTATCAATACTATTCCAATAACGGTTTAGAGGTACATCCCCATCTTCCCCAAACCAATAACCGATTTAGAGGTACATCCCCATCTTCCCCAAACGTGGAGTACATCCCCATCTCCTCCCATACACAAGTAATGCATATTAAACACAGAATCACATTACGCAATCATCAAACATAAAATTAATGTTATTCTATACAACCGTCTACAAATGCAATAAACACATTGGTCACATGCACAATCCACAGATACATAAGTTAATGTATTCTATTCAACCGTCATACTCTATGACACATCCAATTGATTAGTTTTAGTTTGCCTTCTATCATCATGGCATTGTCTACAACATCAACACTACCCTCCACGCGTAGCCCAAAGCAATTATTTCTAAGCAGGAAATAAATGCACAAATAGATAATATATCAACATTCTCAATTCAACTCCTCGTTTTCTTCAATTAATTATATGCATTAATTAATTAAACAATAGGATGAACTACCATATATTCACAAACAACCCTTAAGGTCCATTTCCATCAATATGCCAACATAAATCTCGTTCCATGTGCTAACATGCATATAGGTAATAATATTTAAACCCCAATTTGTAAAATTACACAAAGGCCCCAAACTTCTCAAAATTACCAACACCCCCCAACATCTCAAAATACTAAAATTCAAAGACAGAATAGAGAGTAGGTTATCCCTACCTCGGATGATGGACCCAACGAAGGGGTGAAGAAACGGAAATGCTCCAAATACCCGAAATTTTCAGATTAAAAGATAGCCCTCGACGATCAACACAACTTTTGAAAGGCCCAAGGTGAGAAACAACTCCTACTAGATCAATCCTAGAGAGAAGTAGGGTTTTAGTGAGAGGAACTCTCAAATAGCTTTTTGGAAAAGTAAGAGAGAGAAAGGAGTTGAAAAGTGAACAAAAAAGTCAGTATCTCGGCTTTATATACAAGTCGCTCCGCTCGAGCGCCAAAGTCCCCGCTCGGGCGTCACTCACAGATCCCCGCTCGAGCAGTCCAATTCCCCGCTCGAGCGGCAGAATGCACGTTCCCAGAAACTTTTACAGACATGTTCCCGCTCGAGCGTCAAAACCCCCGCTCGAGCGTCAGACACAAACACCGCTCGAGCGGCCAATCCTCTGCTCGAGCGTCGACCGCTGCAGATGAAATACTGGATGGGTGATTCCCGCTCGAGCGTCAAAGCGCAGCTCGGCGAGAGACCAAAAACTGGGCGAAGATTCTACGTTTTAAACACAACTAACTTATTCCACAACTTGCCAACACGACCAACTCGAACACAAGAGGAAGGGATGGAAAGAGGATAAGACAACGGCACCCTTACGAATCGAATCCGGATATATTTAAACACGAAGGGAAAGCCGGGATCGCTCTATATTTACTTTTGTTATTATTCACTGGGCTTCTGCTCACTTCATTATTTATGTATATAGGTGACTAGGCGCATGACAGGCTCAGAACTGATAACCTGGAGTTTTGTTCGTCAGCCAGTCTTTGTTGCCCTCCCGAGGAGGTTCCTAAGTTATGAGCTCTGTTTTGTGAATGTATTAAGACTTTGTTTTCTTTCTGGAATATGAACAATTTCTGTTTATTGTATTACAGGCTAAGTCCCTTTGGCTATGTGTGTAATGAATGTGATGTAAGACACTGTATTTATGGCATCACATATACATATATAAATTTTGAAATTTTTGTCCCATATATGTCTCACACTCAATGGAATTATGCATGTTTTATATTTGCTTCCGCTAGCCCATTAATTTTTTGTATTTCAGATCAGAGGCCTTACATAATTTGAGATTACTAGCCGATTACGAGCTAAATCTATAGGGCGGTTTTGGGTTTGACAATGCCACCACAAATAGAGTAGGGTTAAATTACATAGCGCTAAAAACAAGAAATAGCAGTCGAATTGGCATGCACCTGCCACGTAGTTTCTCTAACAATATGATATTCTTACAACTGGTAGGCTTCGATTATTGTCGACAAATTATATGTTGTGAAAACTACCTCTAGATGAAAAAATGAAAATTTAAAAATTAATGCAATTGTTTGTTTATAAATTTTAATTTTTTTTCATATAAATTAAAAATAATTAAAGAGCTTTTTAATTGGTGAAAAATTTAAAAATCGGTACGAAGAATATATTATTTTTAATTCACATTTCTATGTTTAGACAAAATATTGATAGTGAATGAATCTTATACAAATTGACGCGAATTATAAGCGCAAATTACGGCCGTCGGTTATTAATTTAGTAGTTGATGTGATCCCGGTTGTCCCGTTACTGTTATATATATATATATATATATATTTCGATTAGGGTAAACTATTAATAGGTCTTAATAATTGGATTTAATTCCTATCAAATCTTATTGAAAATAAGTTCTAATAAAATCGTCGTAAAAAATAATTTTTTGTGACACTTTTTTACATATGTTGCTAAAAATTGACAATTAGCAACTTTTTTTCACAGTTTTTATAAATTGTCGCTAAAACTTACAATTATTGACGTTTTTCTGTAACGAATTTTTTAAACTGTCGCTGAAAGTTAAAAATTACAGACTTTTTTGTGACGATTTTTTAAAACTGTCGCTAAAACTTATAATTAGTGACATTTTTTGTGATAATATTTCAAATTATTGTTGAAAATTAACAATTAGTGAGATTTTTTAATAGTATAAAATGAAAAATATCATTAATTCTTACGAGACCTACTGAACAATAAGTCTTCCTGTTAGAATTTACACGTAAATTCTCCCTTGGATTAATACTAATGCATATGACGCCATCAATGCCAAAATGAGCTTAGTAAGATCATTCATTGAAGACTCTTTTACCTCAAAATAAAAGATGATTGTCTTGATTTTGATTCCATGACAAAAGTGCTTATTTCATTTCTTTGAGTTTTTTTATTTTTCAAATGTATTAAAAAAATAAGGATACATTACACTTCTCAGTGAGTCTTTTTACGCTTTTGACATAATTATACAACTTCCTTTGAAATTTTAATTCACGTAACAATTAGATAATTTTTCATTAGTAATTTGGTAGTCATATAAATAGAGAAAAAAAATAATAGTATAATCTATTTTCAACTAAAATATATATATATTTATCTTTATTTGTTTGAGTGTCTATCCATCATCTGCTTTAGTTTTAGTAGCTTTAGCGATACTAAAAATAAAACATTGTAATTATGTCAAAAATATTGAGACTAATTGTATTTTTTTTAAACTTCAAGGGAGATGAGTGTAATTTATCCAAAATATAAAAGTAAAAGAGTATTTAACTTGTAATACTGTTGCAGCTAGTGCCACCAGTGCTCAGAGGAAATTGAAAAAAGGGAGTTATAAACATGTTACACACTAAACTACAACTGTATCATTGCTCCAAAACACAAAATCTAATTCAGAGAAATTTGCAAATCATAAATATACTGCACACTAAATTTTTTTCTCTATCAAATTCAATCACTAATTTTTTTTCCCATCAATACAAATAAAAAAAAACCTTCAATTACAGAGAATTAATTACAAAAAGAATACCTTCCAAACAAAAATCTCTAACAATGAAATCGAAAACAACGAACACCTCCACTAGAAACGAGCGATCAAAATCATGAATAATGTTATCCCTCAAATCAGAATCCTGATCTCAAAACAAAAATGAAATCAGAATCGGCGAGAATTCTACAAAATCAACTCGAATAAAGCTTCCAAAACAAAAGGCTCAACAAAATCATAATTGAAATCGAAATCCGAATCGGAAACAGAAATGAAATCGGAATCTCAAATCAAAATCCTAACGCGATCTCTGTTGAAACAAGATACAAAATTTTCACACCAATTTCAAACTATCGAGGGTAAATTAGGTATTTTACACTTATAAAGGACCTAAACTACTAAAATAATAACACTAAATGATCTTAAGTAGTAAGGGTTGAACCTCTCCTACTATCAAAACTATATGAAGGATATTTCACCAATCTTTCCTTTTCATTACTAGTATTGTTATTACTTAAAAACATCACATTAACATAGATACTAAATTGATAATACAAAAATATGAAATAATTACTTGTGAATTTTCGCATAATAAATTTGGGAGTTTTGAGAAACTGCGTCCTCTATTCATCCTAGCGTAACTGAGTAATTATACTATCTTCCGGGAATTTCACGTTAGCAGTATGCCTGTAATAACCTTGACCTATGATTAATTACTAAACCGTGATTAAAGATGCTTAATGAGTAATTAAGATGAAATTCTAAATTAATTGCATGTGTGTTGCATTATTTGTACTTATATCTATCTATTGAATAAAGATCTGTAAATGTTTTGTTTCGTTTTGCGAATTGAAGGCCATGTCGGCATCCGATCACAAAATTGACTTGATTATTGTGTTAGTTGGAATTTTTAGAATTTTATGGTTGGTTTAATTGAAATTCGATTTGGAACGAATTAATTAGAATAAAATAAGGATACTTGATTACTCTTAAGCCAATTAATTCAGACTATCTAAGTAGCCTGTATAAGGCCAATATAACTCTTGAATTCTCTTCCTCATCACTTCATTTGCACTCTTGAGACCAAAACGTGAGAGGGAGTGAGAGACTAAGAAGCTTGAGACCAAACTTGAGGTAGAGAAGGACATTGCTAGATAATTTGGCGGTTTTGGCTTGGAACTTCACACAATTAACTGTTTAGGGCATAATTAATCATCTAAGATAAGCATTCAACCTTGTAACTTTGGAATTGAGTCACTTAACACATGAATCCAAAGAATTAAGTTGTGTAATGCTAGAATTGAGCTTAGATAGATGATTATGGGAGTGTATCATGCATACATGTGCATTTCATGGTTTTTGATGTTATTTTCAAAAAAAAATTCTCATGCATGTCATAATTCTAGCTTGCTTTTAAGAATTTAGCACATTTCCTATCAATTGACCTTAATTGATCATGTGTTGAAAGGTTTAAGTTCAAGAGATTGCATGCATGTTATGTTTTGGAAGTTTCAAGTTGAATTTTGACTAATCGGCGTGCTTTTGGGCCTTGATTTTGCGAAATGATTTTGAATTCATAATGTTTTCTAAGTTTACACATGTTTTCTCAAGATTTTAGCCCAAAAGATCATGATTTATTGGTTTGAATTCGAGTTTTGAAGCTTGGAAGCAAATATGGAAATTCCAGAATTTTGCTCTCCGCCCGAGCGACCACTTTGTGTTTTTACACTTCCGCTCGAGAGACCAAAAGTTGGCTCGAGCATAAAATGCATGCTCCCAAAAGTTTACCATTTTTGCAGACCGCTCAAGCGACAAGAGTTGCGCTCGAGTGAGGACCTTAGTCTCACGCTCAAGCGATCGTCGAGTGACCATCGAGCAGAGAATTCACACAACCAGTACTTTTGCAGAGTTTACAGACCGCTTGAGCGAAGGAAGTTGTGCTCGAGCGACCACTCACATTTTTGAACGTCCACTCGAGCGAAGAAAGTTATGCTCGAGCGAGAACCCTGTTTTCAGCAAATTTCATTAAGTGTTGAACAACATTTTTTGGCATCCTCATTTCATCCTAGGCATTCCTATGCCATAAGTAAGACACAATAAGACACAATAAGGAGGATAAAACTTAGAAACACACTATGAATGGAATGAGTTAAGTATTATCTGGGTGTGTGGTTCAAGAATAAATTGTTATGTTTGTATAGGTCACGCGCCACAAGATATCTGATTTGTCTGCTCAGTCTATCTGCTTTCGCAGCCTTCTATGAGTAATAACTCTATAAAGTTATGTTTAAATTTAATTATTTTCTAATGATATGAAATGATCAGTTTTTCTAAAATGCTATGCTTCGTAGAAATGAATGATTGTCCAAATTTTCGAAATGTATTTGTGGCATCCTTAGTACATGGCCCTTGCCCAGGGGTAATAATATCGTGGCTCAAGTATGTTATATGTTCCTGATACTGGAGGTTCCTTTATAGAATTGACAAGTATGATCCGTAATGCTCTGTATTTGATCTGGTAGTGCTATTGGATATACCATGTATGATTAAGCATGAACTTTGATTTATGTATATGATTCGAACAAGGATATGTATATGAACCTGTTTCTGATTTGAAATTTGAAAATGCATAAGACTCTGTTCTGATAAGAATCTGTTTCTAATATAAACTTTGTTTCCAAATCTGTGATGGGCATCATTCATCTAACCCTTTACTGTAACGCCCTCAAAATAACAACATTAAACCTATCCATATAGAGACATGCATTGATACATAAAAGTCCACATTCATCTATTCCTCAAAGTATTTCATTACAAAAGTATTACATTTGACAACAAAAGCAAATGCCCTACGGGCTTACAGCTTTCCAAGTTAACACTTGGTTACAAAAGAGGGTACTAACTCAATTACACAATAAGCCCTTGGCTTGAATTTACACGTAACACATCCAAAAGGAAATAAGACAACAACAGTTTGTCCATCTCTAGCCTCCCAAGGTATGTCCTTGGAGGTGGCATGCTACCTGTACCTGAAAATGATGTTCTCATATAGGGTGAGCCACAGCCCAGTAGAAATATACTAAACCAACTATGAACAACGACTAAGAAATTAGCAACTGATAGATGGTCAACACTGACACTTCCATTTACATCTTATTACGTTTCCATGACGGCTAAGTCTAGGTTACAATTCACCTTCCATTTCTTGTTCAACTTTGAGTTTGAAAGCAAGGCTCAGTACTCTGGCCAAAACATTTGATGGGATTATAGTTCATCACTAGAATATTTTCGAAATTTGAGGTGGATACACATTTTGGTGTTGTATCAATAGCACATGAACTACTTCCATACTTCACAAACGATGATGACATACATTTTAGTGCTATATCAAATCAAACAACTTTTCAATAGATAAGCATATGAGCTATATCACTACCACAACAGACAAGCATATGAGCTATATCAATACTTCAACAAATAAGCATATGAGCTATGTTCAATACTACAACAGATAAGCATATGAGTTGTATCAATATTCCAATAGATAAGCATATGAGTTGTATCAACATTCCAATAGATAAGCATATGAGCTGTATCAACATTCCAATAACCGGTTTAGAGGTACATCCCCCATCTTCCCCTAAACCATGGAGTACATCCCCCATCTCCTCCCATACACAAGTAATGCATATAAACACAGAATCACATACGCAATCAATCAATACATAAAATTAATGTATTCTATCAACCGTCTACACATAATGCATATAAACACATTGGCCATATGCACAATCAACCAACACATAAAGTTAATGTATTCTATCAACCGTCATACTCTATGACACATTCAATTGATTAGTTTTAGTTTGCCTAATCATCATGCATTGTCTACAACAATCAACACTACCCTCCACCGGTAGCCCAAAGCAATTATTTCTAAGCAGGAAATAAATGCACAAATAGATAATATATCAACATTCTCAATTCAACTCCTCGTTTTCTTCAATTAATTATATGCATTAATTAATTAAACCAATTAGGATGAACTACCATAATTCACAAAACAACCCTAAGGTTCCATTTCCATCAATATCCCAACATAAATCTCAGTTCTCTGTGCTTAACATGCATATAGGTTTATATATTTTAAACCCCAACTTTTGTAAAATTACACAAAGGCCCCAAACTTTCTCAAAATTACCCAACAACCCCCAACATGTCAAAATGCTAAAATTCAAAGACAGCTAATAGGATGGAGTAGGTTATCCCTACCTCGGATGATGGGACCCAACGAAGGAGGTGAAGAAACGGAAATGCTCCAAATCCCGAAATTTTCAGATTAAAAGATAGCCCTCGACGATCAACACAACTTTTGTAAAGGCCCAAGGTGAGAAAACAACTCCTACTAGATCAATCCTAAGAGAGAAGTTAGGGTTTTAGTGAGAGGAACTCTCAAAATAGCTTTTTGGAAAAGTAAGAGAGAGAAAGGATGTTGAAAAGTGAACAAAAAAGTCAGATCTCGGCTTTATATACAAGTCGCTCCGCTCGAGCGCCAAAGTCCCCGCTCGGGCGTCACTCACAGATCCCCGCTCGAGCGTCCAATTCCCCGCTCGAGCGGCAGATGCACGTTCCCAGAACTTTTACAGACATGGTTCCCGCTCGAGCGTCAAACTCCCCGCTCGAGCGTCAGACACAAACACCCGCTCGAGCGGCCAATCCTCTGCTCGAGCGTCGACCGCTGCAGATGAAATACTGGATGGGTGATTTCCCCGCTCGAGCGTCAAAAGCGCAGCTCGAGCGGAGAGACCAAAAACTGGGCGAAGATTCTACGTTTTAAAACACAACTAACTTATTCCCAACTTGCCCAACACGACCCAAAGCTCGAACACAAAGAGGAAGGGATGGAAAGAGGATAAGACAACGGCACCCTTACGAAATCGAATCCGGATTATAGTTAAACACGAAAGGGAAAGCCGGGATCGCTATATTTACTTTGTTATTATTCACTGGGCTTCTGCTCACTTCATTATTTATGTATATAGGTGACTAGGCGCATGACCAGGCTCAGAACTGATAACCTGGAGTTTTGTTCGTCAGCCAGTCTTTGTGCCTCCCGAGGAGGTTCCTAATGTTATGTAGCTCTGTTTTGTGAATGTATAAGACTTTGTTTTCTTTCTGGAATATGAACAAGTTTTCTGTTTATTTGTATTACAGGCTAAGTCCCCTTTTGGCTATGTGTGTAATGAATGTGATGTAAGACTACTGTATTTATGGCATCACATATACATATATAAAGTTTGAAATTTTTGTCCCATATATGTCTACACAACTCAATGGATTATGCATGTTTCTATATTTGCTTCCGCTAGCCCATTATATTTTTGTATTTCAGATCAGAGGCCTTACATAATTTGAGGATTACTAGCCGATTACGATGCTAAATCTATAGGGCCGGGTTTGGGTTGTGACAATGCCCAACCAATAGGAGAGGTTAAAAATTACATAGCGCTAAAAACAAGAAAAATAGCGAATTGGATGCACACATAGCCACGTAGTCTTCCTAACACATATGATAATTTCTACAACTGTAGGCCTTCATTATGTCGAAAATATATGTTGTGAATAACTACCTCTAGCATGAAAAATGAAAATTTAAAAATAATGCATTTTTGTGTTAAAATTTTAATTTTTTTTTCATAAATTAAAAATAATTAAAGAGCTTTTTTAATTGGTGAAAAAAATTTAAAAAAATCGGTACGAGAATATATTATTTTTAAATTCACATTTTCTATGTTAGACAAATAATTGAAGTGGAATGAATATTATACAAATTGCACCGAAAATTATAAGCGCAATTACCGGCCTCGGTTATTAATTTAGTAAGTTGATATAGCGATCCCGGTTGTCCCTTTACTGTTTTGTTGTATTCTGGACTCGGTTCCGTGAAGTTGATAGTAGTATCTATTTGTTGCCGTCCTTTAATTCCACTTGATTGAGTGTTAGGATGTTTTGGGCAGGTTTGTTACAGGTTGGTTAGGCCTTGGTTTCAATTTCTTGTTGTTCAGTTTTTAGGTGATCCGCTCGAGCGGGTCTTCTTGCGCTCGAGCGGGGATTGCACTCCTCCAGTATTTCGTGTTCCTGCAAAACTTCTGCAGATGTGATTTTTACGCTCGAGCGGGTTTGTTTACACTTGAGCTGTGGCGCTCGAGCGGGTAGTACTTTCTGGGTATAAGTTCTGGGAGGGGGAAATCTACGCTCGAGCGGACTGGGTTTCGCGCTCGAGCGGAAGTGCTTTATTCTTGTGTCATGGTGCTCGAGCGGGCCTTATTACGCTCGAGCATGTTCAGATTTTTGTTCTTGGCGCTCGAGCGTTGTGTTCCCCGCTCGAGCGGGTCATACGTATATGAGTTATCCGCTGGGTGATTTTAAATCACTTTTTGCTTTTCTTTCTCTCTCCTACTTTTTCTAAAACCATTTTTGAGAGCCTCTCTCTCTAGAAACTCCCTTCTCTCTAGGGTTTGATCTAGTTAGAGTGTCCTCCTTCTCTTCGGTCTTTGTAAAAGTTGTGTTGATCGTCGAGGGCGTCATTTTGATCCGAGAATCTTGGTCTTTGGGGCACTTTGGTTTTGGTCTCTTCTCCATCCGAGCTCTAACTTCGAGGTAGGGATATCCTACTCCTCTTTATGAGCTTTGTCTTTAAATTTTAGTATTTTGAGATGTTGGGGTTGGTTTGGTGATTTTGTGAAAGTTTGGGGGCCTTGGTGTAATTTTTATAAAAGTTGGGGTTTTAGCTATATAAAACCTAGATGCATGTTTGGCATGGAAAAGTGAAATTAATGTTAAAACATTAATAAAAATGGAACCTAAGGGTTGTAATGTTAATTATGGAATATACCCTAATTACATTGGTTAATTAATTTGTATAATTAATTAAAAGAAATGAGGAATTGATTTGAAAAGGCATGGGGTTAAAGGGTGTAGTTGGATCATTTATCACTCACCTAGTTGAAATGTTGATTATATATCCATTGTTGCATTTATTTTCTGTATAGAAATAACTGCTTTGGGCTATCGGTGGAGGATAGTCTTGATTGTTGTAGACAATGCATGATGATTAGGCAAACTGGAACTAATCACTGGAATGCGTCATTGAGTATGACGGTTGAAAGAATACATTAAATTTATGTGTTGTGTGATGATGTGTATAATTGTTGTTTATATGCATTGTGTTGTGTTGGAGGAGATAGGGGATGTACTCCACGGTTTAGGGGAAGATAGAGGATGGACCTCTAAACCGGATGTTGTTGGGATGAGATAGGGGATGGACTCCATAGATGGAGCTCATATGCTTATCTAGTAATGTGTTGACAGAGCTCATATGCTTGTCATTGGAAGTGTGATAGTGCTCTTATGCATATCTGTGGAAGTGATGATATAGCTTGTATGCTTATCTGTTGGTGTGTGATATAGCTAGTATGCTTATCTATTCTGAATTGGGGAAGTGCTTAATATGAGATATTGCCTCATATGAGTTGTTTGGCCAGGTTTTGAGCCATGGTTATAAATTGAGAATTGAACAGAATTGGAAAATGGATTGTAACATGGACTTGTATGTCATGAAACTGTAAAGTGTGTTAAGGGAAAATATCAGTGTTGGCCATCTATCAACTGCTAATCTTTTAGTCATTGTTCATATTTGGTTTAGTGTATGTCTACTGGGCTGTGGCTCACCCTATATGGGAATATCATTTTCAGGTACAGGTAGCATGCCACCTCCAAGGACGTAGCTTGGGAGGCTAGAGGCGAGCAGATTTTTTTTGTTGTTTTATTTCTTTGATGTATTACATGTATATTCAAGCCAAGGGCTTAATGTGTAAATGAGTTAGTACTCTTTTGTTGTGACCAAGTGTTAACTTGGAAAGCTGTAAGCCTTTAGGGCATTTGCTTTTGTTGTTAACATGTAATACTTTTGGTAATGGAACTCTGATGAATAGAAGAAAGTCGAACTTATATATATCAGTGCATGTCTATATTGATGGGTTTAATGTTATTATTTTGAGGGCGTCACAGTTGATGTGATGTAAATAAAATTATACCAAATAAACAAATTGCACAAATAGTGCTTCTAAAAAAAAAAATTGAATGAACACTCCCAGTGGATTACAACAAAAAAAAAGTCATTCATAGGGCCCAGTAAAGGTCCAAAAAAAAAAGTTCAGGCATACGGTAAAGGTTGTTTTGAACTGGGGCATATGGTAGAGGTTGGTGCCATAATCAAATTTATAGGAATAGTTTCTCTTTTGGAAAAATTAAAAAAATAAATAAATTAAGATTTGAACTTGATAATACAGCGTGTTCCAGATGGAATGGGTCGGATTAATCCATGCTTTCCAAACTGGTGTCCGAAGTACCAAACCCACAGAGAGTCCTGCACAAGAGTTCAACGGGGAACAGGGAGTCCTCCAGCGAACCCTCCAACAAGCAAGTTAGAAAAAAAGATGGAATGTAGAGATAGATTAGAGATAGAAAGCTTAACCTTTTCTTTGTCTTCGATGCCTGCTTATATCCTCTGCTAATCATTTCTTTGTCCCTTCCAACCTGTCACCTTGGCCGAAAGTCTATGCTCTAGCTTACCTTGTTCATGGTGAAGCCGTTCTGTCCCGATGGGGAGGGGTTATCGCAATAAATGTTGTAAGGAACTCCATTAATGGTTGATGTACAATGCAATAACTTTGCAGGGTCTTGGTCTGCTTATGTGGCTTGTCCTTCTCTTGCCACGTGTTTAGATGCCATTGGTTCTTAATGTCGCGTTGAGCTCCAGCAACGTTGGGCTTTAGTATTTGAATTATGTATTGGGCCCTAAGTGGTGGACTATATCCTTTATGGGCTTACCTATGTCAGTAGTCCCCCATTCCCAAGTGCAGCTTTAGTCCAACGAAAGGAATAATGAAGAAAACGAGGGCTATGAGAACTGGCGAGGCAAAAACCGACCGAGAGGTGGGCCGACGACGAGGGGTGACTGAGCGAGGGAACCGACTGTGAGGAGGGCCGACCGTGAAGGGTGACCGAGTGAAGGGACCAACTGTGAGGAGGGCCGACCACGAGGGGTGACCGAGTGGAGGGACCGACCGTGAGGAGGGTTGACCGTGAAAGGTGACAGAGTGGAGGGAGAAGTAGCGGTGCGCGGGGCTCGAGGAGTGACAGGGCACATGGTGATTTGAAGTGGAAAAGACAGGGTAGGGGAAGACGACAGTGGATCGTAGTCGTACACGTGACAGGGCACATGGTGATTTGTCTAAAATAATTTTTATAATTTTTATTTATTTTTTATTTTTTATTTGTTAATTTTTTAACAAAATTTGTTATTCTTTAACTTTTTTTTTAACTCATCTTCATATAATAAATGTAAGAACCCGAATATAAAGATTTAGTAAATAATTAAATAATAATAATATTACAATCTCAAATATTTTATTATGAATCTTTAAGTGCAAATTAAATATTATTGGAGGGTCGTTTAACTAATTTTAAAACGTAAAATAAATTTATGGTGAAAGTCTTTAATTTAGAAGAAAAATTTATTATTTATAAATAAATAAATAAATAAGTATCAAATTAGTAAGCATGTGTTGATCTAATAATATTTGTATTTTATTTAAATTAATGGAGAGAAAAAAAAAATATAAAACGAAGGATAATTATTTAGAGTTTTGTTTATATATATATAAGAACCCTAGGGTTCCTAATCAACACTATAGTAGCAGCATCAGTAGAAATGTGAGAGAGAAAGAGAGAGCAAGAGATAGAAAAGAGAGAGGGAGAGAAAGCACCCTTGTGTCTCAACAACTCTCTAAGGTATTAATCAATCTATTCTTGTTCTATTATAATATGTTGTTTACATAGTTATGGTGCTTGTGGGTGTTGTGAGTTGGTGGAAGAAAAAGGAATGGATTGGCTGACTGGGATAGTATTCTAGAAATTTTAATTGAATTCGTAATGTTGCTCCTAAGAATATTAATCTGCCAGCAAACTTCAGAAATCATGAAACCATATCAAACGAATGAATTTTGAACTTAAATTTTTACAGTAGATCAATTACATATTGAATTGCATATCTGAATTATTTCATAATTTTTGGGAGTCAAAATCCATATAAACTGATGCGTTCAAATCTGTCCAAAAAATTGGTTTAAACAGTAAATACGGGAGTGTTGTTCTCTTTGGGTATAAATCCAAAAATTATCAAATCACCGTCATTAGAACCGGTTACGAGTCTAGTTTCTTAAATTTTTGGCCTTAGGTTGATTGTTCCTGTATACTAAGAGAACCATTAATTTATTTAAAGTGCTGCAGAAAACAACCTATTTGGGCATAATTAATTGTAAATAATTATTTTGATAAGCAAATCAAGTAAAACCAATTGGATTTGAAACTTAGGATATATTAGTTGATATCTGGAGGGTTTTGGAATTTTTCGAATGGTATAGAGTGGGCTTTTAATTTTCAGAGTTAGTGAACAGTTCGGGAAAACCTATCAAAAATTCTATTTTATCTCAAAGTCACATTTAATTAAGTTTCGACCGGAACCCACGTCTTAGGTGATTTTAGACTTTGAAGAACATGAATTTAGGTAATATTTAAGAGTAACGGTGAGTTGGGTTGAGCCGTGTTACTGCGCTTTAGTTGAGGTTACTTAGTTCCTATTCTTTAGTATTTTTAAATTAGTAGTGACGTGTAGTTTTTATACTTGGTTCAGGGCACTAGTCAGACTTTTATACTCTATTCGAGGATTACATTATTTCATTTCTAGGTGAGTAGTTTCATGCTACATATTTTTATAAATGTTCCCCTACCCTGAACTGTTGGAAAATTAAATTATTGTTTCGGGACTAAACTGTTTTGATAAATTATTATATTATCAATGGAATCAAATTATTTCTGAAACATGTGTGAACTTGGCATACTATAAACTGTTTGTTTTAGTCTCATGTTTATAATGGCGAACTACCATGTTTTGTGAAACTGATGTGTATTGATTATTGGGACCATCTGTGTATTTAGCAATGCATGAGAGTGTGGTGACTCTGGCCACTAGGGAACAGATCCGGGTTGGGCCGTGATAACTCTAGTGCTCAATGATTGTAAGGAAAAGACCTAGGTTAAGCTAGGTGACCTTCAATCGGATCGTCTTTGAGAAAAGGGCCCAGGTGCCACCCTGAGGATGACTCTTAGTTCGGTATTGGATCCAACGGGGCTTATAGCCTTGAGAACTGTGTGGCATATTACTTGTTATTTCTTGGTACCCAGAAAATTATTGGTGTTCATGTCGTAATCTGTCTTAAGTGAAAAATGTTATTTATCATGTTCTCGAGAGACATGAGTATTTTAACTGTTGAACTGTGGAACCTTCTTTTTGAAACAGATTCTCTTTACCAAACTATATGTCAATCTAGTTTCTGTGATATATGTCTTATTTTGGAATTGATCCATGTTTTCAAAACTGTATATACTATCCATGTTGCTACTCACTGAGCTATCAGCTGACTTAGTTGTTTACCATTTTAGGTGTTAGAAGGACTTAGAGTGGACTCATGGTGTAGCGGGGACTCAATTGCATGGGCCTCTAGGACATTCATTTATTTTGTTTTAGACTATTATGTCAAGTTTGTGCATATTTATATTTCTTTTTATTTTGTGGGCGATTTGTGCTCCATTTAGGATATATTTTTGGAAGTTGGTTATAGCTGGTTTTACCATTTATACTTGTGACTTGTCACTGGATTGGTTTTTGATTTATTTATTTATGGGCTATCATCACATTTATTCTTCGTGATTTTGGGTTCATGTTTTGGCTTACGTGTGCCTTAGGCTGAGTCCCTGTGGGCCACAGCCGGTTATGCCCGGATTTGGGGTGTGACAATAAATATATTTTAAAAAATAACTATTTAACGTGTCCCCGTACTCGTATCCAAATTTGAATCCATATCCACGTATCCCCAATTTTTAATTTTGAAATGTCTGACCCTTAGATACGCACCCACACCCGACACCCACACCAGCACCCGCACCCGAGTTCGTGTAACATAGTTTACTAGTCGGCTCAAAATGGTGGTTATGCATGCCTCACTTGATAGCCATATTCAGAGTTTGCCTTTCCTAACTAAAGAAGAAAGTTGGGAATTATTTCAATGGAAGGTGTTTCAGAATGAAAGTTGCCCTTTACAACTGGTTGAAATTGGGAAGCAAATAATAAAAAAATGTGAAGGGCTTCCACTTGCAATTATTGTAATAGCAGGACTTCTTGCAAAGAACAAGAAAATAGAAGAGTGGTGGAAACAAGTTGCCCAAAGAGTAACGCTATGTTTGGATTGAGTGATTTGGAGAGAAAAGAGAAGAAATGGAGAGATATATATTTCTCTTACTTGTTTGGATAACTTAAGTGGAGAGAAATGGGAAAAAATGGAGAGAAATGAAGAGAAACTCATTTCTCTTATAAGCCTCATTTTCAATCTTCCCAACAATGGAGAGATTGGGGGAGAAAAGAAACCACTATTTTCATAATACCAATTTTGTCCCTATAAAAATAAAAGAAATAAAATGATTGAAAATATAAAAAGGTTATTTTGGTAATATAACATAAAATAATTTCTTTTATTTTCTTTTCTTTTCTCTTAATGAAATCTAACGAAACAAGAATGAGAGAAATCACAATCATTTCTTTTCTTTTATTTCTTCCTTATCCAAACAAAAAGGAGAGAAATTACAATCATTTCTTTTCTCTTATAACTTAAGTAATCCTTTCTTTTCTTTTCTCTCATAGGTTCCCAAACATAGTGTAAGTTTCTTCATTGTTAGTGATCCAAACCAATACTTGGACACAATAGCATATTGAGTTACAATTACTTGCCTTGACACTTGAAACCACGCTTTTTCTATTTAGGAGCATTTCCAGAAGACCAAGAAATTTCAGTGCAGAAGTTAATTTGGTTATGGGTAGTAGAGGGATTTATACAAAACATTGGGGAGAGAAGCTTGGAACAAGTAGCAGATGATTACTTAATGGATCTAATTCAAAGAAGTCTGGTAATTGTTGCTAGAAAAAGGTTTGATGGTCGAATTAAAGCGTGTCGTATGCATGATCTTTTAGGTGATTTACGCTTGAAGAAAGCTAGGGAAATTAATTTCCTACATTGGATTCACAATTACAAAGATGCTTGTCCTTCTTCTTCAAGTAATTACAAAGCAAATAAGCAATGTCGCCTGTGCATTGATTCTAACTTCTTAGAAAAAATTGATCAAATTGCTTTTGAGTCTTATTCCCCAGCAGTTGTTCAGTCGTCCTTGTGGTTCGGAAATAAGTGGCAGAAACCAATTAGTTATTTCAACAATTATTTTGGTGATATGACCTCGTTTATTTGTTGGGCCTTTAAACTTCTTAGAGTGTTGCAGCTGGGGTACATGATTTCCATCTTTTCAAGCAACATACCACGACTTGTTAATTTGAGGTATTTGGCAATTAATTTGAGAGGTCACTGTGGATTACCACCATCAATATCCAATCTCTGAAACCTAGAAACACTTATTATTTTTTCATGTTGGCCTAATGTTATTATGCCACAAAAAATTTGGAAGATTCCGACGCTGAGCATCTTTATGCAAAAGGAGAATCGAAATTTTCTGTGCCTTTAAGTTCTAAAGATGCAGTATTGAATCACACCCAATATCCCTCTGTATTAGAAAACCTACGAACCATCGCAAACTTAAACAATTATGAATCTGTTTTGGATTTATTAGCAAGGACTCCTTATCTTACAAAGCCGGGAATTTGTGGAAGCCTGATGTCAGATTTGGAGAATTCAATGTTTCCTAATCTAGAATTTTTAAGACACCATGAGACTTTGACGCTACACAATAAGTACGTCTATTACTCAATCAATCTCAAAGTGTTCAAGTTTGCTAATCTAGAATTCAATGTTTCCTAATCTAGAATTTTTAAGACACCATGAGACTTTGACGCTACACAACAAGTACGTCTATTACTCAATCAATCTCAAAGTGTTCAAGTTTGCTCCAAATATTAAGAGGCTAACCTTGAAATCTACAAGGATATAGTGGGAGGTGATATCAGTCCTTGGGATGTTGTTACCCAACCTTGAGCTTCTCAAATTAGAAAATCATGCTACTTGGGGAGAGCAATGGAAACAACTAATGGTGGATTTCCTCGGCTCAAATTCTTGAAACTAATGGAACTCGACGTTGAGAAATGGATCACTTGCTCTAGTCACTTTCCAAGGCTTCAACACTTATCGTTGGGATGGTGTAAAAATCTCGAGGAAATGCCATCTGGTTTGGGGGATATACTCACTTTACAAATGATTGAGGTAGCCTTTTTTCCTTCCTCTCTTGAGGAATCTGTCAGGACAATTAAGGAAGAGCAAGAGAGCATCAGAAACAATTGGCTGAAAGTGCTAACTAGAATACTTTGCAGAGCGTGAGTGAAGGTATATTCTTTTTCATTTTATGTTTAATCTTTTCTTTTCTCTATCATATTCTTTTCTCATTTTGGATTCAACCCAACATAAAATAAATGAGATCTATCTTAAATATACTTGTTTTCTCGTGTTGTTTGCATCTTACGATTCACAATATATATTTTACAATTTGAAATTTTTAGAGATATTTATCTTAAGTTAAATGCATTTTATGATACAAAGTATGATATAATACGATATGCCATACATATTATACATGAATACTTAATTTGCTTTAGCAATTTTAAAAAATTTAATTGAATTTATTTGATATAAATGAATGCTTTGTTTGTTTCAGTGAAAAACATTTCCCAATGAAAAATATTTTCTACAAATCAAAAAAATTCTAAAAAATGTTTTCCATAACAAACATTTTCTTATATTTGGTTGCATTCTTGAAACTTTGATTTGTTTTGATTTTCTTTATGGTATAGGGCTGCATTTCTTCTTTAATATTGTCATGATGTTCTTGTAGAACTTCTTCTTGAGTGTTTAAATTTTCTTGCAACTACAATTGTTTATCATGAACCTTTGAAGATTGACACGTGCTACAAAACCATTAAATTGAATGTGCAATTTGAATAGAAGGACCAAATTCAAACTTAATTTAAAGTGTAAGGACCAAATTGTTTAAATTGAGTCAATAGGAGTTAAAGTAAAATTTGAACCAAATAACAAGGGTTAAAAATATAATTTACCCTTGTTTTCATCTATATTTTATTTTCCTTTCCAATTTATGACTTGGCAATACAAACAAAGTGATTCACTTAGCTTGGCTTCATCCAATGTCAATTGTTAAACAATGCCTTCTTCAATTTATAGTTGAATTTGTATTTTACCTTTTGTTGAAGTTTTTGCACCAACTTTATGGTGAAATAGTTTAAACAGAAATCACAAAATGTGAACCCAAGAAAAGAAAAAGGGGCAAGAAGTTGAAAAACATATCAGGGCTTCAGCCCAAGATTTTTGGCAGTGTGCTAGCTTGGCTAACTAAAAAGAAAACTACCAAACTTAGCCCACAGATGGGATTGGGTACCAATTTGACAAGTTGAGCCGGCTTGGCCCGAGTGTATACACACAATGTGCACTAGGTTTCCTATTATGATGGAATACTGTTTAAGTATATCAAGTGAGCACACGGTTGGGAAAATGTGATCAAACAAATTTGATATTTGAAGAACTTGCTGAATCTTAAATAAGTAGTACACTTTTCAATTTTGTGTTGGCTATTTGTATTAAACACAATACCTTTTTTTTTTTTTTTTGGTTTCATATAATTAGTAAATTTTTAAAATTGTCTCCAATTTTTTTTTTAACAAAACGTAGACACCGGACAAATTTGTGTTTCCTATTTTCAAAATTTTTGTAAGTATAAACGATTAATTATAAACATGAACATTACCAAATAGGCAATTGAGAGGTTAACCTTGAGAAAAATCAAGAAAGAGTGGGAGGGAATGTTGATCCTTCGCTTGTTACCCAATCTTTGTTGAGAAGTGTTGTTAAGTCCAGAGTCTTGGACCTGATTTGATAGATGATTTTCGAACTTGTCAGTTTGACTTTCGGAGTCCTGAGTAGTGTGTTGCATTGTTAATGTTTCTCTCCTACCTTGTGTAACTATTTTTAAAATTTCCCATCTTTTAAAAATTTTCGAATTTCGATCGTAAGGACGACCCTGGATAGTGTAATAGTGTCTCGGGTAAATTTTTGGCCAATTGGGTGGTTAGGTACATGCGGCTTGGAGGGCCCACACGTGTGGTTTAGTGTTGAGCAATTTGAGATTTCTAGGAGGAGGTCCCGTACATGCATCCAATGGGCTTACATGTGCGGTAGATGAGCCAGCGAAGATTTTTTCACTGAGTGTAACCACACGTGCGGTGCCCCATGTGCAGCCTAGGGCACCGCATGTGCAGAAGATCACTATCGCTCGTGCGGCCAGGATCTGTACCAACTTCGAATTTTGAGCTGTTTGAATAAGAGACTGACCTATCTCTCTCTCTCTCTCTCTCTCTCTCTCTTACTTTTCTCTTACTCTCTTTTCTCTCATCTATCTCTACTCAAATCCATAAACCTTCACACTTTCTTTGATCCAACAAAATCTATCAACTTTTTGATACTAGTTCTTAAGGCTAAAAGGACGAGCATGTCAATGGCTACATTTTGACCGATGGAGATCGAATTCTAGTGAAGTCAATTTTGGGGCTTTTCTTCTCTTGAATTATCTTCAAGAGGTAGGGATGTCTTTACTTTTTTTCAATACTTTGCTATAGATATATATGTGGTACCTTCTATTGCATGAAAAACTTGATTTTTTGTAGAGATTTCTAAAATGCATGTAGATTTGAGTTAGGGTTTTGCATTTTGGGGATTAACCTAATGTTTTATTGTTGATTATGAAATTTGGGGATGATAAAACATATTTACGGTGCTTGAGTATAAAAACCCTAATTTTTAATGGAATATTCATGAAGCTAGAAAAGAGGTGATGATTACATAATTATTGAGACTACTATGAAATTAGAACATGATTGTGGTGATTTAAGTAAAAAGGCCTAATTTTATTTATTTGTTTAATAATTTTGAGAATGAGACAAACGATGAATTTAACACTTGTTGAGCCATTTTAATCATTGTAAACCAAATTATGAAGATGGAAAGGGGAAGAAAGAAAAAGGGTTGGATGTGAATTTTGAACGGTCATGAACTGGAAATTTTATCGGAATTATCAAAAGTTGGAATTAATGGAATTTAATTATAGAAGCTATGTATTGTACGATTGTTGATGGAATCTAAGCTAAACTAATGGAACTTGAAGTTGTGAAATGTAAAGAGAAGTAATTGATGATTGAAATAATGGAATTGGTGATCATGACAGTTGTGTAATTATGGTTTAGAGTTTTGTCCTTAACCATCGGTAAAAGATGGTATTGCTTGTTGTTGAATAGAGTGCACGTGTTTTGTGCAATGTTTGGAAATGTGTAATCTAGTATGATGTGTCATGAGATGAGATGATGATGTGCTATATTGAGGTAATGCGTTCCTTCCGGTTAACACACAGTAAAGCAGGCGGATGTGTTATATAGAGGTAATGCGTTCCTTCCAGTTAGCACCCCGTAAAATAGGCTTATGCTAATATGCTATATAGAGATAATGTGTTATTTCCGGATAGCATTCGATAAAATAGGCGAATAGTTGTTATGTGGGGCATGGCCAGACCACAAGAATGTTTAGGAAATTGAGATTTTATCATTTGTGTGTATATATCCATAGAGATATTTGTTTATGAATATATGTATTAAGAATATAATTGAGGTTGTGTTATGAGATGGATATCGAGCTTGATAATAATGTGATTATTATTTGCGGTAAATGAGTAGAACGAGGGTATAAAGGATTAATTTTGAATTGGCTTTGGAAATAAATAAAGTGATGAAAATTGTTTGAATTATGAAGGATGAGTTGCAAAGTGGTCGAAACGATTAATGTGTGTACGGTTTTTGAGATTTGATTTAGTTTTGGAAACTTTTTGAATTAAAAATGGTGAATTGCAAAGAATATAAAAAAAATGGGTTCTCTTGAAATGCTAAAGAATGATTCTTTTGAGAAAATATATACTTATATACATATATTTTAGATATAAAAGTCACATTATATATATAATTATAACTTGTTGCAGTCATGATCATATCTATCCATGTATTGCTATTGTTTAGAATTATCTACTAGACATTAGTATACTGGACATTAGTATTCATCTCACGTTGTTGATTATTTTTCAGGTGCCAAACTTAAGGTCTCTCTAATTGTTGGCCAGGGCCTATTACCTTAGGTGGAATGCCAATTCATTCTAGAGAGGGTTAAACCATTTTAATTTCATTTGTTTCATTTCTGTAATTACCCTCATTCTTGTCTTAGTCGCGTTCATGTGCATTTGCATGATCTTGTCTTGTTAAGCTTGCATTTGTAGACTTTGACTTGTTTTGTCTAAGTAAAGGTCTCTGTCTTCTTTTGTGCTTACGTGATTTGCTTAAGTGTTGCTTGCATGCTTTGTTTCTTGCTTGGTGTCTCAAGCCTAGGTCATCTACCTTTGCTATCTTAAGCCTAGGTCATACCTTTGAGCTTTTACACCTAGGCCATTGCACGCCAACACCTAGGACCATTTTGGAACCACTTTGGTTGACCTCCACCTCCACCCTGGCATATTGGCCGAGATGTCATCATCTAGGCGTCCTAGATCTTTGATCCTTGCACCTAGTGATCTTGTTCCTAGACTGGCATGACCTAGACCGAGGTGTGGCATAGCTAGGCCAAGTGTTATCCTTCCTGGCTGAGATCAGTGAGACCTTACTTGCCGAAGCCTATGTTCTAATCCGAGATCATTACCTTGTCAGAGTGCCATGCCACCTTACTTGTTATACACACTTTATCATACTCTTGTCTTTTCATTCTGGCACCTTTTTGAGGAGATCCAATCCGGTGATGCCACGTATCCCAGTAGAGGGTTAAGCCAGATTGTAGCTGAGAAACCCATATCACTTTCCATATCTTTGCATTGTAAAGAGAGAAGCTCTAGGAAGAGGAAGAGAAGTTCTTAGAGAGAGAACTAGATCTCCAAGCTTGATTTTCACACCTTGAACCCTTAGATTCGTGTTTTGAGGTTAGATTCTTGATCCACTCTTGTTGTTCTTTATGTTGATCTAATCACATTGCATGATCTAGCATGATTCATGAGCCATGCATTGATTTAAAGTTTGGTTTTAGAAAGAGAAAATGATGTTCTTGTGTTCTTCAAGAAAAGCCTTGTTTTGATCTGAAAGTTTGTAACAAGTCCCATGTTTTTGTGTTTGTTTTCATGAAATTTTCAAGTATGGGTACCCAGGTCCATGTTTTTGAACTCATATCATGAATCTCAGATTTTGAGTAAGGAGTTATGATTTTAGCATTCATGTTTTTCATGTCCTTAAAGATGAAACCCAGATTTCCAGACATCATTTGCCTAAGTGTCGTCACTGAGACCACTCTTGCCTATATCTCACACCTAGGCCAAGCATCGTACTTCACCTTGGCCTACCTTGCATGATCACTTGCACCTTAGCGTATCTTGCATGCACACCTAGGCCAACCACCACACCTCGGCCAAGAGGTCTGGTACCTCAGCCAAGACCTCCTGAGTTTACCCAGCTAGGTCATTTTAGCCTAGATCATCTTTGTGCATCCATTTTGAGACTTGGTTGGTACCCAATATGTTTTCCCTAGAAAAAAAACAGTGTTTTGACTCCCAGCACAGATTTTGCTTTGTCTTGACTTGGTTTTGGAAAGAAATGCCGGGATCATTTTCATTCATGTAAAGCTTGTTTTAAAAATGCATTGCATAACCATCTTTGAGCATTCTTTCTTGTCTTCTTGAAATGCATTCAGTTGACTTTGCTATATGATTGTAGGTCTTGGATTCTCGCCTTAATCCCTACATCTGAAGAGCTAAATGAGTGGTATTTTTAATAAAGCTATGTTATAATGTTTTGATAAAGCTTTGCTTTGTTTCGCTTTGGAAAAGTATTTGATCAAGTATGAATGATTATCCATTAGTCTTCGTATCAAGTATTATGTTTGTTTTGATGACATTCTTGAAAGGTCCTTTCGTGCTAAGGGACGTTAAACCTATGTAGCACCTATGTTTGAGATATGTCTTTGCCATCGACGGTCATGTACGGATGGTACCACCGACGGTCTTGTACGGGTGGGTTACGTTTTTCCACCGACGGTTTTCCGGTTGGGTTGTCTAACCGATTCCGGATCGGCCACTGACGGTCGTGAATGGGTGTGCTTCAATTCCGGGTCGGTTATTCCTTTGGTTTGTTAGTAATGTCATCCTTTGTATTATGTAGATGTCAGTAAACATCCCAAGAAGCTTTGAAAGAATTTGATTGATGAACTTGATTCATCCCATGTTTTGTTATAAGCTATGATATGTATTGTTTTGATAAAGATCTCGGATATCATTCATTCAAACCTTTATTACTTATACCATTCACTGAGTATCCAAGCTCACCCTCCCCTTTATATATATGTAGGTGACGAGCAAGAAGGCGTTGTTGCCTAAGCTTTGTTTGGAAGTTGTTTGGATTCATGTTTTGCTAGCATTTTGAAGATTATGCTTCTTAGTTTTGATTCATGTCTTTTGTATATGTCGGCTTGAGAAGCCTTTTGATCAAGATGTAATATGTACCTTATGTTATTTTGTATTCAAGTTGTAAAACTATGTTAAGATGTATGTCATTTCATTTGATCTATGCACAGCTCTTATGGACTACTTAGATTTAAATTTGCTTCTGTACATGTAAGCTCCATATGTATACTCTGATTGTGTGAATTTTTGTAAGTTCGCCTTTGGTAATCTCGGATTACTGGCCATCACGACACCATGCTACTAGGGGCGGAATGGGGTCGTGACAATGTCAAATTGTTAAATGTAACTTAAGGGCACTTATAATTATTTGTGTTGGTCACCTCATCATTGTATATTTGTGTGAGAGAAAACTTTCATTGTTTCATTTGTTTTATCTAACTTTATATCTTGGAAATGGACTTAATTAAATGGTTTTGGTAATAGAATCGAGTAATAAAATTTTGTGACATTATAACTTAGTATCAGAGCTAATCAAGTTTGAAAACTCATTAGTAGATGTAGAAGTGGCTAATGGGCGGGTTTGGGTGGGTCAAAACGGGTTATGCATTTAAAATAAATTAACCCAAACTCAACCATTTAATAAATGAGCTTAAACGGGTTAGATAAATGAATCAAACTAACCTATTTATTTTATTTTTTTAATATATATTTTTAAAAATCTTACACATATTACCACGCTACTACTTACCCTCACTACACCACCTCCACCAATATAATCGTGAACACATTAATTTTAAAGTAGCAACCAAATACCAAAACAAAAAAAAAAAAAAAAAAAAAACTTTAAACAACATTTTGGCTATAACAAATACAGCGTAACATCATACTTTGTACCCATACTCATTTTGTAATTTTTTTTTTTTTCAGTATACATTGTTTATAGGGGGAATTATAGTTTTGTACAATAGACAAAAATAATTTACATCAATATGCAACTTAGAGTTGCACCCTCACGGTGTTTAAATTGCAGCCCATCACAAAATGAGTTACACCGCTCACGTTTTGTGAATTTTATTTATTTATTTTATTCCTACTCATTGAATTGTAATTCCCCCTTGTTTATGTGGCCCAAGTTTACTCCAAATTTAGGTGCACGCATAGATGGGTGCCATGAGCAAATTAATATTTTAATTTCTATCTTTCTATTAATTACTAAAAGAATCTGAAACTGTTTAAACTTTGGAAAAATAACAAACATTGATAGGTGAATTTAAATTATATTGATCTTTAAAACAAAAATAAAAAAACAAAAACAAAAACAACAAAAAAATAAAAAACATAAAAAACATATGGGGATTAATACTAATGCATATGACGCCCTCAGTGCCAAAATGATCTTAGTGAGATCATTCATTAAAGACTCTTTTCACCTCAATCAAGGATGATTGTACTGGATTCTGATCCATGACTAAAGTGTTTATTAATTGTGCAATTGTTTGAGTTTATTAAAAAATAAGGATAAATTACACTCATGAGGTGGAAAATGGATGGGTATGTGCGGATTTAGGCGGGTCAAAATGGATTATGCATTTAAAGCAAATAAATCCAAATGCGCCCATTTAATAAAAAGGTTTTTTTTTTTCTTTTTTAGATAGTGTTTTGAAAAACATAGACTACAGCAGAACAAACCGAAATAAAAAACTGAGAAATCATGAACCAGCAACATCAAGACGAGCAGCCGAAGCAACCGAAGTCGGAACCTCTTCCATCCAAACACGCAACCCTGGAGAGAAGATAGCCAATCAGGCCAACCGGTGAGCTACCACATTGCCTGTTCGGCGAACATGGCTTACCATGAAAGGAATGAAAGGATGACGAAACTTGACGAGCTTCCACAATAAGGGGACCAAAACCAGCGAGCTCAAAATCAGCACAATTGGCAGCCATCAGTGCATTAACCACAGTCAATGAGTCCCCCTCCAGGTGTACATTTGCTAGACCAAGATCGCGAGCAAACCTAACAGCGCGTAAGGTTGCCTCCGCTTCCACGAAATCTATATCCAAAATTAGCCCTACCTGTTCAGAAAGAGAGGCCATTACTTGGCCCAAATTATTACGAACAATGACGCCTAGACCCGATACATGTTGCTCTTTACCAATTGCGCCATCAAAATTTAGCTTAAAAACCCCCCCAGCTGGAGGCAACCAAACAGACAAAGATGTCGAAGAGGGCATCTGGGGAAGATTAACCTGAGCATCAATAAAAGTCGAAAAACTATTAAGCACGATGAACGCCACCTCCCTAGCACAACTATTGGTTTTTGCAAAAACCACTTGATTACGATGTAACCAAATTCCCCAGCACGGCGAAAGCACAAGGCCCAAAACTGCAGATCCATGGGATGAAGAAATTTGCCAAATCCAAGCAAAGCAATCATATGTCTTCCCCAGTTGCCATAAGTGATCTAAGCCCGAAGCCAACCAAACCCGTTCAACAAACTCACATTGAAACAAACAATGGCGCACAGTTTCCACCCCCTCACAACAAACTTCACAGCAATCAGTAAGAGGGATACATTTCTTGGTGGACACAAGCTTTCCAAGCAAACACACGAATTTTTGGCGGAATTTTTAACTTCCAAACCATTTTCCAAAAAACAGTAGAAGTCATCCCATCCTCTAAAGAACTAGCACTCATGTCAATATTAGATGTAGCCAACTCCAAGAGATATGCCGACTTGACAGAAAAAATCCCATTCTTCGAGTAATGCCAACAAGAGTATCCTTGGGCCAATTTCGACATAGAGGAATGGCAAGAATTGTAGAAGCATCAATCGGAGAGAGCATAGAAGTGATGATCTCCTCATTCCAGCATCCCCTATCCCTATCAATTAGAACCGAAACAATTGTGTCCAACAGCAAGTCCATAGGCGAAAAAATAATTCGGAAGGACAAAGGACGTGGAATCCATTGATCTCCCCAAATCTTGGCTCTTCAACCATCACCAATTCGATATCGCAACCCATATTGTAAGGGAGATCTCGAACCATGAATACTTCTCCAAGTTAAAGATGGATTACAACCCAATGAAGCATCCAAAACAGAGGAAGTAGGAAAATACCGTGTTTTGAGCAACTACGCCACCAAGGATTCAGAATACTTGAGAAGTCGCCAAGCTTGTTTTGCAAGCATCGCCCTATTAAAAGCCATCAAACTACGAAACCCCAAACCTCCCTTCTGTCTTGGCAAGCAAAGTTTGCTCCACCTAAGCCAATGGATCTTTCTTTCTTCCTCACGTTGACCCCACCAAAAATGACTAATCATTGAATCAATTTCATGACAAAGGCCCACCGGAAGCATGAAACAGGACATGATGAAAACAGGAATAGCTTGTGCAACGGCCTTAATCAAAATATCACGTCCCGCAGTCGACAAAAACTTTTCTTTCTAACCATTCAAACATGTCCAAATATTTGTCTTGATATACCCAAAAACCTCCCTTTTTGATATACCAACAAAGGTGGGCATACCCAAATACTTCCCATTTGTTTCCATAGCCTCCACTCCCAGTAGATGAGAAATGGCTTGTTTGGATTGGTCATTAACAGTCTTGCTAAAAAATACCGAAGACTTAGCCAAATTGACTTTTTGGCCCGATGCCTCCTCAAAAGCACTCAAAGTGCGCATTAAAACTTAAGCTTCATCAAAAATACCGATGACTTAGCCAAATTGACTTTCTGGCCCGATGCCTTCTCAAAATCACTCAAAATCCGCATCAAAACTTGAGCTTCATCAAAAGGCGCCTTTGCGAAAACCAAACTATCATCAGCAAAAAAGAGATGGGACACCCGTGGCCCCGAATGACTCAACTTCACACCAGATAACAATTGCCGCCTAAACAACATTATTTATCATACATGAAAGGGCTTGAAGCATAAGGATAAATAAATATGGATAAATGGGGTCCCCTTGACGCAATCCCCGCGAGGGAAAGAAACGCGGCGAAGGCACACCATTAATAAGCACCGAATATGAGACAGAGGACACACACTGCATAATTAAAGCGACAAACCCTGGAGCGAAACCCAAACGAACCAAAATACTCTCCAAAAAAGCCCATTACACGGTCATAGGCCTTACTCATATCAAGCTTTAAAGCCATATAACCATCAGACCCATTGCGATGATTTTTGAGCCAGTGAAAAATTTCAAAAGCAATTAGAACATTATCAGTGAGGAGACGGCCAGGCACAAAAGCACACTGAGATTCCGAAATCACTAAGGGAAGCACCAATTTGAGGCAGTTTGCAAGTACCTTTGAAATTATTTTGTAGACCACATTACATAAACTAATAGGCCGAAATTGCGAAAAAGTTTTAGGCTCCTTCACCTTCGGAATTAACACAATAAAGGTTTCATTCAACAAAGAAACATCCTGCCCCCCATTAAGAAATCCCAAAATTGCACCACAAACAGTCTTACTGGTGATATGCCAAAATTTTTGAAAAAATAAAGCCGGCTTACCATTAGGCCCAGGAGCTTTTGTGGGATGCATTTGGAACAAAGCAACCCTCACTTCATCCTCCGTAAACGAAGCAAGTATGGTTGAATTCATGGCCTCAGTGACAATGAAAGGCACAACCTCTAGAAAATCCACTCCAGAACTTGATCTAGAGGTCTTGAAAAGGTCACCAAAATAATCCAAAGCAGTTGGTTCAATCGCCAAAGGTTCAGAAACCCACCTCCCAGAACTATCATTAATACCTCGAATATGTTATTTTTGATGTCTCTGCGATGCTGTTGCATGAAAAAAAGGAGTATTGCGATCCCCGTGCCGCAGCCAATTGGCCCTAGACCATTGAGACCACATGACAGACTCACACTCCAAGACTTCATCAATGTTCTTACATAACAGCAAAATTTCTGAGGACATATCTTCAGACACAACTGGCTGCGAACGCAACCATTCGAGACGTTTGGTCTATACCCTTAACTGATGTTGAAGATGTGCAAACTGGTTACGACTCCAACCTTTCAATTTTGCACTGGTTCAAACAATGTTCCTCTATAAACCATCTACATTGGCGGTAGAAACATCACCATTCCAACAATTGGCAACCACCTGTTCACACTCTTCCTCCCGTAACCACATCGCTTCAAAACGACAAACTCTTCCCCATCTCGGACCAGGCTGAGGCCTAACCCGACGCAATCCAAAACAATCCACAAGAATAGGAGAATGGTCAGATACCGAACTCACAAGAGTATTACACCATGTAAACTTCCCTCTAATAAAGCCCATATTAGAGAGGTGACAATCACTCAAAACCCAACGAAAAGCCTCAATCTGTGACCTATTTCAAACAGCCATGCCGCACTTTTCCAAATCAAAAAAAATTTCATTAAAATCGCTAGCACATAACCACGGATGATTACTACCAGCATGAAGTCGGCGTAAGAGTTCCCAAGAATCCCTGCGTTTGACTACCTCAGGATGTTCGTAAAACCCCGTTAAACGCCATGCCCGTACCCCCAAACCCTCAACCACCAAAGCATCAATATGGCCGACAGAGTCACTTTTCATTGAAACCTTAACATCAGCAGACCATAAAAGGGCCAAACTCCCCGATAAACAGCAACGGTTTACTGCAAGACAACCACTAAAACCCAATTTAACACGAATCCTTTCCAAATCCCAAACTTGAAGCTTAGTTTCCATAAGAAAAACCAAATAAGGACCTTCAACCTTTAGAAGAAACTGAAGATAGCGAACTGTTTGAGGGTTCCCAAGCCCCCGATAGTTCCAGCATAGGAGACTTATGGCGATCGCCGGGGCTGAAAAACACCCACCATCGTTGAGTCAGAAGAGGCAACCAGAGTCATAGTCGTCGAAGACATGCAAACCCGTTTACCAGATTCCACAACCACATTAGAAATCCTTGCACCCTCATAATCCTGCGCTCGTTTCACACATTCAACAGGAGGAGGAGTATCCAATGAACCGGAAGCCCAGTGATGAGCTTGTTTTTTCCATCGCCTGCTACCACATCGAGCAGGATTAGCCTCCAGCTCTAACCCCGTTTCGTCAGCCAATGGAACAGATGAAGAGCACACATTTTCATTGAACACATTTGACCGAGTGAAAACCCCACCCAGGCTAGGCTCCACCAGCCAACTATCTAACTGAGCCACACTAGGTATAGAAATAGTAGGGCCATTAGCATTATGGAAACTTACATCCACTACCATATTATTCTAAAAAAATAGCCCAGCCCACTAAGCACCAAATCCTGATAGGGAAGGAACTCCCGCGCAGGCGGTATGTGGGAATTTGAAATAAGCGAAGATTTTGGCACCACACCCCCATGATCCGCCGAAATAGTCGCCACAAAATCCGTTGGGATCGAAACCGTAATCTCACCCTCGCGACCAGACGGAACCAAAGCAATCGGCGTTGGAAGGTTTGGCAATGGAGATATACGTGATACCACCCATGATGGAGTCGCCAATCGTGCACCCTCAGGGGCCACAAACGCTGGAGCAAGACAACCACCAACTCTAGCACGAGACTCACCAGAGAAACCCTTTAATCGAGACATATCAACGCGAAGAGAACGCCCATATTGGAGTGGTCTCGGGACCAAAGCCACCAATCTAGATTCACACTCCTTGTCACCATGACCAATCTTACCACAAAAATAACAAAAGTTTGGTAATCGTTCATATGTGAACGACACCCATACAACATTACATCCAGGTAGGGAAATTTTCACACCACGACGCAGTGCATGAGAGACATTGATCCTGACACGGTGACCCATCAAATGGTCTAAATTGTTATTTGGCAAGCAATGTTGCTCTTAATCTATTGCCAAAGCTACCGCGCTTGAGGGTGCTCGATATGAGTAGATATGACATCACACAAGTTCCAAATTCGGTTGGATATTTGAAACATCTGCGGTATCTTAACCTATCCTACACCTCCATTGAAGAATTACCTGAATCACTAGGCTCTCTTTACAATCTACAAACATTGATGTTAAGAGAATGCAGAAAACTGAAAAAGTTGCCAGCAGACTTGGGAAACCTAATTGACCTACGTCATCTCGATACTACAAATGCACATTCCTTAGAAGAAATGCCACTGGGAATAGGTAAGTTGGCTAATCTTCAGACATTGTCCAATTTTATTGTTACCAAAAACAGTAGGCCTCAGTTAAGTGAGTTGGGGAATTTAATTTATCTTCGAGGGAAGCTTTGCCTATTTGGGTTACAGAATGTCATGGTTCCATTAGACGCAAGGGATGTGAATTTAAATGATAAGAAGGGGTTAGATGTGTTATCAATGGAATGGAGTGTGAACTTAGATTATTCACGGGATGTAAGCGATGAAACCGAAGTGCTTGACATGTTACAACCTCACAAGAATTTAAAAGAGCTCCATATCAAAGGCTACCTTGGTATAAGATTTCCAACTTGGATAGGAGATCCTCTGTTCTCCAATATGGCTGACCTAAGTTTAGACAATTGTGAAAATTGTGCATTCTTGCCACCACTCGGACAACTACCCTCCCTTAAAAAGCTTTACATTAAAGGAATGAGTGCACTATAGGATGTCGGTCGTGAGTTTTATGGGCAGGGCGGTGCCAAACCTTTTCCATTACTGGAGACTTTAAGCTTTAAGGATATGCCAGAATGGGAGTATTGGTATACTTTCGAAGATGATAAGGAAGTTCAACCGTTTACACATGTTAGTGAGCTCTCCATAAAAAATTGTCCTAAACTTCTCAAAATGCTGCCCAGTGATCTACTTTGTTTGAATAATCTAGATATTACAGGGTGCCCACAATTCCTAGTTGAAGTTTCCAGCCTTGTCCTCCCATCACTCACCTCCCTGACTATGAATGACGTGCCTCTAACTAGCCTTCAAGCGGTCCTTGAGATGAGGAGCATGATTAATGATGAAGTGATATCAGCAAATGCAAAGTCTAAGCATCTGAGTTCAATAACTTCCTTGAGCATTGGGATGATTGAGGAACTCGAGTTCTTACCGAAATGGGTTACTCATGGGCTGATGGAACTCGAAGCGTTGAAGATTACAAGGTGTGAAGAACTCAAGACACTCTGGAGGAATGAGGTGAGAGTGCAACACAGTCTCCCTGGATTTCGACATTTGCTAATTAGAGGCTGTCCCCGGCTTGTTTCATTGTTTGAAGAAGATGAGGATGAAGAAAAGGAAGGGCAACATCAGCAGCAGCAGCAACATGAGGGACTCCCTTGCATAGTGAGGCTTGAGCATCTAAGAATAGATAATTGTGAAAAGCTGGAGAAATTGCCACGGCTGCTACATACCTTCACTTTTCTTCGAGAGTTGTATGTCGTTAAATGTCCAAGTCTCGGCTCTTTTCCGGAGACAGGTTTTCCGTGCACACTGAAAAGACTCGAGATACGTGATTGTGAGGCTCTGCAATCCTTATTCAGGTGGATAACACAGATTAATGACAATAATCTTGAAGTGTTAGGGGTTCTAGATTGTCCATCCCTCACATGCTTGATATCGAGCAGAGGTGGGGGGCTACCACCCACACTCAAAGAGCTTCAGATTTATCGGTGTAAAAAGTTGGAGGCACTGCTAGTAGAGGAGGGGATGGAAATTAATTGTCCATTTCTTGAGTTTGTTTGGATTAGAGCTTGTGATAGGCTCAAATACTTGCCAGGTGCCCTTCCTAATAATAATAATAATCTCAGGAATCTCAGTCAATTGTTCTTAAATGGGTGTGAGAATTTGGAGTACATTCTGGAAGGATGGTTCCACTCTGCAATAAATCTGACACAATTGGATATCACCGGATGCAAAAAACTGAAGGCCCTACCAGGTCTGCCACACGTATTGCAGGCCATCAACTACCTCACTTCTCTTGAATATCTGGGGATGAATATTTCAGATTGGAACAACCACTTCAAAAAGATTGGTTTGCACAGTTTTTTGTCTCTTACAACACTGCGGATTGAAGGCCCAATTAGTGTCCACCTCTCTGATGTAGCGGGGTCCAGCTTTCCAATAGATGGGATGTTGCTGCCCACCTCCCTGATCAGTCTCAGCATCGTGAATTTCCGAAATCTGGAGAAGCTATCTTCTAAGTTGTTTCAATACCTCGCCTCTCTTGAACATCTTCATATCAGGGGTTGCCCTAGCCTCAAATCTTTACCAGTGCAAAGGCTGCCTCCCTCACTTATGGAATTGTCGATCAACGGAAGTCGGAAAATAACAGAGAGGTGTGAAAAGGGAAAAGGCAAATATTGGTCCCACTTAGCTCACATTCCTCGAGTCCACGTTGTTGATGATGATGATGATGAGTGAAAAGCTCCGTGGAGATTCCCACCACAATACAAGCAGTCAAATTGCCAGGTACCCCATATCACAATAAATGCAAAAATATAAAATCCAACAAAATTTTGTTTGGTTGAGTTTTCAATTTTTTTTTCTCTTGTCTGTTTTTCAAAAAATATAATCTAATTTGATAAAAATAAACATTTGAAAAATATCTTCAGATTTTAATATTTTTTTTTTTTTTCAAAAATAGAAAAGCATTTGAAAAACAATAAACGTTTTTTATTTTTTGTTTTTTTATTTTTTTACTTTTACAGATTTTAAAAAATTCAACCAAATTGTCTGATTGATAGCAAAGATTTTCTGCATTGCTAATTTTTAATGTATTTTTGCTTATCAATTTTCAGCAATTTTTTGAATGAGAGATGCCTATGCATGACAGTGAGGTTCTATTTCTCTATTTCCGAACTTGATGTAAGTATCATCAAATCTAACTTTGTTTCTCAAATATTCTTTCTTTCTTTTTATTTTGTAAAATTTCTTCTCCAGCTATGCAATTGAACTCTTGAAATAGAACCATCTGTGAAGTTTGTAAATTTAACAAATTCTTGATTTCATTTATTAGCTAAACTTTTTATCGAATAGTTTTTGCTATTAGCATTTTGTTGATTAGAGTCTAAAGGGTATGAAATTCTACTTCAACTACTGCCCATAAGCCAATATTGGAAAATTGGGGACTTACATTTAATGTTTTGGGCATCATATATATATATATATATATTCAAGTGCAATTATGTATTCGATAATTATTCAGCTATCTCCAAATATCAAGTGAAATTGTTCATGCGATGCTCCGAATTAATGATGTAATAAAAAACTTTATGGGTGGGATCATACTAACCCACCTTTATTAAGTAGTGACAAGCAATGATCCACTAGAGTTGTTTTATAAATTTTTTTTTGGTCAGGAGTACCCTATAAATAATATCACATGATAATATGAGGCCACCTAAAATATTTCCCTAATACACCACCCACATAGTGAAATCTGGGGCCTGCACAAAGTCTCAAAAAAACTTGAGAATCAAACCAACCCGACTTCCATGGGGTTGGGTTGGTTTGAGTTCTTTTTATTACTTTGGTTTAGGCTTGGTTTAGGGTTGTTTGGGATGACCTAAATAAGTGCACTTTTTGTCTTTTTACGAAAAGATGTACAGAAAAGTAGAGAGGTGATGTGATGGAAAAAAGATAAAAAGATGGATTATTTGGGACTTCCCAAACTTGGCCAAATAATATAAAAAGTCAAAAAGTCACTATTCTATTTAAATCGCATCATCTTATTTAAATCACATCACCTCTCTAACACATCACATCAAACCCAACCCAACCCAAACCCAACCTATATAAACCAATAAGTCAAAAAGTATATTTTTTTAGAACATCCCAAACCAATCCTTAGTTTTCCGTAGACCAATAAGATTAATTCTGCTCTTGATTTAGGACTTCACTAAACTGAACTAACTTGAGACCCAAACTATAAATATATATTACATAAATAATTTATGTTGAGTTGTCGTCATGCTATTATTGAAAAATAAATACTAACATTAATACACCTGATCATGCCATGTAAGAGAAAAATTATAACAAATCATTCTCATTCTTTAATTTTTGCTATTGTAATATGAATGATTGTTTATAATTGTTGGCTTATATTATAATTTAAAACATTGTTTTGTTTTTCTTTGTGTTGTATGTTAGAATGTTGAAGATGCTATGCAAAAGCTTCCCGAGAGTACTGAAGTCAAAATAATGGATAATTGTTTATGGTTGTTAGCTTGTATTAAAATTTGATGCAATATTTATTTTATTTTCTATGTGATGTAAGTAATTAAGTTTTGGTTTGTTTATATGAGTTAAAACAATGGATAATTGTTTATGGTTGTTGGCTTGTATTAAAATTTGAAAAATTATTTTAATTTTTTTTCTATGTTATGTAAGTTTTGGTTTGGTTTGACCATGTAAGTTAAAACATTGGATAATCGTTTATCATTGTTGTTTGATTTGTATAAAAATTTAAAACAATGTTTATGATTGATCCTTTATGTCAACATTTGTCTTTTTTGTCTCATTTATGCTTTTGATCTATTGATCTATGAACTTGCTCTTCCTTCCAAACAGCAGGTGTGTTTTATTGTGAGTATTTATTTGTCTAAATCTCAAGACATTTGACCTACTGATCAACTCTAGCTACTTTAATTTATGTAGTGTTGATAGCACAAAATCTCATAATTAAATCACTTTTATTCATTATGAAAGAAACCACAATGGATTATAACCAAACTAGTACAAAATCTGTGCTATGCATAGGATAAAATTTTATTGAATGTAAAAAAAATAATTTAAAATTTAAAAATGATATTATTGTTCCTCATAAATATAAATTTTATTTGTAAATTAGTGTTGTATAAAGTTAAAATAAAATATAATTTAATATTATGTGATTTTCCAGTTTTATAGAATTAATAAGTTGATTTTCTCTCATATCACCCAAAGCAAATTTAATTATTAACTTGGTGTTTTTAATTTTTTAAATCAAATATCAAAAATCAAAGAAATTAATTTAGTTATTAGTCAATATATTGAAAAAAATAAAACAATTTTAATGGCCAATAATTTTGATGATTTGGCATTCACTTGCACAAACAAAATAGAGTATTGGCATTCATTTGCACAAATAATTTTTTTCTTGAAGCATGTCATACATCATATCAATGCAAGAATAAAAAGAATATTTAATTGAAATAATGTTCAATTATGTTTTACGATTACTTTCACATTGTCACTATATACATAGATTGTAGTGTGTACTACATTATATTCGCCCTTTATATTCGCCTTATAAAACTAACATCAATAATAATAATAATAATAATAACAATATTAATAATAAAAGTTTCAATATAGATTTTGTAACTTATTTTTTTCAAATATCTTATGTATTTATCTTGAATATGAAGATCTTTCAATTTCTTCTCTCTCAAGTTTTGTCTCTGATAGAGTGAGACATGAGATTTTTATGCGATATTGTGAATATACAAAGTGAAAGACGTGTATTGCAAAAAATAAAAATATAGATTTTCTTTTTTTTTTTTTTGAGAAAATTAGTTTAAGGTCCCTTTTTCATTTTTAGTAATGGAAGAGATCCACAATATTATTTTACGATGTCTAAGGTCCCTCAACCTCACATCCATATATCACAGAAAAATTTGACTCTCTCACATTAAATCTCATTTCTCTCTCTTTCTATCTTCCGAGGCTCTGATGAATAAGATCAGAACTCTCGACTCTCAGACCAAGGACTCCCTCTAAGTCCTCGAGAACCACGAGGTCACAATCGCTAATTCTGTCTCTGCTGTGATGGTCTCGAATGGAGCAAAGATTGGACGATTTCGGAACCCCCAGATCAAAAGGCCATCTTACGGGAGAGTTTGAGAAGAAATATGAATGTAAGCATATATAGATGCATATTCGTGTATATATATATATATATATATAGTGTAGATATGTGTGTAGTGAGATATGGATCGAGGAGATTTTTTGATTTGTAGCTACGATTGGTGTTGAAGTTCATCCACTGGATTTCTTCACCAACTGTGGGAAGATAAGGTTTTACTGTTGGGATATTGCTGGGCAAGAGAAATTTGTAGTGGTTATTAATAAGTTATTCCTTTTTAGTTTTGTAGTTTTTGGTGTTTTTTTGGTATATATGAAGAAATTAGCTGTTTATAATCATGATCAGTTGTTTTGATCTTGTAGTCATAATAAGTGTTGCTTTTTAGATGTTTATTTCATTGGAAAATAATATTATTTTGATCTTTTTCCCATGACCTTCCAACTGTGGGTTCAAATAAGTCCTGACAATATGAAAAGGTTTGTCTGGGATTTTCTCTGGATTGTGGAGTCTAGAGAAATTCTTTGGGTTGAGAGAATTTCTTTGAAAATATTTGTTTGAGAATTTTCTCTAGGTTGTGGAGTCCAGAGAAATTATCTGGGTGAGAGAATCTCTGGAAATATTTGTCTGGGAATTTTTCTGGGTTTGGGGAGTCCAGAGAAATTCTCTGTACCGAATTTTCTTTGGATCAAATTTTCTCTGGATCGATATTGAGGGACCTTAGACATTATAAAAATATTAAGTATTTTTTATACTATAAAATCTTAATACCAGGGACCTTTAAAAAAAATCCCCTTTTTTTTTTTCAACTATCTCATACATTTTTCTTGAACGTGCAGAACTTTCAATTTATTCTCTCTCAAACTTCGTCTCTTGCAGAGAAAGACATGAGACCTTTGTCGTGCATTGAACATACCTAAAAATGCATTGCAAAAAACCAAACACAAGCCCAAAGAAAAATAATAAAACTATTTCATTTTTTTTTATCAATTTACATTTAAAATGTACAACTTGAAATAGGAAGACATTCAAAAAAAAAATATATATATATATATATATATATATGTGTGTGTGTGTACATAACATTCATCCCTCACACATATATACACAAAAAATAAAAAATAAAATAAAAAAATTCCAATGAAATATGAGTCAAACTTCTTGAATAAATCATTTTTGAAAAAAAAAATGATATTTCAAAAAATTCAACATTTATGAGTCTCAAAGAAGTAAAAAAAGAGAAATAAGAAAAATAAAAAATTTGATAGTAAACTTCCGAACAACTTCAATTATGCAAAATGAGATGTACAATCAAAACGTTCAATCAACAAATTATATAGAAATCGCATCAACGATCTGGCTTGTTTCCATTCAAACCGCCCTTACAATCGTAAATCATATATAATATAATAAAAAAAGTCAATATAACATTGAGATTGAAGATTTCACGTTAAAAAAAAAAAAAAAGAGTATTTTTTTATTGAAAGTAGAGAAGAATTCCATTCATACGATGTTAGATAATGTCTCAATGGGACCACATAATTAAATGTGGTGTTATCATTTATAAGAAGCCTACAATTTAAGTGATTCAATTTAGTTAATAGGCTTAAGGGTATATGTGTTATGGACCTAATGTGTAGATATTAGTTGTATAATTTCTATTTCTATGAGGGGTAGAAATAGAAATTAAAACATATTGGTTAAAGTTGGTTTTCATTCCTTTTGAACTTCCACAACCTTTCAGTTTTGAAAACCAATTACAACCTTTAAAAGGTTATGGTCCCTATTCCTTCCCAAGTGAAAAAAAATAAGAACACTGCCAGTTTTTTTTTTCTCTAAATCCTCTCAAGGAGAAACATAAGGCACTAAAGGAGAAAGGATTAGAAGGCAATAACATAATCAATAACAAAGAGTTCATTGATAATCACGCTTCCGTTTAACCGTTTATCAATGGATTCAGGTATGTCATTTTGTCTTGATTTCTTGATAATACACATGGTAAATGATCCAAAGTGTAAGGTTTATGTTCTGAAATTTATGTTAACAATTGGTATCAGAGCCAGCATATCATGTGTCTTATCAGAATTGATATGCTTTATTCATTCTATTTAGTTTCCTGGAATCAGATTCTGAATTTTCTTATGGATGTAAATTCTGTTTTTTCCTGTTTTGTTCTGTGAAAATGGCAATCTGTTTTCTGGAATTGTAAAATGATTTGATGGGCAGTTTTTTTGGACCCGTCAATTCTATTTATATATGTATATATATAATTGGATTTGCTGCAGATTATATAACATATACGGGGTCACAAATTTAGAAATCTTTAAATTTAATGTAATTTCATACAACGTCTACAGAAATTTAATTTTCCAACACTCTCAATATAAGTCAATTCAAAAAAGATGTCACAAAAGTGATCTCTCTTGTCTAGATTGTTTTATATGGAATGTTTTGAAGTTCATGTCTGTGTATCTCATGCGGGTATTTATCGGTCCAAAGACATGATTAAGACTTGGCAAAATTACACACACATTTTGTGGTGATAAACATGTGCCAATTGTCAAGAAAACCTAATGTGAATAATAAATCCATCAAAAGATAGATTTGTTATTTGACATAACTTATTGTCAATGTTTGACCTGGTAGTAAGCCTTTCAGTTTTTACATAATTAAGTTTTACACCCTTGCGACATTTTGTAGGAGTATAGACTGATATAGATTATTTATGCTTACAGTTCTTCTTCGGGTATGTTAGCCTTTAGAGTTTAGAAATATCCAAGGAAGCCTGGTAGTAAGCCTTTCAGTTTTTACATAATTAAGTTTTACACCCTTGCGACATTTTGTAGGAGTATAGACTGATATAGATTATTTATGCTTACAGTTCTTCTTCGGGTATGTTAGCCTTTAGAGTTTAGAAATATCCAAGGAAGCCTGGTAGTAAGCCTTTCAGTTTTTACATAATTAAGTTTTACACCCTTGCGACATTTTGTAGGAGTATAGACTGATATAGATTATTTATGCTTACAGTTCTTCTTCGGGTATGTTAGCCTTTAGAGTTTAGAAATATCCAAGGAAGCCTGGTAGTAAGCCTTTCAGTTTTTACATAATTAAGTTTTACACCCTTGCGACATTTTGTAGGAGTATAGACTGATATAGATTATTTATGCTTACAGTTCTTCTTCGGGTATGTTAGCCTTTAGAGTTTAGAAATATCCAAGGAAGCCTGGTAGTAAGCCTTTCAGTTTTTACATAATTAAGTTTTACACCCTTGCGACATTTTGTAGGAGTATAGACTGATATAGATTATTTATGCTTACAGTTCTTCTTCGGGTATGTTAGCCTTTAGAGTTTAGAAATATCCAAGGAAGCCTGGTAGTAAGCCTTTCAGTTTTTACATAATTAAGTTTTACACCCTTGCGACATTTTGTAGGAGTATAGACTGATATAGATTATTTATGCTTACAGTTCTTCTTCGGGTATGTTAGCCTTTAGAGTTTAGAAATATCCAAGGAAGCCTGGTAGTAAGCCTTTCAGTTTTTACATAATTAAGTTTTACACCCTTGCGACATTTTGTAGGAGTATAGACTGATATAGATTATTTATGCTTACAGTTCTTCTTCGGGTATGTTAGCCTTTAGAGTTTAGAAATATCCAAGGAAGCCTGGTAGTAAGCCTTTCAGTTTTTACATAATTAAGTTTTACACCCTTGCGACATTTTGTAGGAGTATAGACTGATATAGATTATTTATGCTTACAGTTCTTCTTCGGGTATGTTAGCCTTTAGAGTTTAGAAATATCCAAGGAAGCCTGGTAGTAAGCCTTTCAGTTTTTACATAATTAAGTTTTACACCCTTGCGACATTTTGTAGGAGTATAGACTGATATAGATTATTTATGCTTACAGTTCTTCTTCGGGTATGTTAGCCTTTAGAGTTTAGAAATATCCAAGGAAGCCTGGTAGTAAGCCTTTCAGTTTTTACATAATTAAGTTTTACACCCTTGCGACATTTTGTAGGAGTATAGACTGATATAGATTATTTATGCTTACAGTTCTTCTTCGGGTATGTTAGCCTTTAGAGTTTAGAAATATCCAAGGAAGCCTGGTAGTAAGCCTTTCAGTTTTTACATAATTAAGTTTTACACCCTTGCGACATTTTGTAGGAGTATAGACTGATATAGATTATTTATGCTTACAGTTCTTCCTCTGAAATGTTAGCCTTTAGACGTATCCAAGGAAGCCTAGTAAGCTTCTCAGATTTTACATAATAAATTCATTGCATGTTGTGCCTAAAAGTTAGTTGAATTCTGTGATGGTTATCTAGGGAATAGGTTGCTGGATGGTGTTGGTTGTAGCAAGGGAATATATTGAAATGGACATTCTATTGTTGAGGTCTTAGAACTGATTTGGTGAAAGCATGTGGAATTTCTCCCAATTTATTGCCTCCAAGGACAAAGATTTTTGGGGCTGGTTCTTACTCATATTTGGCTCTGTTTTCTTTGTGGGTTTCTTCTATGCTGCAATTATATTGAAGTTTCTTCCACCATCTGATAATGCTCTCATATCTGCTATAAAGACCGACAGGTAACCTTTTGGTGTATATAAGTCTTATGTCTAATAAAATTATTTAACATTACTTGGTAACGTTGAGTCCTGTTTTAAACCTAATTGGGAGCTTTAGTGATTTACAGCTTTATCTAACAAAACAACTTCACTTGCTTAATGCTGGGATATTAGGTAGTCTTGAACTACTAATATAGCAGTGCATTGTTTATTCTCTGCAATATCGATGTCATCTACCTATGCCCGATATCAGCTTGCATTGCATTCAATAGATGTTGTACCATTGGGACACACTTGCTAAAAATAATACAAACTTTTTGCAATTAAAAACGCTAAAGAATCTTGAATAGATATTGAAGTTATTCTCTTCTATCTTTGACTTTGATTGTGTAGTGATAGTGGAATGGTGTTTCAAGACCAAATTGAGGAACCATGGTTTTTGATGGTCATTATACTTGTTCCTTTGTTTACAATTTTCTTACAGATTACAAAAGCAGTTTTCTATGCATATCTTATCTTGTTCAAGTGATTCCTCTAAATAAGTGATTAAAGTTCATTTAGGAAAGACCAGGTGATTTGAGGGGGTACACTAAGGGTAGAGCATGTCCTAGAATTTACAATTCACAAACATCATAAAGCTCTCTTCCCCATCTTTTTTTATCATAATCTGTGCCTGCCCCTTGACCTTGACAGTGAGTAAGGATGAGAAGCAGGCCTTGAGGGCTCATGAAGGTAGACATTTGGCCAATTTGATTCGATGGAGCTCTTTTTTTTTTTTTTTTTTTTGTGTCTGGGAAGATAGTTGAGTTTTTTTGTAATTAGATATGATATTTGTGAGAGAAAAAGTGAAATGATTATGATGTTTGATGTGATATTTTGTTTGAATTAGTTTTTTTTAGGTTTTGTAACCAATTTGTCTTGTAGTGAAAAAAAACAAAAAACTTCCTTTCCAAACACCCCCTATATCAATTCTTAATTTATTATAATGATATAGGACTCAATTTCCATGACATATTATTGTAGGTAAAAGTGAAGGTCAATGTTTTAAAACCTAGATTGTTGATCAAACCATAAAAGGAATGGGTCCAAGGGGCTACTGGTAGGGCTGTGCCGTTAAAATTACACTGATTTGCATCAATTCGTACCGCTCTATCCGCTAATTACAGATTAAATTTTAAAATTTATAATCTACATTCGAAATCGCTCTACGCAGTTCCACTATAGTTAATACATATACTTTTTTTACCTTTAATGAAATATCAAAATAAAAATGAGTGTGAGAGAGATTTAAGATGTGAAATTTGTTACAAATTAGTAGTTATATATATGAAACATATTATGGAAAATTAGTTTATATTATATGTGGGGACATATTTTGTGAGTAGCAACACGTGGCCAAGGTGGCACCGAAGTGCCAGCCGAGGTGCCACGTGTCCTGGACATAATGCCGAGATGATCTCGGCTAGGCCGAGGTTGTCTGCGAAGATACCGGAGTCCGGGATAAACGGATAAGTTCTAAGAGTCCTAGAATGGGGAAAGACCTCAGTCTGGATAAAGATAAAGCTCTTAGGGAGTTTATCTCTATCTAACTGGGAGTCCAGGATAAGCATTGAGCCAGAGTCCATTGAGGCTAGGCTTCTACAGGGATCAGGTCAGTGTTGGCTATAAAAGTAAGGCACCCTCGTGGGCCTAAGGTATGTTTTTTTGTATTCTGGCTAGTGAGTTAAGTACTAATTATTATCTTTGAGAGATAACTGAGTATTGACTTGATCGTCGGAGTGCCCCCGGGTGGACGAACCACCGCCGGAGTCTTATCTTTCTATGACAGGCCGTTCGGGTGCAATCTATTCTGCCGGTGTTCTCCAGCTGAGTACCTGTTTGGCAGTGTGGTTAGAAAACAGCACACACAATTTGGCGCCGTCTGTGGGAAAGAAAGGAGAATAGATAGCCAACGACGGACAGAAATAGAAGATTAGGGACGACATCCCTACTGGAAGTGGTAAACACTTTGATCCTAACGTAGAGGAGGATAACTGCAATGAAGAAACTTGGGATCAGAACGCCGGAGAGAAGGACGTCAGTCAGGAGGGAGACGTATCATAGAAGGTAGACCGAGGCGGGTATTATAACGAAAACGACCTCCAGGTATGGAAAGATAGATGTCTGCAGAAGGACGGAGAGATGAAGAAAATGGTGAATAAATTGGCGGACCTACAATCAGTCGTCAATTTTATGATGCAGAACAACGTCATGCAGCCACTGTTTCCGTAACAAGATACGCTGATTCCAGCGGCCAAAAAAGATGCCCAGAAAGGGGGGCAGAAAACAGTTCCTTCAATCCCCCAACACACCAGGACCAAGGAACACTCTCACCGGCCTTCAAGGGAGGTCGGGCGAGGAGAATCAATGAATGGAGATTCTCAAAGGACACATCATACTAAAGAAGCTGAGCCCAAAGAACATCGGCATGTTCAAAGGAAGGAACTTTGTTTTGACACGACCAATGGAGGGAGGTCCAAGAGAACTCATAACGATACTGGGAGTAGCGCACCGAAAAGGCTTAAATCCGTTGATAGCCGAGCTCCTGGACGAACCAAGGAGGATTTAAGGGATTACCTCCAGAAGAAGCGACAAGATGCCGAGGTAACCTCACCTTTCAAGCCGAGAACGCCGTTCTGGGTAGAATTGGACAAGTTTGAGGCCCCGAAGAGGTTCCACATGCCGAGATTCCAGATATACGACGGTAAGTCTGACCCTAACTTTCATGTCGGCTTGTACCTGAACTCAATGGCATTATACACTGGGAACGAGCCGTTACTTTGCAAGGTGTTCCCCTCATCCTTTGGGGAAATCGCATCAGACTGGTTTCACAAGTTGTCGAAAGGAACTGTGAAAAGCTGAGAAGGATTGGCCGAGATGTTCATGGCCAGGTTTGTGACAAAAAAGCTACAACCATTGAGGGTGGACTCTCTGATGGCTCTGAGAATTGGCGAGGATGAAAGCCTCAGGGCCTACGCCAAAAGGTATTATGAGTGTTCAACCGAATACCAGGGTGCAACCAAGAGGTGGCGGTCATGTATTTTAAGAACGGCCTGAAAGATGATTGTTTGCTTCGAAAGTCACTGGCAAAGACACTACCAAAAAGTATAGAGAAACTTATGGCCAGGATAGAAAAGTATGCTAGAGCCGAGGAGGACACGCCGGGGACAAAGGCGTCAAAACAAGAGAAGAGAAACAGCTAGCCGAAGCGAGGTCGAGGTAATGGTGGATACAATAAACAAGAGACAGGATTGAGGGCTACACAGGCAGTCACAACCATATTCCGAATTCCGATCTACAAAGTCTTGAAAAGAATCTGGAATCAGCCCTATTATAGAGCACCAGAAAAGATTCCTGGTGAATTTATGGGAAGAAGTCTAGGGAAATGTTGTGCCTACCACAATGAGGATGGGCATCTAACTCAAGGGTGTAGAGTCCTAAAGGCACATTTGGAAGACCTGGCAAGATAATGTCATCTAAGGGACCTGGTAGATGAGACCAGGACAAGGGAAGAGCAAGCGAGACTGCCTCAAACACTGACAGCACCGCCTCCACCAGCACTACAACCGCAAGCAGGCGGACCTCGAGTGATCAATGTGATTCACTCGAAGGTCAACGAGAACGAGATACATGGGGAAACTCAGAAGGTAAAACACTTGCAACATGTGTATCAGGTCCAGCAGAAGAGACCTAGGGTAGACGAGTGCCAAGGACTAGTGGTATCCTTTACTGAAGACGACCTAGAGATGGTGCAACATCCACACAACGATGCCTTGGTAATATCCTTCCAGATTGGAGAGTGCCAAGTAAAGCGAATTCTGATCGACCAGGATAGCTCTTGTGACATCATGTATGTCAGGTGTTACAAGGAGTTTGGCATCAAGACGATTTGGAACAATCCAATGGTCCAGTAGTTGGGTTCAATGGAATGTCGACGTGGCCCCTGGGAGCAGTAAGTTTACAGGTGCAGGTTGGCACTAAGAAGGTAAAAACTGAGTTCATAATAATTGGAACTCCCTCTCCTTACAATGCTATCCTAGGAAGGCCATGGCTGTGACCCCCCCCTAAAAAAAAGTGCCTATATCATTATCCATCTTTGAATACCTTAGGTCAAAATAACTATTCCATTGACTATTTCATTATACATAACACCCTGAGTTAATTATCTTACAATACCTCTATAGACAAAAATATGAATTGTTAATATGAAACCTTAGAGGATGAATACAAGAAACTCAGAAGTGAAAAACATACATTATTAAGATAAACTTAGGAATAGAAAATACTTGAAGAATATTGAGTTAAAGAATTTATCTTGAACTTGAGTATTGAACACTTAAATAATTTAGGAAACCTTAAGTGAGGAATTTAATGATCTTAGTCTAATGAATAGAGTTTAATAAACTAAGCGAGATTAGCAGAAGTTAAGCAAGATTAATTATGGCTCAAATAAGATATTAGGGATAAGCATGATTAATTAGAGTTAAGCTTGGCTAATTAAGTTAATGGGACAATTAGTGACTTAAGCTAATCAAACCATATAAAATAAAAGAGAAGAATGGAGAAAGACGGAGAAAAAAAAAGAGTTCAGGAATTCTTGGGAGGAAGAAGAGAGAAGGAGAGAAAAAGAGAGGAAATTAAAGAAAAATCAAAGGAGTTTCAAATCTAAGCCTAAAAATTCAAGGAAAATCATCAATAGGTATGAAATTCAACCCTCTTTCTTATGTTATTGATTTGATCTAGCTAGAAAATCACTTAGGATGGGTTTTGAAGGGTCTAAGTTGGAGTTTTGACATTCCAAAGTTGTATAACAGGATGCTTAGCTCCTGACTGGATTCCAAAGCTACAATGGCTGTTGTCACACTTGACGAAAACCGGTGTTAAGTATCAAATGAAACAATACTACAAGCATTTTTCCCCCCAAGTTTTTCTTATTAACTTGTACAGAAATGAGTGCAGCAAGTATTGAGCGATTTTATCCTGAAACTTATCACCAATGACTGCAAGGTTACGACAATCATCATAATTTATTCCTTTGATTCAATTGAACAAAATTACTTAAGCATTAAGTTGCATATATGATAGTTAATTAAAGGAAAAGGCAATATATGTTACAACCACACTATATTAGATTCGTGAATCATAAACTAATGTTTTTACTATGCGATTTGCCATGTAAAAGTACTCTTATTTGTTGCTGTGTATCTATCATATCTGTGTCCTATTTTCTTAAGATTTGATAGTTTCAATGTTGGATTGTGGTGATGTCCTATGTCTGTCTGTGCTTCTTAGATGTCGGCCCATGTTGTGTCTTTGTAATGACTTGAATATGCCTTCTGGTGACACAGAATGCATGTAAAATTATGTTCACTAAAAGGAAAATGCAATATTGTATAACTATGGAGACAACACTAGGCTTTAGTCTTGAATGGGCAGATAGGAGGCCTTTGTTGTGGAAATAAATTAGATATGTGAATAAATTTTGATCACTTGTTGTCCATGGAATGTGAAACAAAATTACAATTTACAGCTACTTGATTTGAGAAAGTTTTTAAATTTAAGAAGTTATTCTTTCTTGATTTCATCTCCTGTCTCATGGTGATTATTCTATGTTGTAGATATTTGGAGTCCTTGACGTGGACAAAAAGGGTAAAATAACATTCAAGCAGGTGATAATCTCTGTGTGTGTGTGTGGTGTTATACATGCGATCCCCAAATGGTTCGAACTTTTTCTCCACAAGACCAATTAATATAGAGCTTCTCATAGATGGAAAATGTATTGCTTGCAGTTTCTATATGGGTCAGCTCATGTCCTAAAGCAACCATTATTCAGACAAGCCTGTGAATTAGCCTTCGCTGAGTGTCACATTGGTGGAAATCATTACATTTCCGAGCAAGATGTCTCATATTCTTTTCCTCGATAATGCTCCCTTAAATTTATTATACTTGGATGAGGTTTAAGTTGGTAAATGCATGTGGCACAGTTGGGAGATTCCATTAGGCAAGCTGTTCCAAACATGGATGAGTTTGAGGTTAGTGACCAACATTCTCATGGGTCCGTGTCAATCTAATCCATATATCAACCTTTGAACAATTTGTTAGATTAAATGTGACCACATCATAATATGGTGTGCCTTTCTATACTTGATCATTTCCAATTAACAGGTATATATCTTCTCGCAAGAAAACGAAATGATCTGGTAAGTCAAATTTGAACTCAATGGGTGCATTGTTTCCAAAGGTTATGACCTTTAGCAACTGGGTGCCATTGTGGTTATAAATACCAGGCATAATGTTTTCATTTGATACATTCAAATCCATTGTAAAACCAGCATATCAAGACCCAGACTTTGTTTCCAGATTATTTCGTCTTGCGTGATAAATACCCTCATGGGATCATCGATCACTTAGCCATTGTAAAGTTTATCTTTCAGTGGTATCAGAGCCTGTTTACACATTATCGCAGATGTCGAAATATAGTCCGGAAAAACAAAAAAATTCCAAACTCTTTTAACCAAAAATTCAGAAAATCATTGATCGTCAATCTTCGGCATTGGTTAATTCGGTTTGTTTATATAATCATCATCAACGTATTGTATTTCCAAACAACTATCCAAAGAAAATAACTTTTGGGGGTGCTATTATTTCAAACCTTGCCGAAAGTGAGTCCGAATTACACCGTTGGAAACAATTTTATAAAATATTTTTCGGTTCAAATTGCATTTTCAAATTGGCACCATCTTGTTCTTCTCAAAATTTTGATTATAACGGAGAAATTCGTTGTGAAAAACTGAGAAAATTTGATCCACAAGATCCAACTTACAGTGTTTGGTCTCCTACCCCCACCGGAGAAGACGATTGGAAAATTCAGTGCCAAGAAGAAGACTTTGATTTGCAAATTAAGAGGTTTGGGCTGAATTCAAAATTAAAAGAAAAGGCCCAAAGATCAGATTTACTGCAAGGAAATCTGTCCCATTGGGTTTAAAGATTAAAAAGAATTTTATTGGGCCAAACCCAGTTCAGCCCAAAGCAAACCAGGCGGACCAGCCAAGCAGCCCAAAGACATAGAGCCAGCCCAGCACAGTGACACAACCGAGCAGCCCAACGCTGCGACCCAGCGCTCCAAGATTCGTGCGTCGACCTAGCGCCCAGCGCACTGCGCCTGGACCCGCGTCCGTCTGCTTCGCATGACCCGCGTGCTGACCTACGCGCTGATCCGCGCGTTGACCCGTGCGTTGACCAGCGGTTCAACTCGGTTCGGTCTCAGCCGGTCCAAACCGGTCCAGCACAGTACTTAGACCGACAGTAGCCTGGTCCAATAGGCTTTTTGGCTCGTTCTCGCTCATTTCAAGGTCGTTTTCAGTCATTCAAAAGCCAAAATTTCCAGAATTCTTCTAAGAATTTTTTCGTGGATCGTTGTACTAAATTTTCTGAAAACAGAATTCGAGGAGGAGGCTATCCAAGAGTGTTACCAAGGAAAACATCCACAGAAACATTGTTTCAAAGGCACCATTGTGTTCCTTAGGCTCGTAACTATTATTACAATACTCATAAGAAAAGTGTTGGGTTAAAAAGGCCATTGGGTTTTCATCATTCTTCTTACCCAAGGCAACAGAACCGTTCTATTCCTTCACATCATTTTCATCACAGGGGCCGATTCAACAACTACAAGGCTCATCCTTATTAAAACCTGTTGTTGTCTTTAATTTTGCTTATTTTTATTTTTAGTTTAGTATTGTAATATTCACATTTGAATTTTCATAGTAACACATTTTGTTTTTAATATGGCTATTAAAAATACAATGGATTCTTCGAGAATCGAGATACTTAATGGAAATAATTTCCGAGCTGGAAACGCCACATTTCTTATCTTCTTACACATGAGAAGACATTTCATACTTTATCTACTTCTAAACCAGATGATGATTCAAATTGGTTCCAAAATAAATGGATAAAAGATGATGCAATGGCCAAGGCAACTATGTTACATAATATGAAAGATAACATTATTCCCACAAGGATGTGCAACCCTAAGGGGGGTGGATTGTAAGGTCCCTGTGTCCCATAGTGGAAGAGAGATTTCAATGGTAGCATTGACTGTACTCTTGGTTTTGGAAGAAAAAAGAATAAAGCGAAGGCGTAAAGAAGTTTTGTCTTCTAACTTGTTAATGGCACAATCGTTGTCACAACCACAGAATAATTCTCACACACCATTCAACAAGAGAAAGACGACTTCTTTCAAGAAAAAATGGAAGAAGGGATTTCAGAAAGGATAGAAGAAACCGCAAGAATGGAAAAAACAACAACATCACAAGCATCAGATAGGTCCATGTTACAAGTGCGGTCAAAAAGGTCATATCAAAGCCAATTGTCCTCAGAAGAAGCAGAAAAAGGATCATAACCCTATTGCCATGACAATTTCAGAAGCAATGGTGCTTGAACCTTCATCAAATTCATGGTGGATTGATTCTGCTGCAACTAGAAATATTGTGCAAAATAAAGACATGTTCTTGGAGTTTACTGAAAAGAAGGTTGGTGAACACAGAATTTACATGGGCAACAACTCCTATAGTGATGTTTTGGGCATCGGCAACTGTCAATTCTCTATAAATGGAACTTCTATTGTGCTTCATGATGTGCTTTATGTACCCAACATTCGGTGAAATTTAATTTCAGTTCCGGTGTTAACTCAAAAAGGTTTTGAGATTACTTTTAGGTTTAGCACAGTATTGATTAAGAAAGGAAGTGTATTAGTGAAAGGTGTAAGAGTGAATGACATGTACTATCTTCCTATTGATAATAAAGTATCTATTTCTGATTATTTGCATGTTTCTACTAGTAATAGTTCTTATTTGTGGCATTTAAGGTCAGGTCACATTGATAAAAATAAAATGTCTCGAATGTTTAAAAGTGGCTTATTGCCTACAGTGTGTTCCGATGATTTTGATATATGTGAACCATGTATCAAAGGCAAAATGACTAACAAGCTATTTTTCAAACATTGGAAATCGTTGGAATTACTCGAAATAATTCATTCAGAAATTTGTGGCCCTTTAAGAACTAAAACTCATCAAGGCATGGAATACTTTATTACTTTCACTAATGATTATTCAAGATATGGACATATCTACCTTCTTAAACACAAATCAGAAGCAATTGACAAGTTTAAGGAATATAAATTAGAGGTAGAAAAGCAACTTGGTTGGTCCGTTAAACACTTGAATAATGATAGAGGTGGCGAATATGACGCTATGGATTCTTTCTGTAGGGAGAATGACATAAAACATTTGTTTACAATGCCATATACACCACAACAAAATGAGGTCGCAGAAAGACGAAATCGTACTCTCATGGAAATGACAAGGTCTATGATGGCTCATACTGATCTTCCTATTCATTTTTTGGGGGAAGCCTTGTCCACCGCTGCATATATATTAAATAAAGTCAAAACAAAAGCCAAACCTCTAACTCCTTATGAATGCTGGCATGGAACTAAACCTAATGTTCAAAATCTTAAAGTTTGGGGATGTAAGGCACATGTACTTATTCCCAAACCTTTAAGGGATAAATTGGGAAGCAAAACTTGGGAATGCAAGTTTATTGGTTATGTCAAAAATGAGAGTGGTTATCGTTTTTACCATCCCGAACGTGGATTGATAGAAAGTCGAGATGTTGTTTTTCTTAAATCCACTGATCTTGTTACTCCTATTGAACAAATTGAATTGCTCTCTGAAGTATCTCAAGATTCTTCTCTTCCTTTTTTGTCACATAGTCCACATATTCACCCCGAACCATCAAATAGTGGGAGCAAACGCAAATTACCTGACGTTGTTTTACCTGCTTCGAATTCTGAGATACGTAGGAGTAAGAGAGCAAGACGTCCATCTACGGTTTTGAAAGATCATTATGTTTTTCAAGCTGAAGAACTTAATAACTTAGTAGATGATCCTACTAGTTATAATGAAGCAATAAGTAGCAGTGATGCTACACAATGGCTTGAGGCAATGAATGAAGAACTTGACTCGATTAAGAAAAATGATGTTTGGGAATTAACCGATCTTCCGAATGGAAGAAAAGCCATTGGTTGCAAATGAGTTCTTAGAAAGAAATTCAAAGTAGATGGAACTTTGGAGAAATACAAGACCAGGTTAGTAGCCAAGGGATTCACTCAACAACCTGGAATAGACTTCGTAGATACATATTCTCCTGTTGCAAAATTTGCCTCAATAAGGATTCTAATGGCGGTAGTAGCCAGGATGGATTTGGAATTGCATCAATTAGATATTAAAACTGCTTTTCTCAATAGAGAATTAAAAGAGGAAATTTATATGATGCAACCTGATGGTTTCCAGAACCAAGGCAACAAGGATAAAGTCTACAAGTTGAAGAAATCTCTATATGGACTTAAACAATCTTCAAGACAATGGTACTTGAAATTCCACCAAGCCATTTTAGAAATGGGCTATGTTGTAAGTCTATTAGATTACTGTGTTTATATCTGGAAAAATGATGATAAGTTAGCAATATTATCTTTATACGTGGATGACATATTGTTAGCAGGAAATTGTCCAGATATGATTATAAAAACAAAAACTGTCTTGCCATCTAGATTTGAAACGAAAGACATGGGTCTTGCAACCTATGTTCTAGGAATTAGAATTTCAAGAGATAGAAATTCAAAATTATTATATCTAGATCAAGAGAAATATCTAGACAAGGTGCTCAAAAGATTTAATATGGATAACTGTAATTCTTTAAGTATGCCTGTTTGCAAGGAACAAAGTCTTAGTAAAACTATGAGTCCTCAAACTAAGTTTGACATTGAGAAAATGAGAAATGTCCCGTATGCTCAGGCAGTAGGCAGCCTAATGTATGCTATGACAAGCACAAGACCGGACATCTGTCATGCAGTCGGATTGGTAAGTCGGTTTCAATCCAATCCAGGTAAAGAACATTGGCAAGCAGTCAAAAGAATATTCAGATATTTAAAAGGCACTAAAAATTTGAAGTTATGTTTTAGTTTGTGTGATCTAGACATAAAAGGATACACTGACGCAGATTTTGCAAGAGATGTAGATGATAGAAAATCTACTAGTGGTCATGTGTTCTTGTTTGGTGGAACAACAGTTTCTTGGTTAAGTAAGAAACAGAGTTGTGTTGCAAAGTACACTATGGAAGCTGAATACATAGCTTGCAGCACAGCCGTGAGTAATGCGGTCTGGATAAAACGATTTGTTGACAGTTTACAATTAGGTATACCTGTCAGACCTGTCAATATGTTTTGTGACAATCAGTCCGCCATCTCATTAATAAAAAGTGGAGCAAATAGCTCTAAGGAAAAACATATTGATGTAAGTTACCACTATATTCAGGACATAGTGGAGAGAGGTGAAATTAAAGTCAGTTATATTGTCACGACCCAAACCTGCCCCTATGGGTTTAGCACCGTAACCGGCCAGTAATCCGAGATTACCGAATGCCTGCTTAACAGTAATACAGTAATACAGAGTACAGGGGCTGGCGGAAGCCAATACAGTAATTAAACAATGTCCAATGAGCTGTGACAGTCTGTATGCAAAAAGACTTTTCATTCAAATATATACAGTCGAACAAAACAGTATGTACATATATACAATCATTCAGTTCAGAGACCTAATCCCTATCAAACAGTACAGTACCGCAAACAAAACAGTTACAGAGACAGAATGGGGAACTAAAACACCCCTAAGCCATAACTTGACAGGCTCGCAACCTCGCAGTGAGGCACAGTGGTTGGCTTGACAAAACTGGAGTTTACCCCGATGCTTCTAGCTGCGATCTGGTGCCTGTACACCTACATATATATATAAGCAGTGAGCTAAAGCCCAGTGAATAACACAATGCGTAAAGGGGTTAAGAATGAATGTCCTTACAGTAATGAAAACAGTTCGTTAATTCAGTATGTCAGTCATTCTGTCATATGTGGTACATCCATTAGCATAACAGTACAGTAACCAGTATGTCTTAAAAAACCGAACAGTAAATGATGGCCATCAGTCAGTAACAGTAGTGGTTCCAACGAGGGAACCAACAGAGATCTCTGTAACAGTAACAGTAAACAGTAGTTGCTAAGGATACCACAATACAGTTCAGAATATAAGACATACATTCATTCAATTAACAGTAACAGTTCAGGAAGCAGTACAGTTCAATTGTTCAGAAGATAATCATTTTGAACATATCTTTACACAGTTGTTACTCACAGAGTTCTGGGCTACAGTAAGGCTAGAGCGCGTCTCCAGTCGCCAACCCTACACAGTTACAGATTGAACACACACTAAGCTACACAGTTGGGAAAGATAACAACTTAATCCCTAATTTGCCTCGGTGTGGTTCTACATCTATATCCTCATTAAGATGTCTTAAACTAGGCCTAAGAATGCCTAGAATGAGATGAGGATGCAAAGATGCACTTTAAAAGCATTTTTAGAATTTTCAGAAAACAGGGGTCACGCTCGAGCGTAGGTTACTCCGCTCGAGCGGACATGCAGACAAAGGTTTCCGTTCGAGCGTAGACTTACCCGCTCGAGCGTTCTGCAAAACAGTCAAAAGTGCTGGATAGGTGAAAATCACGCTCGATTGGGCGCTCGACACCCGCTCGAGCATGAGACACAATGTCCCGCTCGAGCGTCAATTCTTTCGCTCGAGCGGACTGCAAAACAGAACAAAATGCTGGGAGCACGATTTCCACGCTCGAGCGCCAGTCACCCCGCTCGAGCGTGAGTCCAAATTCTGAAAATTCCAAAGTTGAACCTCAAGCTCAAAACCAAGTTTTAAAACATAAATTTCGATCCTCTTGGGCCAATTTTCCAGAAAACACATCAAAACTCATGCTTTAACATGATTCAAAGCTCAATTTTGCAAAGAACTCTTCAATTTACTTCAATTACCAAGCAAAACTCAAGATGAAGCTAAGCTTTCTCCTTCCTCTCCCTCTCTCTCGGTTAAGTGTCACTCAATGGCTAATGAAATGTTTTGTATAGAGAGTAATAAGGCTCAACAATAGTCCAAGTAGTGGGCCACTAGGTGGCACCAATGTAAATAAGTCTAAGTTGTGCAATTTATCAATAATTAACCTAATTTAATCATACCAAATCGATTTTCAGATAAATGTGCCATAAAATCCTATAAATTATGACTAACATAGAACATCAATCAATTTCAGATTCGGCCGCCGATAAGGCCTTCAATTCGCACTTTAACCATAAAAACACGAACAGATCAATTAACAATCAACAGATAAAAAATGCATTTAAACGGGTACAGTCAATCAATCAGTTTCAGATTTCAGTCAGTCAGTTCAGTTTTTCAATCAGTTCAATTACTTCAGTTATCAATCACAATCAGTCTCAGTTTAGCAGTAATCGGTAGTTATCGGTAAACAGTGACCAGGGTTGTTACAGTCTCCCTTCCTTAAAAAGAGTTTAGTCCTCTAAACTCGAGTTACCTTCGCTTTGGAAGAAAACAGGATTCAGTGGAAACAGTTCAGGATATCTTTTAGTCATGTCATCTTCCCTTTCCCAAGTGGCATACGTATCACCGTGGTTTTCCCAGTCGACTTTCACTAACGGGATTTCTTTGTATCTCAACTTCTTGATCCGTTTGTTTACAATCTGAATAGGCCGTTCCTCGTAAGTGTAGTTATCACTCAGCACGTTTAGTCCTCTAAACTCGAGTTACCTTCGTTTTGGAAAAAAACAGGATTTAGTGGAAACAGTTTACAATCTCTTTTAGCCATGTCATCTTCCTTCTCCCAAGTGGCATACATGCCACCATGGTTTTGCCAGTCAACTTTCACTAACGGGATCTCCTTGTTTCTCAACCTTTTGATCCGTCTGTTTACAATCTGAATAGGCCGTTCCTCGCAAGTGTAGTTATCACTCAGCACTACACGAGTAGGCTCTATCACGTGGAAAGGACCTCGAAGGTAGTCTCTCAATATAGAAATGTGGAAGACGTTGTGCATATGCTCCATTTCAGGAGGAAGCGCAACTTGATACGCCATCGGATTGATTTTCTCAATAATCTCATACGGTCCGACGTATCTCGGCGCTAACTTGCCTTTGACTCCAAAACGAGTCTGGCCTTTCATCGGTGTCACTTTCACAAACACGTGATCACCCACTTCATATTCTCTATCCCGTCTTCTGACATCAGCATAACTTTTCTGTCTGCTCTGTGCGGTTTTCAGTCTCTGTTGTATCAGTTTCACTTTCTTAGTCGTTTTGTATACAACTTCGGGCCCAAGCAAAGGCCCATCTCCAACTTTTGCCCAGCAAATCAGAGATCTACATTTTCTGCCATACAATGCCTCGAAAGGCGCCATACCAATACTTGAATGATAGCTGTTGTTGTAGGCGAATTCAGCTAAGGGCAAGTGACTTTCCCAGTTTCCCTGAAAATCAATGACACACATTCTCAGTAAATCCTCCAGAGTCTGGATGGTCCTTTCTGACTGGCCATCGATCTGAGGATGATAAGCACTACTCAGTCTCAATTCAGTACCCAATGCAGTCTGTAAGCTTTGCCAAAATCTTGATGTGAACTTCGAATCCCTGTCAGAAACAATGGACACAGGCACTCCATGCAGTCTAACAATTTCATCAATATAGAGTATAGCCAATTTGTCCGCATTATAAATTGCCTTAACAGGTAAGAAGTGAGCAGATTTAGTCAGTCTATCAACAATAACCCAAATTGAGTCCATACCTTTACTGGAGCGAGGCAATCCCACAATAAAATCCATGGTGATATGTTCCCATTTCCACTCCGGTATGGGTAAGGGCTGCAATAAGCCTGCGGGTCGTTGATGTTCGGCTTTAACTTGTTGGCAATGAAGACATTTCGATACAAAATCAGCAATTTCTTTCTTCATTCCCGGCCACCAGAAATTCAGTTTCAGATCTTGATACATTTTCGTATGCCCTGGATGGATAGAAAATTTTAAATTGTGGCCCTTTTGCAGAACTCTTCTTTTCAATTCAGAATCATTTGGTATGCACAGTCTTTCTTGAAAGTTCAGTACATTATTTTCAAATTTGAAACCCGGTCTTGGTTTAGTTTCCCTTTCTTCGATGATCTTCTTCAAGAAGTCATCTAGTTGCTGTTTCTCTTTAATCTTTTCAATCAGTGCTGGTTAAGCAGAAATAGCAACTAAGGTTCCACCTTGTTCTCGCAAAACGATTTCAATTTCAGATTTTTCAAGGTCACAAAGCAATTCCTTCTGCCCGGTAAACAAGCAGGCTAAATTTCCAATCGACTTCCGACTCAGTGCATCGGCAACGGTGTTGGCTTTTCCCGGATGGTACAAAATCTATATCATAGTCTTTAATCAGTTCTAGCCATCTCCGCTGTCTCATGTTCAGTTCTTTCTGTGTGAAGAAATATTTCAAACTCTTGTGGTCGGTATATACTTCACATGTCGCCCCATACAGATAGTAACGCCAGATTTTCAGTGCAAATACTACTGCCGCAAGTTCCAGATCATGGTTCGGGCAGTTCTTTTCGTGCGGTCTCAGTTGTCGGGAAGCATAAGCAATAACTCTCCCACTCTGCATTAAAACACATCCAAAACCCTTATGAGAAGCATCACTAAATACAGTAAAATCATCCGTACCTGAAGGTAGGGTAAGAATCGGTGCAGCTACAAGTCGAGTTTTCAACTCTTGGAATGCTGATTCCCTTTGGTCAGTCCAGTCAAATGATATCCCCTTCTGAGTTAACTGAGCCATCGGTAAGGCAATTTGGAGAAATCTTTAACAAATCTTCTGTAATACCCGGCTAGTCCTAAAAAGTTTCGGACTTCTGTCACATTTGTTGGTCTAGGCCAGTTTATTACAGCTTTAATTTTCTGCGGATCAACAGAAATTCCATCTTTGCTAACAACATGCCCCCAAAACATAACATGATCGAGCCAAAATTCGCATTTAGACAGTTTAGCATAAAGTTTATGTTCTCTTAGGGTCTGTAAGGCAAGTCTCAGATGATGTTCATGTTCTTCTATACTTTTGGAGTAAATCAGTATGTCATCAATGAATACTACAATAAAGTCATCAAGGTATGGTTTAAAGATTCTGTTCATGAGGTCCATAAATGCAACAGGTACATTGGTAACTTCGAAAGGCATAACTAAAAATTCGTAATGTCCATACCTCGTTCGAAACGTAGTTTTGTCAATGTCCTCTAGTTTAACTTTCAACTGATGGTATCCTGATCTGAGGTCGATCTTAGAGAACACTTGAGCACCCTGTAACTGATCAAATAAGTCATCAATACGTGGCAATGGGTATTTATTTTTCACAGTTACCTTGTTCAGTTCACGGTAGTCAATACACAATCTCAGTGAGCCGTTTTTCTTCTTCACAAATAAAACAGGAGCGCCCCATGGTGAAGTACTGGGCCTGATAAACTTTTTGTCTAACAGTTCTTGCAGTTGCACTTTCAGTTCCTTTAGTTCAGTTGGAGCCATTCGATAAGGAGCTTTAGATACTGGCTGCGTTCCCGGAATCACATCAACGGTAAATTCAATCTCTCTGTCAATCAAATCTCCTGGCAGATTATCTGGAAATACATCTGGGAATTCTCTGATTATAGAAATACTGTTCACGTTAGCATTATCATCAGTAGATACAGTCAATACAGAACACAGATATCCCTTACACCCCTTTCTAATCAATTTAACAGCTTTCACAAATGAAATCAAATACGAAGGAGGTACTACTCCAACCCCATTAAACACAAATTCGGGTAAACCCGATGGACGGAAAATTACTTGTTTCGTTACACAGTCTATGGTAGCATGGTATTTTGTTAACCAGTCCATTCCCAATATTACGTCAAAATGATCAATGTTCAGAGGCAGTAAGTCAATAAACAAATGTGCATCTCCAACAATAACTTCAAAAGCAGGGTACATATATGCACAGGTCATAGATCCCCCAATGGGTGATGATACAACTAACAGATAATTCATGGGTTCTAATGGTCTATTCAGTTTTCGCGAAAAAGCATGCGACACATATGAATGCGTAGACCCCGAATCAATCAGTACATAAGTATTTTGAGTACAAATAGAGAGAATACCTGACACAACGGTCTCGGTATTCTGCACGTCTCCCGGTACTAGGGCGAACACTCGGCCCTGCCTCATGGGCTCTTTCCCGGTAGCTTTGGGGTTCGGTTTTGGTGCAACAGTTGATGCTGCCACACTTGGTGCAGCTTTACTATGGGCTTATGGAGCAGAGGGGCAGTCTTTAACCATGTGGCCCACCTTGCCACACCTATAACAGGCTCCAGATATTTTGTAACAGACCCCTTTGTGCTTCTTGCCACACTCAGAACAGGGTGGTATGAAACCACTCCCTTGGCTGGGGCTAGTTGTTGACCCCGTATTCTGTTTCTTGTTCAATGGATTATGCTTGCCTTTCTTGAATTTAAAACCTTGCCTTTTACCACGCCATTCAGACGCTGGTGTTTCAGTTTTCAGTGCTTTGATGTTCGATTCAGCCATCAAGGCTCGGTCAAGAACATTTACATAATTCGGTAGCTTCAAAACATTTATTCTGTCCAGTATTGCAACATTAAGGCCGCCTTCAAACTTTCTGGCCTTCTTGTAGTCAGTGTCAACCATATGTGGTGCGTAACGGGCAAGTTCAGTAAATTTTGTTTCATATTCAGCAACAGACATTGTGCCCTGTCTCAGCTATTCAAATTCAGTCACTTTTCTATCCCTAACACACTGAGAGAAATACTTCTCGAAGAAGGCTCCTTTGAATTGAGCCCAAGTCATTACGGTGTTGTTATCACAGATAAGCATCCACCACCTTCTGGCTTCTTCTTGCAGAGTAAAGGTGGCCAATAGCACTTTATGTGCTTCAGAGCACGGAAAAACCTCAAACAATTTTTCAATCTCAAGAACCCATGCTTCAGCTTTTAACGGTTCAAGGCCTCCCTGAAAGGACGGCGGTTTCATTTTGCTGAACTTATGGGTGAGAGCAATTATGTCCCCATCATTAACATTGGCATTCTGTTCTGACTGTACCGGAGGAGGAGGTGGGGGCTGTTGATTCTGTTGTTGGTCCAGTCTTTCAGTTATTAGTTCCATCATTCTTTCCAGTCTTGCCATTCTCGCCGCGGAGGATGAGGATTCAGATTCATTTGCAGTTCTCGCATTATCCATTTCACTATAGGCAGTTATAACAGTTATTAACATAAGCAGTCATTTGTTCAAACAGATTAACACATTAGCATGCATTCAGTCATGTCATAACCACACACTTATCATGCTCATGTAATGCCCTAATCGCTTTTCTAGGATATCCTATAGCTCATTTGGACACGTGTGTGCGGTAGAATTCGTGGTAAGTATCGCTCTGCTACCACTCTGTCACGACCCAAACCCGCCCCTATGGGTTTAGCACCGTAACCGGCCAGTAATCCGAGATTACCGAAGGCCTGCTTAACAGTAATATAATAATACAGAGTACAGGGGCTGGCGGAAGCCAATACAGTAATTAAACAATGTCCAATGAGCTGTGACAGTCTGTATGCAAAAAGACTTTTCATTCAAATATATACAGTCGAACAAAACAGTATGTACATATATACAATCATTCAGTTCAGGGACCTAATCCCTATCAAACAGTACAGTACCGCAAACAAAACAGTTACAGAGATAGAAGGGGGAACTAAAACACCCCTAAGCCATAACTTGACAGGCTCGGAACCTCGCAGTGAGGCACAGTGGTTGGCTTGACAAAACTGGAGTTTACCCCGACGCTTCTAGCTGCGGTCTGGTGCCTGTACACCTACATATATATATAAGCAGTGAGCTAAAGCCCAGTGAATAACACAATGCGTAAAGGGGTTAAGAATGAATGTCCTTACAGTAATGAAAACAGTTCGTTAATTCAGTATGTCAGTCATTCTGTCATATGTGGTACATCCATTAGCATAACAGTACAGTAAACAGTAGGTCTTAAAAGACCGAACAGTAAATGATGGCCATCAGTCAGTAACAATAGTGGTTCCAACACGGGAACCGACAGAGATCTCTGTAACAGTAACAGTAAACAGTAGTTGCTAAGGATGCCACAATACAGTTCAGAATATAGGACATACATTCATTCAATTAACAGTAACAATTCAAGAAGCAGTACAGTTCAATTGTTCAGAAGATAATCATTTTGAACATATCTTTACACAGTTGTTACTCACAGAGCTCTGGGCTACAGTAAGGCTAGAGCGCGTCCCCAGTCGCCAACCCTACATAGTTACAGATTGAACACACACTAAGCTACACAGTTGGGAAAGATAACAACTTAATCCCTAATTTGCCTCGGTGTGGTAATCCCTAATTTGTCTCGGTGTGGTTCTACATCTATATCCTCATTAAGATGTCTTAAACTAGGCCTAAGAATGCCTAGAATGAGATGAGAATGCAAAGATGCACTTTAAAAGCATTTTCAGAATTTTCGAAAAACAGGGGTCACGCTCGAGCTTAGGTTACTCCGCTCGAGCGGACATGCAGACAAAGGTTCCGCTCGAGCGTAGAATTACCCGCTCGAGTGTTCTGCAAAACAGTCAAAAGTGCTGGATAGGTGAAAATCACGCTCGATTGGGCGCTCGACACCCGCTCGAGCATGAGACACAATGTCCCGCTCGAGCGTCAGTTCTTCCGCTCGAGCGGACTGCAAAACAGAACAAAATGTTGGGAGCACGATTTCCACGCTCGAGCGCCAGTCACCCCGCTCGAGCGTGAGTCCAAATTCTAGAAATTCTAGAGTCGAACCTCAAGCTCAAAACCAAGTTTTAAAACATAAATTTCGATCCTCTTGGGCCAATTTTCCAGAAAACACATCAAAACTCATGCTTTAACATGATTCAAAGCTCAATTTTGCAAAGAACTCTTCAATTTACTTCAATTACCAAGCAAAACTCAAGATGAAGCTAAGCTTTCTCCTTCCTCTCCCTCTCTCTCGGTTAAGTGTCACTCAATGGCTGATGAAATGTTTTGTATAGAGTGTAATAAGGCTCAACAATAGTCCAAGTAGTGGGCCACTAGGTGGCACCAATGTAAATAAGTCTAAGTTGTGCAATTTATCAATAATTAACCTAATTTAATCATACCAAATCGATTTTCAGATAAATATGCCATAAAATCCTATAAATTATGACTAACACAGAACATCAATCAATTTCAGATTCGGCCGCCGATAAGGCCTTCAATTCGCACTTTAACCATAAAAACACGAATAGATCAATTAACAATCAACAAATAGAAAAGGCATTTAAACGGGTACAGTCAATCAATCAGTTTCAGATTTCAGTCAGTCAGTTCAGTTTTTCAATCAGTTCAATTACTTCAGTTATCAATCACAATCAGTCTCAGTTTAGCAGTAATCGGTAGTTATCGGTAAACAGTGACGAGGGTTGTTACATATATACCCTCAGAAGAGATGGTGGCTGACCTTATGACCAAAGGGTTGTCTTTGGAAAAATTCAGAGAACATGTAGCTAACATGGGATTGAAAAATACCTAGCTAGATGGTTTAGCTACTTATATAAGAGCATAGTCGGATGACTCTGGGGACGCCTAGATAACCGATGTTTTGCGACTCTATCTTGCATGGAAACATGTGTTTGGTCAGGTAACAAGATAGAGGAACTGACAAGGTACGGATATCATAGTTAGCATGAGATGTAAAGTTCATAATATGCAGCGTGCTAACTAGATGATACTATTTGCTTAATCAGCAAAAAGTCATTGATAAGGTGTGTTAAGGAAAACCTTCAGGAAGTACTTAATAATAATTTCAATGCAGGTCGACACATGAAAAATGTGTACAGCTGAAGTCATCAATGGCGATTGGGTATGGACTATGAATCCATCACTGAAAATTGATGTCGTTCACTTGTTATATAGTGAATTGAAGTCATCTGGAATGTGTTGTCAGTGAGAGAACACATTCGTACGGGTGCGGTCAGATTGGTGACAAAAACGTGCGCACGTATGGCCAAAGTCACAATCAAACGTCGATCTATGAGGTAATTTCATAAATGAAAGTTGACATGAGGCAAAATTTTGGTACCAAGGTAAACATGCTCTACTTAGGATTTTTCACCTCATTATAATGTGATCAAGTAGGAGATGTTAGATTAAATGTGACCACATCATAATATGGTGTGCCTCTCCATACTTGATCATTTCCAATTAACAGGTGTATATCTTCCCGCAAGAAAACGGAATGATCTGGTAAGTCAAATTTAAACTCAATGGGTGCATTGTTTCCAAAGGTTATGACCTTTAGCAAATGGGTGCCATTGTGGTTATAAATACCAGGCAGAATGTTTTCATTTGATACATTCCAATCCATTGTAAAACCAGCATATCAAGACCCAGACTTTGTTTCCGGATTATTTCGTCTTGCGTGATAAATACCCTCACGGGATCATCGATCACTTAGCCATTGTAAAGTTTATCTTTCATAATTAACCACAACAATAGATTTTTCTTGTAATTCTGTTGAACTAAAGCTTTGTTTTTCTTTACATTTGCAGATCCATGAACTCTTCAAATTATTTGATACCGATAGTGATGAGAGAATCAACAAAGATGATTTTAGCACATGGTTAAGAAGAAATCCACTGCTCATAGCACTTTTCTCTACCTAGTTAATGCGCAAGAACTTGTCTGGATCAATGATAGAAGAAGGTTAGAGGAGTTGGTTTGTGATGGATGATCGGTTGATGGGTCAATTTTTGTTGTAGGTTTCTGTGAAACATTTTGGCTCTTTCACAGAGGACTTAAGTGAGGGTGTAGGTTATCTGCATTCTTCTTCCTTTTGAAAATAGCCACTTGTGGTTTGTCGAATAAAATATGCCATTAATTTGTATTACATGTGCCTACGTGTTCAAATAATAGGGGATTATGTGCACAGATAGGGGTAATGAGATTATTTAATTCTATTTACATGTACATTAACGGAAGTTAGGATTTTGTTTTAGATTTGGAAAATGCTATGACCCCCACAATATTTTAAAAACTGGCTCGGTGAGCGAATTGGAAAAGGAATCAGGTAGACAGGTCACCGGTTCAACCGTCGGGTTAAACCGGAATCAAACCGTGATGTAATAAATATATTAAAATTATATTTAAGAAAATATAAGTAATAAAATTATAAATTAAAAAACTTAAAATATTTTAAATATTTCTCCTAATATTTTTTTATTAAAAAATATAATAATATATTTTAAAATATTATTAATTTTAATTTTGGAAATGGAAATCAAATATTTAATATTCCCTTCATATGGTTTTAATTCAAATAATTAGATTGAAAGAAGAGCAAAATTTTTGGAGGAATATCAAAATTTTAAATCTCCCTCCAGTAAATTTGATTGAATCCCACATAGATTTCTTGAGTTTTTTTGAAAGAATTTTATTTTTATAAATAGGTAGAGACTTTCACAATAATTTCAAACTCTTAATGGGATTCCTCACAAAAGGAGATCCTTGAAAGAGAGTTTCCAATTAAAAGAAGTTGGCGTCGCAGTGGTTGCCACCGCATCTAGTGCATTGCTAGCCAGGAATGCACTAGCCATTGAGATCTTGCTTGGGAGCTCTGATGGTGGTTTGGTTTTTGAACCAAACAATTTCTCAATAGCTTCAGGTGAAAAAATCGTCTTCAAGAACAATGCCGAGTTCCCCACAATGTGGTATTCGACAGGGATGAGGTTCCGGCGGGTGTAGATGTGTCAAAGGGTACTTATGGTTTTTATTGTGCCCCTCACCAGGGAGCTAGGATGGTTGGCAAGATGACCGTTAACTAGAACCCCAAATAAATTATTAATTTTTTTACCAAACCTCTTACATCACACCCATGTGAAAGGTTTGGTAGAAAATTTGGTAATTTATTTGAAATCCCTAGCATAACTCTTTAGATTTTAATTCATAAATCACATGGAGTTGATTGTTTATTTCCAAGCGACATGGGTATTGTGTGCATATAACTTGTACTACAAAGGGTTAAGGGAAACTTGCTCTTTTATTTTCTGAGTGTTGCTAGTAGCATCCTATTTATTATTTTTACATCCCTCATTTTTTATTTTTTTTATTACAATAATAACCTTAAAAGAAAATACTAAAGAGAACATCAATTATTTTGGGACATCACATCTCATAATTATGCCTACTCACCCTCTAAATCATGATGTAGGATTTATGAGAGCACTTACCTCCTTCACCACCCACCCATCTTTCCCAAATTACACCCTCAAAATCTTGAAAACCTTTTGGTGGTGATATTCTAGCGGCAATAGTGATAACCGTTTGATTACATACATTTCTCCGGCAATGGTAATGAGTGGAAGTTTTTCTGGCAATTAAAGCTTTATGAGATGAGAGGAGTACAACAATAAGTTTAGAGAATGTTCATAACGTTGATGATGTTCTCCGCTTGGATGAAGTTGATCTTATGAGAGTAAGTTTTTTGAAAAACACGACAAAAATGGTGAAAATTGTTCATATTTTTTTCAGTACTGAACTTTTGAATATATGACCAAAATTCAAGAATATAGGCCCAAACATTGCTTATTTATTCGGGAACAGATAACTAAACATTATTCATATGTTCGATACTTTAGTTCCGAACATATGAAAGATAGATGAGACTTTGAGATATAGGGGATGAGCGAAATACAGAGTTGCTCCCTTCGAACTATACATACATACACACACACACACATATATATATCCATTGCTTTTAGGGTTTAGAGTTGATTAAAGAAATGGATGGAATTGAAGAAAGACTTACACACTTATTGCGTAGAAAAAAGTGAAGATCGTGGAGAACACGTTCCTTACACTAATCAATTCACTTCAAAAACATTTTTCTTCCACCGTTATGAGAGGGGAAATGGGTTTTAGCGAGTTTTTTGTCAGGGTTTTAGAAAATAATGATTTTTAGGGATGTAGAGGTGTGCATTTCAGTGGGAGTAAAATTTTTGTAAGGATAATTTTGATATTATTTGGGGGGAGGAAAATAATTTTAAAGGTTTTAAAATTTATAAATGGGGGTCCAAGATACTAAATAGAGTGCTAATAGCAATGCTCTAACTTTTTGTTGGTAAATTACAAATGCATCATCCTCAGAAGTTTGTCTAAAATATAATTTATCCTTTGTGGTTTTGAAAATTACAAGTTTCTCCTTATTAGAGTTTGTCTACTAACAGAGTTAACAGAAAAATGAAAATGACCCACTTTTCCTTCCATAAATGGGTTAGGTTTCTCTCAAGTTAGGATCTCAACATGAGAGAACTTGAGGAGCATTCACCATGGGTCTTGTTTTGATGATCCAAACCGTTCATTCTATAGGACTTTCAATGTATATTTTCCTTGAAAAAAATTTAGGGCGATCTGATAATCATAATCTTTTCATTTTGTCACATTTGTCTCTAAAAAAATGGATGGTCAATTTCAAAAATATATTTGTCGTTCATTTTTTAGGAGACAAATGTGATAAAATGGAAAAGTTATGATTACTGGATCTAACTAATTTTTTTCATTAATATTATACATTGATGTCCCTACAAAATGAACGGTTTAGATCATCGTAACAGGATCCGTGGTGAGTCCTATAGGTAGGGACGTAAGAAAAATAGATAAAACCAAGCCAACCGATCGAAACCGACCAGAATTTTGGTTGTCGGTCCGTTTTTCATAACATATGATCTGTTTTGATTTCAGTCTGTTTTTCATAACATACGATCTATTTCGATTTTAAAATTTTTTATACCGATGCAAATCGAACCAACCGAATATTAAATTTAAATGCATACGGTCTGTTTTGATTTTGAAACTTTTTATACCGATACAAATCGAACCAACCAAATATTATATTTAAATATTTTTATATTATAATTTCTTGAATATTATATGAGAAGTAACTAATATAATATACTTTTGTGATAAAAATTAGGAAAAAAAACATTTATAGAACAATTTTCATATATTTTCTTCATTTATTTTCAGTGTAAAATTCTATAATTTACTATAAAACCTTTTAAAATTTCATGTAAATTTCTCTAGTACATCTAACTGACAAAACCGAACCGTAGCATTCGATCTGTATCGGTTTTTAATCATAGAAATCAAAAAAAATCAATTCGGTGCTAAATATATTCTTAACACCAACCGAACCGAACTGTTTACACTCCTACCTATAGGTCCCTCAAGTTCTCTTATGTTAAGATCTTAATACGAGAGAAGCCCAACCCATTAAAATTACCATATTGCCTATCTCTCTTTTCTTTGTGCTCAACCTTTTACTTTTGAGTGTTGTTATTAGCACCTACCTTAATTTTTTGGACCTTCATTTTTTTGAACCTCCACTCTAAACCTTAAATTTTAATAAGATTTCTTTAAATATCCATTTAATACCAATTTTACCCATATTCATAATATCATCCCCCAAGAGCACACCCATCTAATTTTGCACACTCTCTCCATCTCCTCCTCATTCTTCTTTTTATTTTTCTTCTAGATTTGGTGTATCTCTCTCTGTCTCTCACTTTTCTAGAGACCAAGGCCCAGCTTTACAACGCAAGCTGCCCAGCCTACCATCCTCACTCCCTCGCCATCACTGCAAACGGCGGAGCAATTGCTGCGTTTGCTGCCTCTGGACTACCCTCATCGTCTTCTCTTTGACTCGTTAGAAATCTCTCAGTCAAGATAAGTAACTAATGAAATCTTTTCTTCTCGTCAGAAATTATGTGTAACACTTCAACCCTTCACATGTCATTAATATTGTTCACTTTGGGCCATGCCCGCACAGATTTGTTCTTCCCGGTGAGTCACCCATCCTAGAACTACTCCAGCCTAAGCACGTTTAACTGAGGAGTTTTGCTAGGGATTTCACCATTCGAGAAAAGGCCTCAATGTTATATAAGGGTTCAGGTTTTACTTTTATAGTCCAAGAACTCCCATTCTATTCCCGATTTGGGACACCAGGACCTTACAATCCACCCTCCTTAGGGCTGCACTAGAGGTGTGCATTTCAGTGGGAGTAAAATTTTTGTAAGGATAATTTTGATATTATTTGGGGGGAGGAAAATAATTTTAAAGGTTTTAAAATTTATGAATGGGGGTCCAAGATACTAAATAGAGTGCTAATAGCAACGCTCTAACTTTTTATTGGTAAATTACAAATACATCATCCTCAGAAGTTTGTCTAAATTACAATTTATCCTTTGTGGTTTTGAAAATTACAAGTTTCTCCTTATTAGAGTTTGTCTACTAACAGAGTTAACAGAAAAATGAAAATGACCCACTTTTCCTTCCATAAATGGGTTAGGTTTCTCTCAAGTTAGGATCTCAACATGAGAGAACTTGAGGAGCATTCACCATGGGTCTTGTTTTGATGATCCAAACCGTTCATTCTATAGGACTTTCAATGTATATTTTCCTTGAAAAAAATTTAGGGCGATCTGATAATCATAATCTTTTCATTTTGTCACATTTGTCTCTAAAAAAATGGATGGTCAATTTCAAAAATATATTTGTCGTTCATTTTTTAGGAGACAAATGTGATAAAATGGAAAAGTTATGATTACTGGATCTAACTAATTTTTTTCATTAATATTATACATTGATGTCCCTACAAAATGAACGGTTTAGATCATCGTAACAGGATCCGTGGTGAGTCCTATAGGCCCAAAGTGGACAATATCGATGACATGTGAAGGGTTTGGGCGTTACATTATGTTTAGTTGAACAGTGCCGAAAATAAAGGTTTTGTTCGGAACTCATATACCGAACTAAATGTTTCTGTTCAGCACTGTGTTATTGTGACAACCAAACCCACTCATGCATCATGTATATTAAACTGTTCATGCATTCATGTTATATGTCATGAGCTTGTGTGATTTAGAACTTGTTAGTGTTAGAAGAGAAGAAGAAAGAGTATGAAAGTCTATGTTAGAAATTGTTCGCTATGTGTTTTGAGTTAGGGGATAGTTTAGACCTTGATTTGAAAACCATAGGATATGCCTAAACCTTAAGTGAGGAGCTTATAGACCTTAGTCTAATAAACTTGACCATTTCATGCTATTTGCTAATTTGCTAAATAGAATTAGTGTTAATTAAGTATGATTAGGGAACCTTAAGTGGGATTAGGAATAAGTTTGATTAGTTAGTCCTAACTTAGGTTAACTAAGCTAAGTAAGCAAGGTTAGCTAATTAATGAAGTTACAACTTTGCCCTAGCTACATACAATAGAACCTTATGTACTACACCAAACAAAACCTTAATTTTGATAGGAAAATCAAGAATAATCGGGTGAGAAAAAGGAAATGAGAAGAAAAGGAAGAAAAATGAAGGAAAATTCAAAGAAGCTAGAGATTCAAGCCTAGAAATCCTAAGAAAATCACTACAAGGTAAGAAACTTGACCCTCTTCCATAATCCCACATCAAAACCTAGCTAAAAATTGATTAGGCATAAGTTTTGGAAGATTGAAATGGAAAGAAAATAAAAAAGTTTAGAAACTTGAAAAGTGTTTGAAGAATTCCTAGAAAAACCATGTTTTGAATTAATTTTATGCAAGATTTGAGCAAAACAATTGTTGTACAATGAACTAGCATCACTTATTCATGATTAGGAAGCATTAGAACTTGATTTTGAAGTATTAGAAATGATACAACAAAGAAAAGTTCAAAAATATTTAAAACTTGAATTTAATTTATCTTTTGCATGTTTAATCATCAAATTGATGCATATTCATGAGTTTTTATAAGTTTTCCATCATATATATGCATATTAGGATGTTATAAAACAAGATTTGAGCCTTGAGAACATGAAAAATGGATTTGGCAACCCTAAAACTGCCTGGAACAGCTTCAACCACGAACTGGGTTCTTCTCTCACGCGTGGGGCCAAAAGCACCGCATGTGCGGCACACCTTCCGTACATGCGGAAATGGCCTTTGCATGTGCGGCCAACCACCTTTGACCCAAATTTAATTCTGAAATAATTGTACACACGTCCTGAACGTGCAACCAGGGTTTCGCACGTGCGAATTTTAGGGAAAATGCCGTTTCATTTTCTTTTCGTTTTCTTCAATCCTCGGGTCTCCTTACACGTGTTTTGAACCTATTTAAAAGTTAGATACACTTAGAAACCAACCTAAAATAAGTTAGAATATGAAAGAAAATTAAAGTAAGAACCAGCTAAGTTAGACAACCGATTTGCTATGTATATGTATAGGAAGTTCAATGTTCTTTGTTCTTGTTTTAGAGGCCGAGTCTTGAGGAAGTTTAAGCCTTTGAGAAAGGAGCCAACTGTGAGTAGCAGTGTAGTAAAGTTACGTTCTTAAAATTATGATTCGAAATGCAAACATATGGTATGTTTATGACAACTAAAATATTATTTTTGTTATGAATGAACATCTTATATTTTTATATCATGTACTAAGATGACTTCTTGGATTCTGTTGGTTAATAGAAATCAAGCCAATAATCTTCTGCTAACTGAGCTCTTCAGCCACCTATTGTAGACCATGTTCCGTTTCGAAATGCCTTGAGAATGTTCATCACTATGTATATGCTTACATGTTCATGCAAATTATATTATGTTCAAAATGAGATTGTGCTTGGTTTTAAATAAAGTTCATCGGTGTTCATTCATTTACCACTTTACTATATTGCTATTCACTAGGCTTTAGCTTATCTCTCTCCCCTATATGTATGTAGGTGATGGCGAGGATTCTGTTATGGATGAGAGATCAAGCTAGAAGTCTTTTCTTTTGTTTTTCTACTTTTGGAAGCAAGAATTTTTGGACAAAGATCTTGTGTTTGAGTTTTAGTTTTGGTTAGCTGTATATTTGTAAATGTTAACTTTCCCTTTTGGATGTTGAACTTGTGGAAGTCAAAGATAAATAAATAAAGTTGCTTGTATGTATCATATGATCTATGCATAGGCTCTGGATGGACTCTTGATGATTAATGGACAATGTCGATTTTTTCGCATAAGCCCAATGTTTTAGTCTAATCTTGTTTTGTCTTGCTAGGCCTTTGATAGTCAGACACTACTAGAAGGGATGGGGTCGTGACAGTTACTGAACAAAACCTTAATGATTGGGAAATCAGTACCGAACAAGCTCAAACGAAACAACAATCATCGAAAATGACCAAGAATCGTTAATGCAAGATAGATAAACTTACTAATGCAATGCCAACTTCATCAGAGTTGTTGTCATCGTCCTCCATTGCTCTATAAATATCCTCACTCCCCCGCCACCACCGCAAACGGCGGAGCTGCTGTTACGCTTGCTGCCTCTAGACTACCCTCATTGTCTTCTCTTCAACTTGTCATAAATCTCTCAGTCGAGATCAGTGACTGATGGAAATCTTTTCGTCTCGTCAAAAATTATGTTAGGTTGAATAGTGCCAAAAATAAAGGTTTTGTTCGGAACGCATATATCAAACTAAATGTTTCTGTTTAGCGCTGTGTTACTGAACAAAACCTTAATAGTTGACAATTCAGTACCGAACAAGCTCAAACAAAACAACAACCATCGAAAACGACCAAGAATCGTTAATGCATGATAGATAAACTTACTAATGCAATGCAAACTTCATTAGAATTGTTGTCATCATTCTCCATTACTTTATAAGTATCAACAAATGGTGAAAATGACCACATAAGTAAATGAAAATTTGATTGGAAAAACTCGAAGTCTGTAATAGGATTGTTTGAAGCGTTACTGATTTAGACCGGACTATGATGGTGATGAAAATGAATACATTTAGGGTTTAGGATAGTGATGAAGTGAAATACGTTTAGGGTTTAGGTTGGTAAGGAATACATTTAGATGGTGGAAGAGGTAGGTGTACAATATTGTAGAGTGTCATTTTAATTGTCTTCATTGGTGGGTGAGTGTTCCATTAAAAGTTGTCGTTTAATGTAATTTTATTTGAAGATATAATTGTAATAAAAAAAGTAAAAATTATGAGATCCAAAAAAATTAAGTAAATACTAACACTCTTATTTTTCCCTCATCTCTCCCACTTCCTACCCTTGTCCCCCACTTGACCCTCTTATGCCTTCACAACCATTATTGGAATTTCTTTAAACGGTTAGCGTACACCCCTTTCCCAATGACCTAACTTAGCCATCCACTTCCATCCCTCACCAGCCCTTTCCACCATTCATATCCCTACTTGTACTTGGGAAAAGAAAAAAAAATCTTCAACGACTCATCCCCTCAACCAAATGGATCGTGTTTCAACATCTAGAACAGATAACCATTGCTGTGATTTCAAGAAAAGAGATTTGCTTAATATTTTTATTCTTTACTTTTTTGTTTTTTGGTAGATGCTTTTGTGACTACTTTATTCTTGCTGTGTGAGACCGACCATTATTATTCATTTCCACCTTTATTTCCACGCTCTAATTGATGTTTTCATACTTTGCTTTCATCTTCTTTGTTTTATTTATTTATTTTTTTTTGTATTATTGTTTTTTACACTATGCTTTTTGATGGTCATGAATATAACATCAAATAGAGTGTGGGCATAAAGTGAAAGTGAATAATAATGGTGGGTATCACACGGAAAGAATAAAGTAGCGAAAAAAAAAGCATTAAGCAAGTCTTTTCTATAGAAATCATAGCAATGATGCCTACTTTATATGTGGCCATTAGTATTTTACAATTGAAAAATGTTTGGGAGCATTAATTAGTACTCCCACTAATTAGGTGGTAGTGGGTTTCGCCATTAATGATGTGATGTTTTCGTCTTGGAGTTGTATTTTTTTTTTTTTTTTACTTTTTTAATGTATTAGTGCTATTAGTGGTGATGTTTTTAGTGGGATGAATCATTGTTGTTTACAATTTCTCAATCATTTCTCTATATTGCATTAAAAAATTCTCAACTTCGAAAAAAAAATATAATAATTGAAAATAAATACATCTTAACTCAATACGATACATATTGAGTTTTATGAAAAGTGTTGAAGTTGGGTAAATAATTTCTGGTCAAGCTGGCTGGTTGATCCTTGGAAATTGTTGTCCATTCCAACAATCTTGAGGTATCAACTTGTTCATTAGCTACATTGGAAAACAGTGAAATTTGTTGGAAAGATTGGTCGAAAATTAAAATTTTGAAATTGATGAAATATACGGCAAAATGCTCTCAGTTGCTATAAATTCATAAATAAAAAAAGCATATATCATATATATGTACTTTTTTATGTAAAACCAGTAGACTACTCGCATCATGTGATTTAAGTGCAAAATTTCATAATTATCCCCTTACTTTAAAAAAAAAAAAATTATATTTTCTGTTATAAAAATAGGAAAAGCCTATCATAGGCACCTCATCACAAAATTTCATAACATGACAAGATTAAAATGTTTAAAATCAGCGTAATAAAATGTTTAAAATTTTGTAATTGATATTACGAAAGTTTGTGATTTGATTACGACATTTTTTGTTACATCAATTTGTGACGAGATCAAATATTTTGTGCTTAACATTATGAAATTTTATGATAAAACTATGTCAATTTGTGGTAACCATATGTTTTCCCTAAACAAATGAAAAATTGACTATTTTTTTTTTTTTATGAATTATTTTAAAGGATGATAAATATTTGAAGAATGTTACAAATTTTTGTAGTGAAAATTATAAATATTTGTAATAAAGATAAAGAATGATGAATATGTATAATCTTAAATTGAAAATTACAAACGATTTTAATTAGAAAAGTTTTGACATGATATGTTGTGATATTTATTATGAAATGTTATGATTAAATTAGTCTATATTATGCCCTTTTGTTTGGTTTGATTTTCAAAATTAATTTTATGAAAAATTAAAAAAAAACAAAAAAGTAATTTATTTGGAAAGATGAAAAAAAAAAAATACATATTGTTGGACAATCCATTTCTTAAACACTTCATTTTTAAATTTATATTTTATTTTTTATTTTTTAAACACTCTAATTTAATTCTAACTCTACTACCTGCTAGCATTTTTTTCTTGAAATGCTTTAACATTTTTTGTTTCATTTAAGGATTTTAAAAAAAACAAAAAGACAAAAAAACAAAAAAATAAAAAAATATATACTCTCATCTCAACTAATTTCATTATTTCCTTCTCTCTCCAAACTCTTAAACCAAACACACTCCCTCCACTTTCTGCTTTTTCTCACCACTTTCTGATTCGGTCTTGTGTTGTTTTTGTTTCACAAATTCTAAAGCTTTTACTGAAAAATCTGCAATCTCTTCTTGCTTTGCTTCTGATTTGGGGTTTCCCTTGCCTTCCCTTCTGCAATCGGAATCAATGGCTATCGTAGAAGTCTTTCTCGGTGCGTTCGTCACTGTGCTCCTGGAGAAGATGGCCTCTGGTGAGTGGTTGAAATTTCTCCGCCACGAGGGCATTCTTACCCAGCTGAGCAATTGGATCAACACTCTCTCCCAAATTCAAGCACTTCTCACTGACGCAGAGGATAAGCAACTGACCGATCGAGCCGTGAACCAGTGGCTGGACGATCTCCAGGATTTGGCATATGATTTGGATGATTTAGTGGACGAATTCTCCACCGAAGCTTTGCGGCGGAAGCTGATGTCAGAGCAGCCCCAGGCTAGTTCCAGCAAGGTATGGAACTCCATCCCCACTTGTTGTACCAATTTCAAGCCAACTTCTGTCATGTTTAATTTCGAAATGAGGTCCAAGATTAAGGAGATCAATACCAAATTAAGCAATATTTTTGAACAATGTTCGAAACTTAATTTGGTTAAGATTATTGGAACCACTCCTACACCTACGACTAAGACTTGGCAAAGACCAGAGTCTACATCTTTAATTGATGAACCTCGCGTTTATGGCCGAGAACATGATCAGAGTAAGATAATTGAGCTGCTTGTAAGGGGGGATGAATCAAGTCATAGCAATGTTGGTGTAATTCCCATTGTGGGTATGGGTGGGATTGGCAAGACCACCCTTGCTCAGATGGTATACAACCATGAAACCGTGAAGCAGCATTTCGATTTGAAAGCATGGGCTTGTGTGTCAGATGAGTTTGATATTCTGAGAATAACAAAAGCTATTTATGATTCAGTCACTTCCCAAACATGTAGTTTTAATAACTTGGATCAAGCTCAAGTTAAACTGCAGAAGGTTTTGGCTGGAAGGAAGTTCTTAATTGTTTTAGACGATGTCTGGAACAATAAATACAGTGACTGGAATGTTTTGAAGAAACCTTTCAGTGATGGAGCCCAAGGGAGTAAAGTCGTGGTGACAACACGTAACAGAGATGTTGCAAGAATGATGGGAGCTGTTGAACTTCATGACATTGAGGTCCTATCAGATGAAGATTGTTGGTCGCTGTTTGAACAACATGCCTTTGTGAATCCAAGTATTGATGCAAATCCAAATTTGGTATCAATTGGTAAGAAAGTTGTGGAGAAATGTGGAGGTTTGCCTCTGGCTGCTAAGACACTCGGTGGCCTTTTACGTTGCAGAGAACGATATGAGGAATGGGTTAATGTATTGCGTAGTGAAATATGGGATTTATCACATCAAGAATGTGATATCCTACCTGCTTTGAGATTGAGCTACAATCATCTCCCTTCGCATTTGAAGCAATGCTTTGCATATTGCTCAATAATACCCAGCTACTATGAATTTGAGGAAGAGGAGCTAGTCTTGTTGTGGATGGCGGAGGGCTTTGTTCAACAAAGAGAGAAGCAAATGGAAGATGTAGGAGGTGAGTACTTTCGGGAATTGTTGTCAAGGTCTTTTTTCCAACTATCAAGTACCGGTAAAAGCTCTAAATTTGTGATGCA
>NW_021026201.1:534989-550984 GCF_004153795.1 Camellia sinensis
ATAAATTTACTTACATTTCACCTAGTTTTATACACCTTTTCGCTTTCCATTTTCAAATCCCTTCCCAAATCCCCTAACCAAACACAACATTAATGTTTTGGGCATCATATATATATATATATATATACATTCAAGAGCAATTATATCAGATCAAAGCAATCCATACTAAGCTTTAAGTCCCATCAAATGGGGTTGGCTACATGGATCCTTCTTTTTCATTCATTTAAAGTAGGATTCATGTCCATAAGGGATCAGAGTTGATTTTTTTACATGTTGGCTGTCGGTTACCAAATACACAACCCTCCTCCTTTGCCCTGGCCTGGGATCGGCAGAGTTGATAATCAATCCTAGCAGAGTTATTCAAGGGCAATTATGTATTAGATAATTATTCAGTTATCTCAAAGTATCAAATGACATTGTTCATGTGATGCTCTAAAACAATGATATAACAAAAAACTTTATGGGTGGGATAATACTAACCTATCTTTATTAAGTCGTGATAAGGGATGACCCACTAGTACCACATAAATAATATGTAATATGAGGCCACCTAAAAAATTTTCCCAGTACATCACCCACATAGAGAAAACTAGTGCTGCACAAAGTCTCAAAAAACTTGAGAATCAAACCAACCCGACTTCTATGTGGTTGGGTTGCTTCGTTTTTTTTTTTTTTATTACTTTGGTTTAGTTTTGCATGGACCAATAGGATTGATTCAACTTTTGATTTAGGACTTGACTAAATTAAACCAACCCAAGACCCAAACTTAGTTATAAATATATATTACATAAATCATTTATGTTGAGTTGTCGTCGTATTACTATTGAAAAATAAATACCAACGTAGACATTGATACACCTGATCTTGCCATATAAGAAAAAAATTATAACAAATCATTCTCATTCTTTAATTTCTGCTTTTGTATACTTGTATTTGAATAATATGAATGATTGTTTATAATTGTTAGCTTCTTTTTTAATTTGAAACGTTGTGTTTTGGTTTGTGTTGTATGTTAGAATGTTGAAGATGCTATGCTGGAGCTTCCTGGGAGTATTGAAGTCAAAATAATGGATAATTGTTTATGATTGTTGGCTTGTATTAAAATTTGAAGCAATATTTATTTTAGTTTCTATGTTATGCGAGTATTGTAAGTTTTGGTTTGTTTTTATGAGTTAAAACAATGGATAATTGTTTACGGTTTTTGAAACACTTTTTTTTATGATTGTTATGTAAGTTAAAACATTGGATAATTGTTTATGATTGTTGTTTGATTTGTATAAAAATTTAGTGTTTATTATTGATTGTTTATGTCAACATTTTTTTCCCCTCTCATCTATGCTTTTCATCTATTGATCTATGAACTAACTCTTCCTTCCAAACAGCAGGTATATATCACTGTGAAACAACGATTTTTAGCATTGTTGGCATTTATTTGTCTAAATCTCAAGAAATTTTGGAGGAAATGTCATCTTGTCCCCCAAACTCTCACTCGTTTTTCAATTTGACCCCTAAATTTCGATTAATATCAATTTTACACCCAAACTTATAAAATTTTGATCAATTTGGTCCTTGCCGTCACATTCCATCTACAATTGGACAAAATGTGTTGACGTGGCATCAAAGTTCATTAGAAATTTCATTTTATCCCCCCAAATTAAAAATCAATTTGCCTCCCAAACTATACCTTAAAAATCAATTTACTCCTCACGTCAACACATTCCGTCCAATTGTAGACAGAATGTGATGGCAGGGGCTAAATTGATCAAAATTTTAAAAATTTAGGTGTAAAATTGATATTAATCGAAGTCTGGAGATCAAATTAAAAAACATGTAAAAATTTGGGAGGTAAAATGATATTTTCTCGAAATTTAGGCTACTGATTAACTCTAGCTACTTTAATTTATGTTGTGTTGATAACACAAAATCTTATCATTAAATCACTTTCATTCATTATGAAAGAAACCACAACGATTATAATCAAATATCACTTAAGGCATAATTAAAAATACTTTCAGTCATAATTAAAACAACAATTACAATGGTGGGTTTAGAATATAAAGAAATAATTGTTCCATGGAGAGACTAAGGTGGGCTTGGCAATAATTTTTAGTGTTGCTCTTTTGCTTTTTCTTCAAATATAAAACAAAATTGATGTGATTTTTCTTCACTTTACCTTTTTGTGATATAAGCTATGTGTACATAATCTTTCCATCATTTGAAAATAATTACTCAATTCTTTGTAATTTATGAATTAAAATGCACTACATTTTTCGTCCAAAGTAGCACTAGTGCATTACACACGTTTATATTTGTAACTGACAGAGATTTACGTGTATATAATCTGTACCACTGGGGTAAAGTGAAGAGTATAGCTCAAAGAATTAAGAGAAAGGTACTTAATTTATAAGTGTCGCTAACAAAAGTAGTGGTGATTTTTTTTTTTCTCAACAAAGAAAAGATTTATTGATGAAAAGAGAAAGGATACAGAGGATCAGATTAACAGTTAAGAAGGATGTAAACCGACTTTAAACTTACAAAATCTAACCCTGCAAGTATTTGGCCACGAGCCAACCCAAACAAACAAAAAGAAAACAAAGGGGTCCAATACTACAACCCCAAAACAGAGCCACATAAGAGTCAAAAACAGCTATCCTTTCCTCTTCAAATTCTTCAATTTCAATCGATTCACCCATTCAATTCTATATATGAAGCCTTCCACAGAAAAAAGGCACCCTCCAGTCTTCGCCTTCACCCAAAACGCTGTTGTGAACTTGATTTTTTCGATAAGCTCCACCCTTCTAACAACAAGCCCTCTAAATATCATATAATTCCTTGAAATCCATAATGTCCACATGCAAGTACAACTACAATGAAGTCAAGAAAAAAAAATTAAAATTAGTACACCATGTGGATTTTGACAAAAGAACCAAACTTGATAACCGTCCTATCCTTGCTCAATTCTACAAATAATATGATGGCAAGAGCAAAATTTCTGTGATAACTTTCTTGCATGAAACAGATGGAAAATTCATGTGGTCCCAAAACTACTCTTGAAATGAAGGATTTTATTTGCATCAAATTCATCACTGTCTCATCACGAGTAGTTACTCTTTTAATTTTGTTGCTTTGAAGTCAGAAAAATTAATTGAATTTTATCGAGCAATACTGACAATGACCAAATTGGTTTTGATTGCATTGTCTTAGTTTGATTCACCTCCAGCTATGGCTTCATTATTTTCCAATTTCTAACCATAGTGATATATAAAAATTAAAATTAAAAAAAAAAAAAATTCTAATCAACAAATATAGCACTCAGCAACTTTGATTTCTACTTTGAACCATCAACTGAATGGAGTACTCAAATATATTAAACAATGGTTCTCAATAAACTATACTCAAACTTTATACTTACTTCTAGCGAGACAATCCAAGTAAATTGACAATTAAAAAAAAACACACACAGAGATTGTCAAAACAAGAGTATTTATGGAATTTCATATAGTTAATCCAATGATAGAATGACAAAACAAAGATGAATTCTTACTAATTCGGTGGTCATCAAACAAACACAATTTTTCTTAGTCCCATCACTAACAACCCCCATATTAACAATCCTATCCAACCTAACCCTAAAAACAAACAGGGATTTGCATGTCTTTGCCTGAATTCTGTGTGGTTTTATCTCTGTGTGCAGCACAATTAGGGTTAGGTTTTCGTTGAAGAAGATTTGAAGCTGTCTGGCCAGAAGCTTTACATTGATATCTTCTATGTTCTTTTGCTTCTTTCTTCCCTCCTTTTTTTATTTTTTATTTTTTTATTATTATTATTTTTGGGTGCACCAAAACGACTACAAAATGCATACACTCATTGCATTGCAGAGGATCTAGACTCCATAAATCTACCTTCCCCAAGTCATAAGTTCCCACAAAACAAACAAAGTTTAACAATGGATTTCTAGGAATATCTCCAAGGGACTCTTTAAACGAGATATGTTAGCTATTATAGCTAATATATTACAATAGTTATTTTAATAAAAAAGTTAAAGGCTAGCTGTATTTAAAGAGTCTTAGGAGGCTTTTTGAATAGTTTGTGGAATAGATAGGTAAAACAAAGAGTAGCGTTGGAGTACATAAATGAAAAAGGAATTAGGAAAAATAAAAAAATATATTTTCTTTTATATTTGAGCTAGTAAAAACGAAGGGTATAATTGGAATTGCCCTAACAATGGATTTCTAGTCCAGTGACATATTTTCATCTCTATATACAAGAGGTTAGGAATTTGACTCAAAAAAAGTGAAATTGAGTAATAATATTTTTGTTTATATTTGTACAATATATGACCTGTTACAATCGCCGCTTAATGACTACTTTTACATATACCCTTGGCTAAATACATAAATTGCATTTGAAATTTTTACATTAAAAAAAAAATAAAATTACAAAAGAATTAACTAGAGTCTGAACCAATCCCAAATAAAAAAATGTTGGGGAACACCTACGTCAATCTATAAAACGAAGGTTGGAGTTGGTATAGATGTCACGAAAATTCTTTTCCAAAAATATCCCAAAACTTATTAACTGTTATAAATTATTTCAATTTTCTCCCAATGTCTCAAATAATTTTCATAATTATTAGATCCAATTACAAATTACACATAATTTATGCTCACCTCTAGTGCATAGAAAAGGCGAGACTACAGTCCACAGTCCCACAACTGTATATTTTATTACCATATGTCTAATATAGTTTGTTCATATGGGAGTAAAATATCGTCTCCCAAGAACCACCTAATTCGGTTATCACCAAAATTGTCATAGAAGTGTTATTAGAGAAAATATCATTTTATTTTTTAAATTATTAATCAAAAATCAATTTAACTCTTGTTCTTTTAATAATATCAATTTTACTACCACCATTAGCTACAATTTATAATCAAACGAAAATTGCTGACATGACACCAAAATTTCATTTGAAATTTCATTTTACCTCCAAACTATTTTTAAAATATCAATTAGATCCCCTAATTTATGTTTGATTATAGACAACAATTTAAGGTAGGGTAAAATTTATGCAAAAACGAATAGTTTAGGTACAAAATTGATATTATTAAAACAAGAAGGATTGAATTGATTTTTTAGTGATAGTTTAGGGTAAAATGATATTTTCTTGTGTTATTATATATAAGCCTAATTACACTAAGACCCTCTCAACTATTAGTGAATATCAATTCACCCCCCCTCCAAAAAAAAAATATATATATATAAATTGTACAAATACACCCCTTTTGGAGGTGGTTTGAAGGAAGTCTACAAGGGTGAAATTGTCACACTTTTATAGTTGAGATGGTCAAAATGTACAAATTCATAAATAAGAGGGGTAAAGTGATATTTGCTAATAATTAAGGGGGTCTTGGTGTAAATAACCCTTACATATATAGTATGTACTCAAAATTTTAATTACAACGATTCATAACTTTTAATGCGTAGTTAAAACTAAATTGATTTATATAAGAAAAATATTGATAAAGTTTTATAATCAAATATCACAAAATTTCATAAATAAGAATAATTTGATTCATAACTAAAAACAGTAGTCTCATAATTGAAGCAACTAGTGGTGTAACTAAGAAATTAAATCAAAGAGGGCACTTATTAATTACAACATTAAAAATTTTTACAAAAATATTTCACATAAACTCTTACGATTGACTTCAAGAAAGATAAATAAATATATATTATTTGTCATTAGTATACCATGGACAATATAAATGAAAAAACGTCATGGATATGAGTTTTAAAATAAATTATATAATGACTAAGTAATTTTTTATACAAAATTTCAATAAAAATTCAATATAATAATAATACCACGTCATCATTGACATATGATATCACCAACCAATAGTAAAGAAACACATAGAAGATGAACCCCACATGTCAAATATAACTAACATTTCAATAAATTTCATATCTTCATTGAGATTAATTATATTTGCATGTCAATAATGATAAACATTAGTATTGTATTGAAATTTTCATAGATACTGATATGACTTATCGTAATATCATTATTTTCAATAAAAAAATAACCATTATTATTCTCATAATTTTAAAAATGTCGTTGACATTTCACTCTAAATAATATTTTATAATTTTTGTTTATTTAAAATATTTTCTTATGTTTACAAAAAAAAAAAAAAATCCAAAACCCAAGGGGCACGTGACCCCCCTAGACCCTCTATGCCTCCGCCACTGGAAGCAACATCAATTCATAATCAATTGCCACAAATTTTATAGCCAATTTTTTTTTATAACCAAGCATCACATGATTTTTAACCAAAATTACAAAATTTCGTGACTTTTTTTTTTATTTTCTTAACTGAGTATCCAGACTAGCTTGCACACATTTTGACTAATCTTCGATTTCATTCTCAAATCTTTCCTACTCAACAACCAGTTAGGGTCGAAGGAGAGGTTTGGGATTTGAGCTTATGAAAAAAAATTGAACATCTATTTTACTTACTAATTTGCCAACATTCTACTCTTAGGGCAAAAAAATTAATACACACTCCTTTTAAGAAATGTGTATAGTAGAATTAACCGCAAAAAAATAGTTATTTATTTATTTAGATTGTATTTAAATTTTGAATTTGAAATAAAAAACATTATAAAAAGAAGATAAATGTATATAAAATAACTTATATTTTATTCATATTTTTCTTTTTCTTCTCTGCAATTTATTTCCCAAATGTAAGATGGAAATTAAGCCTCAACTTCTATTGGCTTCATAAATTCTTGGGGAATTACACAGAGACCTTCTAAATTATTGTTAAGTATCTCTTTGACCTCATAAATTGAAAAAGGGGTAAATTACACCACTAGTCCTAATTTGAGCAAAATTTCATTTTGGTTCTCGTAGTTTCAATTTGAACCCCACACTTTTAATTTTGTGGCAATGCGTCCCTTTGTCATGCATTGTTAACATTTTGAATAGAAAAAAATCACATGCAAAACTAAAGGGACCAAAATGGAATTCAAAAAACACAGAGACTTTTTGTTCTTTACCCCAACTTGCTCACGTGACACGTGTTATGGCACTCGGGTGCTACTTTGGAAGTGGGGCCTCACGAGTCACATGATGAAGTAAAGACATCAAATTTTGATAAAGCTTTTTTTTTTTTTTTTTTTTTTTTAATATATGGATTTAGATGAACTTCGATATAATTTTTTTAGTACAAAAAACTTTGGTATAATTTGTTAACATACGTCTTCAAGCTACATGTTAAGGAATTAAAAAATAAAACTTAAAATTTTATAAAAACAAGTGAAATAAAAAAATATATGATCTTTCTAAGTTATTAAACACATGTTCCAAGAACACATAAGTTAAGGAGATCTGTATGTGTACGCGGTACTTACCAGGTAGAAACATGATTGACTTTAGAGAAGCAGTACAAGCGAAGGACTTCACATGAGGTTTTAAAAGATTTTACAAAAAGTGTAAGTTACTCTATAAATGTCTCAATTCTCTTTTATTACAAAACATGCATTATTAATAACTTATCTTTTAATGTTCAAATAGTTGAAGGAAAACTCTGAAGTGTGCAATGCATATAGTATGCAACGCATATACATATTGGTGGTATCAATCATTTAATTTTATTGTTTATTTTATGAATATATGTGGTTCTAGCCCGAGCCCAACCCAAGCTGCTGGGCTAGGGCTTGGGCCATTGTTTTAAAGCTTGGCCCGGCCCGTTTGGCCAAGCTCATGGCCCAACTCATCGGCCCACTTAAGGCCCGACCCTCCCGAGGCCCAATGTATTTTTTAACAAAAAATAATAAAATTTTAGTAAAAAAATTTATATAAAAAAATTTTTTTTGTTAGGCCCACCCAAGCCCAAGGCCAAGGCCCATTGGGCCGGCCCAAAAGCTTGGCCCACTGGCCCAAAGATCCTTGGGCTTGGGCTTGGGCCTGGGCTTATTTTTTGGCCCATAGGCCGGTCCGGCCCTGCGCGAATTTTGGCGGGAGCCCGCGATGCCCGACATGGGCCGGGCCAGATTTACACCCCTAATTCTAGTAAATAAATTATTTTGAAGGTAACCTGTTTAGCAGGTCACCAACAGGTCAGCAATATTAAAATTACTAGTTATGGCATAATAGAACTACAAAATTTCATAACTAATCTAAAAAGTAATACTACCATAAATATGCATAAAAGTAAAAATAAAAAAAGGACAAATTACGTTAATAGTCCTTGTATTTTGGTCTTGTGTGATTTTGGTCTCTATAGTTTGCTCAATTTTGACACTGAATTTTTTATTTTTTCTCAATTTAATCCAAATGCTTACAATTGTTAGTGTTTTTTAATGAAAAATATGCACACAAGTGACTTATGTTTTTCAAGGAAAATTTTTAAACTTGTTCAACTCAGTGAGTTAACTTCAACCAATTTAGTGATAATTTTTCATAAAAAACACTAATAACGTTATCAATGGGCCCAAATTAACACAAAATCTAAAATTAAGGTCAAAATTGAGCTAATTGAAAGTGCAGGGATTAAAATAAGAGACAAAATGTAGAGACTATCTATGTAATTTGCCCCCCCTAAAACAACCCATTAAATTATGTAACGGATCATTAAGTGTCGTAATGAACGATATGGTAGCATAACTTGTGTGTTAAAACACCACTAGGTATGGCACAATAGAACTATAAATTTGCATAATGAATCCACAAAAATACGTAATGATACCATTAATTTGCATAATAATTTAAAAAATTGAAAAAAATCATTAAAATATGTAGCTAATCCGTAAGTGCCGTAACTCATCATAACCAAAAAACAAAAACAATACTTTGAAATAACTTGTGCATTAATATCAACAAAAAAAAAAAAAAACATTGATGTGTGTAATGCTACCATTAATGTGTAAAAATTAAGAAAATTAGGAAGAAAAAAAACATTAAAGTACATAGCGAACTTAATCATAAATAATGAGTTATACTTGGGCATAACTTACGCATTTTATATCAAAAAACCACTAGTTATGGCATAATAGAACTACAAAATTGCATAACAAATTTAGAAAAAATGCGCAACACTACCATTATTATTCGCAAAAGTTTTTAAAAAAATTATTAAAGTACCTTGCGAATCATTAAGTATTGTAACTCACAATAATCATAAATAATGAATTATACTTGGACACAACTTGGGCATTTTATATTAAAAAACCACTAGTTATGGCATAACAGAAGAACAAAATTGCGTAATGAATCTACAAAACTACATAACGTTATTGTTAATATTCATAAAAGTTAAAAAAAAAAAAAAAGAAGCCCATTACAGTACGTAATAGATCATTAAGTATCGTAACTCACCACTTTGCACCCTTGCATTTTGCATCAAATCCTACTTTGGCCCTTACAATTGAAATCATGACAATTAACCCCTTGCACTTCTGATCAAATCTCACTTTAGTCCTTAGATATGAAATCGTGATAGTCAATCCCTTGCATTTTTGCTCAAATCCCACATTGGTCTCTACACAAGTATCGATGTCTCTCTTCTGTTACTTCATTTTTAAACCTTTAACAAAATCCAATCATGTGACTACGAAATGAGAGTAAGAGAGAAAAACCATCCATGTTTTCCACCAATAAACTTTGTTTTACGTGATAAACACGTGAGAGTCATATAATACAATATATATATATATATATATATTCGTATGCCAAAAATTGGAACGAAGAGGCAAGAAAATAGAGCTTTTGAAATAAATAAAAATGCGACAAAAAAATTAAAGAGCAAGCAAGATGAATAGACAGAAGATTGTGTTACTCTGAAAAATAAAGTTTCATGATTACAATATATGCAAAACCCTAATTCATCTTCTTAATCACTTACAATTTGCATTTTATTTTAGCATAATACAATCATAATTTGACGTAAATTTTGAGACATTGTGTGTATTGGTGGAAAATGTAGATGATTTTCCTCTTACACTCATGTCGTAGTCACATTTTTGTCGCATGATTAGATTCTATTAAAGATTTAAATAATTGAGTAACAGAAAAGGGGCATTGACACTGGCATAGGGACCAAAGTGAGATTTGACCGAAAATATAGGGGATTGACTGTCACCTATGAAGCACCGACATGTCCGACGCCTTGCGTACGAGTGTCAGACACGAACATGCGTCGGACACATAGTAGACACGTGTCCGACACTCTCTTTAACGTGTCCCTTTTTTTTTTTGAAATTTTCCAGTCGGACACGCCATGGATATGCTGGGACACTTTCTGGACATGTGTGAGGTGGAGCAAAGAAGCCCTAACTGTTGGAGAGGAGACAGAGAAAGATCAAAGAGAATGAGGGAGACAAAGAAAGAGAGAGATCGAGGGAGGAGAGGAGACAGAAAGAAATCGAGAGAGAAGAGGAAAGGAGACAGAAAGAGAGAGAGATCGAGGGAGAGGAAGAAGCCTAGCCTGTTCAGATCAATCGAAGAAGCTGAGGTGTTCTTCATATTCTCTCTTCTTTTTCTCCTTCTTCTCTTCGTCTTCTCTGTCTCTATCTTCTCTGTTCTTCTTCTTCTTTTCAATTTCTTCCTCTTCTCCTCCCTTTCATCTCTGCCTTTTCTGACTATCTACCTTTTTGATTTCACTTTCTCTCCTCCATTGTCTCTCTTTTTTTATTTTATTTTCTCTTTTCTTGATTCACTCGTTTCTCTCTCCCTCTTTTTTTTTTTCCTGTTTCTCCTTTATTTTCTTGATTTCTCCCCTTTTTTTTCTTTTCTTTTTTTTTATCCTTGTTTTTTTGTTAAACCTAAAATTTATAGAATAAATTATTTTTATTTAAAAAAAACTCATTTTTTATTAAAAAAATTTAAAAGGTGTTTATTAATTTTATTATTATTGTACTTGTATAAGAATTAATGATTTTTTATTTTATTTTAGACATATAATAAATAAATAAAATTATATATATTAAACGTGTCCCTAACGTGTCATGTCCCCTATTTTTTTGAAAATTGCATGTTCACGTGTCTGTGTCGTGTCATGTCGGTGTTCGTGTTCGTGTCCGTGTCTGTGCATCATAGACTGTCATAATTTCATGTGTAAGGACCAAAATGGTATTTGATCAGAAGTATAGAGGGTTGACTGTCATGATTTCATGTGTAGGGGTCAAAGTGAAATTTGGTGCAAAGTACAGGGGCGCAAAGTGTAATTTATCCATAATGAAATTATATTTTGGCATAATTTGTGTGTTCTAAGTCAAAAAACCACTAACTATGGCGTAATAGAACTACAACATTACATGACAAATCAACAAAAATACGTAACAATACCATTAATATTCATAAAAGTTTTAAAAAAAAAAAATTTAAAAACCATTAAAATACAGAGCGGATCATTAAGTGTTGTAACCAAAGTTTTAAAAAGCGGCCGCAGCCGTTACATAACGCCGTTACGTAACAGTTTTGGCGGTTACCGCCACCCCTTACGGCCACTTTTGCAGTGCGATTGAGATTCACAGGTGTGTCGGCCGTAGCGGTCGTAACGGTGCCGTAACAGCCATAATGGCCTATTACGCACCATTACGTAACGGTTCCAAACTATTTCTTTCGAAAAAACACAAAAAAAAAAACAGAAAATGGGGGAAGAGGGCTAGAGAGAAGAGGGAAGATAAAAGAGAAAATAGAGGAGCAAGAGATAGAGAGAGAAAAGGGAGGATGAAGAACACGTTATTGATTTGTTGAAACTATAAGACCGATGCTATTCTATTCAGCTGCTATCACTAAATCATTTTGTTTGTGTGTGTCTATCTATATATTGTTTGAAAATAATAATAATAATAAATGTGGTCATTATCTATTTGGCTTGGTTAAAATATGTATATATATATATATATATATTTAGGCTCTTATTTATTCTCTTACTTTTGTCATTATTTATCTAATATATAATAGTTAGTGATTAATGTTTTGTAATATATAAAATCATTAATTATTAAAATAAAATGTAAAAAACTCATGATTTAAAGTATGAAATATATTGGATCATACTTAAAAATTTTCAAAAATTGATCAATATTTATATTTAACCCAATAAATATGATCATGGAAAAAAAATATACGTATCGGTAAATTTTTTTCAAATTGTGCGAAAAATAAAAAAATTCACAGTTCTGGTTACCACAACCGTTACACTACGGCCTTTACATCCCACAACCGCAACCGCGTCACCGCCATCGTTACGGCGACCACAACCGCTGTTCAGAATCTTGGTTGTAACTCACCATAATCATAAATAGTGAACTATACTTTAGCAGAACTTGTGTTTTAACTCAAAAAACCAATAGCTATGGCGTAATAGAACTACAAAACTACGTAACAAATCAACAAAAATACATAATGCTACCATCAATATTTGTAAAAGTTAAAAAAATTAGGAAAAAAACCATTAAAGTACGTAGCGAATCATTAAGTATCATAACTCACCATAATCGTAAATAATGAACTATACTTTGGCATAATTTGGGCATTTTACATCAAAAAATCACTAGTTATGGCGTAATAAAACTACAAAATTGCATAATAAATTTACAAAAATACGTAACGCTACCATTAATGTTCGCAAAAGCTAAAAAAATTAGAAAAAAAAAAACTACTAAAGTACGTAGTGTATCATTAAGTATCGTAACTCACCATAATCATAAATAATGAACTACACTTTGGCATAATTTGTGCATTTTATATCAATAAATCACTAGTTATGGCATAATAGAACTACAAAATTCCGTAACGAATCCACAAAAATACATAACACTACCATTAATATTCGTAAATGTTAAAAAAATAGGAAAAAAAAAAACCATTAAAATACGTAGCGGATCATTAAGTATCGTAACTCACCGTAATCATAAAATGCTTATGTGAGATCCCCAAATGTGAGATCTTGTTAAATAACATACGCGAATCTTTTAAAGCTTGCATACTTTCTGCTAGGGACAAGCCAATCTTGACCATGTTAGAAAGAATTAGAACTTATTTGATGGATAGAATGGTAAAGAGAACATGTTCACAAACATGCAGGATAACCTAGGCTCTAACATACACAAAATATTGGAGAAGAATAAGAATGGGGCATCTACATGTATCAAAAGCCCTAGCTGGAGGTAGAAAATTTGAAGCTAGAGGAATGCATGGTAATCAATTTGTAGTGGACCTAAATATGAAGACATGTTCTTGCAAAAGATGGGATCTGACTGGGATCCCTTGTGAACATGCTATTTCTGTGATTTGGGCTTCTGTGGAAGAGCCTGAGGAATATGTACATGATTGGTACAAGAAGAATACTATTTTGAAATTATACGGCTGTATTATGTATCCAATGAATGGTCCTAAGATGTGGGAGAAGTCAGGAAAAGGCACCATTGAGCCTCCAAAGTATTCGAGACCACCTGGAAGGCCCAACAAAGTGAGAAGAAGGGAACTAGATGAGGCTTCGAAGAATACTCACAAGCTAAGGAAGTTTCAAAAGGCATTGAACTGCAGAAAATGTGGACAAAAAGGACACCAACACTAGGACTTGTAAAGCACAAATGCAGAACAATGTAAGGGCCTTCAAACATATTGCTTAGAGTCTGTGGTGTTTTCTTATTGTTGCTTACTTACATCCAGTGTTTTAAAAGGTGCGCACATGAGGCACGACGAGGCGCAGCCTTGCGCTTTGAATAGGTCGAGGCAAGGTGCAATATATAAGGCGCAGCTTAGGCACTAAGGTGAGGGCTTTTTTTTCGAGGCGCGGGCTTCACGGGCTTTACTTATTTTTCTACCCCAACTGTTAATTAAGTGCTTTTTATTTCTTTTTTGAACTGCAAACTAGAAGGTTAGTTGTTTTGAATTTTATGTGGATTATCTTAAAACTTGAGGTTTTTTATGGATGTGAATGTGATACTTCACATCTTTTGTTGGATATTATATTTCTAGTTTTTAGAAAATTGAATGCTAAGTTAATCAATTATTTGAAATGGTGAAGCTTGCTTTATTATTTTTGGAGTTCTATATATATTTGTTATGTTGAAAAATTTGCCTATTTTATAATTTTGGTTTTCTTCTACTACTTGTGCCACACGTTTCGCCTCGCCTTGCGCTTAGGTTGTAGGAGACCTTATCGCCTCGGTGCGCCTAGCGCCTTTTAAAACACTGCTTAAATCACCTTATGCAGGAGTAACAAAGGAAGTGGAGGAAGACCAAGGCCCCTTGTACTGAAGAGTGATACAGGTGCTGAGGGAAAACAAGGGCCATCTACAGGCCAGCAACATCAGCCATTAGGCCAATATACCTATCGGGCCGCCATCATCTTCTAAACCATTCAACATGACAAGGGAAATGCATATTAGCTCACCTCCACCATTCAGCTCTCCAAGGCCAGGGGCCATTAGGCCACTTGTGCCATTCAACACTCCAAGAATTTGAAAAATTGTCGTAATCAAGTTATAGGAATGGCTTTTTTGTTTAATGAAGTGATCATTTTTGTTTAATACACTTAATGAATTTTGATTGTCATGGGAATTGCTTCTCTATTTAAGGGTGGAAGAAGTGATGGGAAGTACTGATGGTGAATGAAGTGAAGTGATGACTTTTTCTAATGGAACTAGCTTTAGCATAAACTTAATGTTATATGAAGTGATGACTTCTAGATGTTTGCTACCTTTGTTAGATGTAAAAAAAATATGTTTGATTGTTTTCCTTATCAATCAAAATTTTAATTAGGATTATAAAGAATGATAAGAGCTTTTGGCAACAGATGTTATGTTTACTGCTTAGACCTACTGCCATTGTAGGGACAGAGAGTATGAACAAGTAGAGCCCCTGTTTCTATTGATGATAGCAACAAAATAACAATCAATTACTGTTTTTTTCTTAAAACATAATTGTCAAATTCTTTTTTATCAACACTAGACAATTACTGGCAGTTGATCAATTTACAATACTAAACAAGTTTCATATGGGACAAATTTTATAATGTTTACTCACAGTGGATGTTGTGGGTTCAAGCCTATGTGGAGTGTTGAGGTGATTCCCTTTTCTTTTTCTTTTCCAACATTTTTAGACTAAATCCTAGCAAAAAAACAAAAAAAGTCCTAACGGAACAGGTTTTACTACAAAAATAACGCCTCACTCTAGTGCTCTGTTTTTCCTTACTAGATGTTGCAGATATATAGCTGTATGCAGTGACAGAGCCAGGGAAGAATTTTAGGAGGGGCAAGTATACTAATCACAATAGCAAGAAAAAAAATCATAAACAAGAACTTAATACTTTGCCACAGCAACGAACTAATATAAAGTTTCTAATATAAACTTATATTTCATTAACAAAATCACAAATAGTACCAAGTTTCTAATATAAATGTATTCACTAAAAAAAACCATCAATAATGCATCAAGAAACAAAAACAGAAGAGGGGGAAAAAATTAGAACAGGGCAGATTGATCATCAAAAAATTTTCAGCCCTAATCAGATAACCTAATCAAGCCATCACAAATCCATCTCCCAGAAGTTAAGAAAATACTACAAATCAACAGATAAAGTAGACATCAACCAAGAATAAGACCCAAAAAAGGAAAAACCCTCAGTTCATGATCACAATCAGAAAGAGAAAAGAGACTTACAGTTACAGATTGGAAGTTGAATCGAACTTGTTGATGGCAGTCAATGATCTTCAATCTTCAATAGCTATTCTTCATCGTTGATACTTTGATCGTCAATTACTGATTTAGGCAACTTGGAGAGAGAAACAGTGGGAAATTGGGAAGAAAAATAGAGAGCAGAAAAAAATGTGGCTGTGTTTTTAAGTTTTTTTATTTTTTACTTTTGAACGAGTTGTGTTTTGCAGTAGTAAATGGTTAAAGTACAATAAAAAAATAAGGCTGGGTTTAAGAGCAAGAGAGTGAGAAAGAAGAGGGTGGGCATAGTAAAACATAG
>NW_021026201.1:574424-654763 GCF_004153795.1 Camellia sinensis
TCGGAGGGGTTTTCCGGCCACACACCGCCGGGTAGCTCACCGCCGTTGTGCTCGCAGGTCGATCAGACAGACAGGAGCTTGGAAGAAAGGAGTACGGGCTTGCCGGAATATTTGCTCCCCACACAATTGGCGCCGTCTATGGGAACCTTAACAGATAAAACCTTGTCTTCCAAGCTCTTTTGATCGCCTTCCATGGCGAACAACGACGAGATACTGTTGTCCGCCATCGACGGAGTTACCCCGGAGTCAGCCAGACGGAGAGAAGGACACCCGGCCATTCCTCCCATGGCGGACCTGGAGACTTCCCTAGGAGGACATTCAAGAGATGCGCGGGATAAGCGCAGAAGAAGCTTTGGTCATTCTCGGAGTCCAGACGGACACCCGCAGCGGAGAGAATCGTACGCTAGACGTCTGAAGCACAAGCTAAGGGACCAAGACGCCATCATCCGGAGAATGGCGGCAGAGATGGAGGATCTCAAACGGCATGTCAAAGGAAGGGGTGTAGCTGGAGTGGGAGACCATAGTGAGCGCACCCAACAACGCCATTCAGGCAGTCAGAGCCAGCGGCACACGCCCTCCCTTTCTATCACCAGAAGTTACAGGGTGGGAGATTCAGACGTGCCTGTAGAGAAGTCTAGCGCGCAAGATCGTACCTACCATCCTTCGCGTCCGGCGACGACGTCGAGATATTCCTACTCTGTTCGTTCAGGTGACTTGCGGGTTGTCTTGAAGGAACGAGCTCACCGACGGGAGGCTCAAAGGGTGCCGGCGCTCCAGCGACTATCTTACGGGGGTCACGCCAGTGAGGAGGTCATAATGCCACCGCCCCGTTTGGCCCTACCAGTCCCTTTGGACATAGACTTGGCGAGGACAAGTATGGGTTGTTTCTCCATTGAGATCGAAACCACACCGCTTCCAACAGGCTCTCACCAGTCCAAGTTTACGCTTTATGACGGAAAAACTGATCCGTACATGCATGTGAGCCACTTCCAGCAGGTCATGGCCGGACACCAGCGTAATGACGCTCTCATGTGTCTTATTTTTCCATCGAGTTTGGGCGAGTTGGGCTTGAAATGGTTTGAGAAGCTACTGGAGGAGAGCATCAAAAGATGGCAGCAGTTGGCGGAAGCGTTCGTGATTCGTTTCAAAACCAACGCCAAAACGCCAAGGGAAATGGACCATCTTCTTAGTGTCAAGATGGAGTCGAGTGACACCCTCAAGGCATACAACTCTAGGTACTGGGACACCTTCAATGAGATTCTAGATTGCCCGGTCAACTTGGCAATCACCCAATATAAGCGCGGTCTCCTAGTCAGACATAGGCTGAGGGACTCGCATACAATGAGTCAGCCGACATCCATGGGGAAACTAATGCAGCGCATCAATGAACACATCCGAGTAGAGGATGATGCAGCGGCATCCACCGCGAAAACAACCCCAGTGGCAACAGACAAGAGGGCGATAGGGTTTTAAGGAAGGTCATGGGGGTCATGGGCAACACACTGGTGCCGGGCGAAGGCAAGCTAGGGGCAAACTGGGAAGGGCCTTACAAGATAACCGGTCTGGCGGGCAAAGGGGACACACCACTTAGAAGATTTGGATGGCAAAGGCGTACCCCGGCCATGGAATGTGGCTAACCTCGAACTATACTATTTTTATCGTTCTTATGTAATTTTTTGAGGAAAGACTTGTTTCCCCTACACTTCTTAATATAATACTCTTTTTGTCAATGTAATAGAAGTGAATTACTTTTGCTGAAGAACTTTTCTATTTTAGCAGAGATGATTTGCTCCGGCTAAAAGAGTTGATGATTGGCTCAACTCTGAATTTCAGCCGAGATGATTTACTCATGCAAGACGAGTTGATGATTTGCTCAACTCTGAACTTTCAGCCGAGATGATTTACTCCGGCTAGATGAGTTGATGATTTGTTCAACTCTGAAGTTTCAGCCGAGATGATTTGCTCCGGCTAGATGAGTTGATGATTTGCTCAACTCTGAAGTTTCAGCCGAGATGATTTACTCTGGCTAGATGAGTTGATGTTTTGCTCGCCTTCTTTGGAGTTCCTTGACCAAGCTGATCTTGCTCGCCAAGAAGGAAGTCGCGGAGCGGACCTTGCTCGCCGACCTTGGTGTTTCTTGCCGAGCTGATGTTACTTGACAAGACAGAAGTCGCGCAGCGAACCATGCTCGCCTTCTTTGGAGTTCCTTGCTGAGCTGATGCTGCTCGCCAAGAAGGAAGTCGTGGAGCGGACCTTGCTCACCTTCTTTGGAGTTCCTTGACCGAGTTGATCTTGCTTGCCAAGAAGAAGGTCACGGAGCGGACCTTGATCACCTTCTTTGGAGTTCCTTGCCGAGCTGATGTTGCTCGCCAAGAAGCAAGTCGCCGAGCGGACCTTGCTCACTGACCTTGGTTTTCCTTGCCGAGCTGATGTTACTCGCCAAGAAGGAAGTCGAGAAGCGGACCTTGCTTGCCTTCTTTGGGGTTTCTTGCCGAGCTGATCTTGCTCTCCAAGAAGGAAGTCGCGGAGCGGACCTTGCTCGCCTTCTTTCCAGTTCCTTGACTGAGCTGATCTTGCTTTCGAAGAAGCAAGTCGCAGAGCGGACCTTGCTCGCCTACCTTGGTGTTCCTTGCCGAGCTGATGTTGCTCGCCAAGAAAGAAGTCGCAAAGCGGACCTTGCTCGCCTTCTTTGGAGTTCTTTGCCGAGCTGATGTTGCTCACCAAGAAGCAAGTCGCGGAGCGGACCTTGCTCGTCGACTTTGGTGTTCCATGCCGAGCTAATGTTGCTTGCGAAGAAGCAAGTCGCGGAGCGGACCTTGCTCGCCTACCTCGGTGTTACTTGCCGAGCTGATGTTGCTAGCCAAGAAGGAAGTCGCAGAATGGACCTTGCTCGCCTTCTTTGGAGTTCTTTGCCGAGCTGATGTTGCTCGCCAAGAAGCAAGTCGTGGAGCGGACCTTGCTCGCTGACCTTGGCGTTTCTTGCCGAGTTGATGTTGCTCGCGAAGAAGCAAGTCGCGGAGCGAACCTTGCTTGCCGACCTTGGTGTTCCTTGGTGAGCTGATATTGCTCGCCAAGAAGGAAGTCGCGGAGTGGACCTTGCTTTCCTTCTTTGGAGTTCGTTGCCGAATTGATGTTGCTCACCAAGAAGGAAGTCGTGGAGCGGACCTTGCTCGCTTTCTTTGGAGTTCCTTGACCGAGCTGATCTTGGTCGCCAAGAAGGAAGTCGCGGAGCGGACCTTGCTCGCCTTCTTTGGAGTTCCTTGTCGAGCTGATGTTGCTCGCCAAGAAGCAAGTCACCGAGCGGACCTTGCTCGACGACCTTGGTTTTCCTTGCCGAGCTGATGTTGTTCGCCAAGAAGGAAGTCGCGGAGCGGATCTTGCTCGTCTTCTTTGGAGTTCTTTGCCGAGCTTATGTTGCTCGCAAAGAAGCAAGTCGCCGAGCGAACCTTGTTCGCCTTCATTGGAGTTCCTTGACTGAGCTGATCTTGCTCGCTAAGAAGGAAGTCGCGGAGCGGACCTTGCTCGCGTTCTTTGGAGTTCCTTGCCGAGCTGATGTTGCTCGCCATGAAGCAAGTCGTCGAGTGGACCTTGCTCGCCGACCTTGGAGTTCCTTGCCGAGCTGATGTTGCTCGCCAAGAAGGAAGTCGCGGAGCAGACCTTGCTCGCCTTCTTTGGAGTTCCTTGCCAAGCTTATGTTGCTCGCCAAGAAGCAAGTCGCGGAGCGGACCTTGCTCGCCTTCTTTGGAGTTCCTTGACCGAGTTGATCTTGCTCTCCAAGAAAGAAGTCGCGGAGCGGACCTTGCTCGCCTTCTTTAGAGTTCCTTGCCGAGCTGATGTTACTTGCCAAGAAGCAAGTCGCCGAGCGGACCTTGCTCGCCGACCTTGGAGTTCCTTGCCGAGCTGATCTTGCCCGCCGAGAAGGAAGTCGCGGAGTGGACCTTGCTCGCCTTCTTTGGAGTTCCTTGCCGAGCTGATCTTGCTCACCAAGAATCAAGTCGCCGAGTGGACCTTGCTTGCTGACCTTGGAGTTCCTTCCCGAGCTGATGTTGCTCGCGAAGAAGAAAGTCGCCTAGCGGATCTTGCTCGCCTTCTTTGGAGCTCCTTGACCGAGCTGATCTTGCTCGCCAAGAAGGAAGTCGCGGAGCGGTCCTTGCTCGCCGACCTTGGTGTTCCTTGCCGAGCTGATGTTGCTTGCCAAGACGGAAGTCGCGGAGCGGACCTTGCTCTCCTTCTTTGGAGTTCCTTGCCGAGCTGATCTTGCTAATGAAGAAGGAAGTTGTGGAGCAGACCTTGCTCGCCTTGTTTGGAGTTCCTTGATCGAGCTGATCTTGCTCGCCAAGAAAAAGGTTACGGAGCGGACCTTACTCGCCTTCTTTGGAGTTCCTTGCCGAGCTGATGTTGCTCGCCAAGAAGGAAGTCGGAAAGCGGACCTTGCTCGCCTTCTTTGGGGTTCCTTGCCGAGCTGATCTTGCTCGCCAAGAAAGAAGTCAAGGAGCGGACCTTGCTCGCCTTCTTTGCAGTTCCTTGACCGAGCTGATCTTGCTCGCGAAGAAGCAAGTCACAGAGCGGACCTTGCTCGCCTACCTTGGTGTTCCTTGCCGAGCTAATGTTGCTCGTCACGAAGGAAGTTGCAGAGCGGACCTTGCCCGCCTTCTTTGGAGTTCTTTGCCGAGTTGATGTTGCTCGCCAAGAAGCAAGTTGCCGAGCGGACCTTGCTCGCCGACCTTGGTTTTCCTTGCCGAGCTGATGTTGCTCGCCAAGAAGGAAGTCGCGGAGCGGATCTTGCGCGTCTTCTTTGGAGTTCCTTGGCGAGCTTATGTTGCTCGCCAAGAAGCAAGTCGCCGAGCGGACCTTGCTCGCCTTCTTTGGAGTTCCTTGACCGAGCTGATCTTGCTCGCTAAGAAGGAAGTCGTAGAGCGGACCTTGCTCGCCTTCTTTGGAGTTCCTTGCCGAGCTGATGTTGCTCGCCAAGAAGCAAGTCGCCAAGCGGACCTTGCTCGCCGACCTTGGAGTTCCTTGCCGAGATGATCTTGCTCGCCAAGAAGGAAGTCGCGGAGCGAACCTTGCTCGCCTTCTTTGGAGTTCCTTGCCGAGCTTATGTTGCTCGCCAAGAAGCAAGCCGCCGAGCAGACCTTGCTCGCCTTCTTTGGAGTTCCTTGACCGAGCTGATCTTGCTCGCCAAGAAGGAAGTTGCAGAGCGGACCTTGCTCGCCTTCTTTGGAGTTCCTTGCCGAGCTGATGTTGCTCGCCAAGAAGCAAGTCCCCGAGCGGACCTTGCTCCCCGACCTTGGAGTTCCTTGCCGAGCTGATCTTGCTCGCCAAGAAGGAAGTCGCGAAGTGGACCTTGCTCGCCTTCTTTGGAGTTCCTTGCCGAACTGATGTTGCTCGCCAAGAAGCAAGTCGCCGAGTGGACCTTGCTCGTCGACCTTTGAGTTCCTTGCCGAGCTGATGTTACTCGCCAAGAAGGAAGTCACGGAGCGGATCTTACTCGCCTTCTTTGGAGTTCCTTGCTGAGCTGATCTTGTTTGCCAAAAAGCAAGTCGCGGAACGGACCTTGCTCGCCGACCTTGGAGTGCCTTGCCGAGCTGATCTTGCTCGCCAAGAAGGAAGTCGCGGAGCGGACCTTGCTCGCCTTCTTTGGAGTTCCTTGCCGAGCTGATGTTGCTCGCCAAGAAGCAAGTCGCAGAGCGGACCTTGCTTGCCGACCTTGGAGTGCCTTACTGAGCTGAGCTTGCTCGCCAAGAAGAAAGTCGTGGAGCGGACCTTGCTCCCACTCTTGGAATTCCTTGCTGTGCTGATCTTGCTCGCCAAGAAGGAAGTTGCGGAGCGGACCTTGCTCGCCGACTTTGATGTTTCTAAACCAAGCAAAGTGAACCACCGAGTAGAAAGTCTAGACCGACCTTGTAATATAATTCCGGTCACGCAAATACAGACAGAATTAAGGGGCAATTGTGAGGGAGATTTCACAATCTCGGCTTGGGCCGCGGTTCTGGCCGGGCTGTATGTGGTCCAAGAATATTTGGGCCGAGCTGGGTAAGGCTGAACATGTTTGGGGCCATGATAGCTTGGTCTTGGCCGGAGAAGGTTTTGCTCGGTGGAGGCCCAAGACCATGTTGAACCGAGCTGCCTGAGCTGCTCGGCCGAGATGATTGCGAGACGCTTCGGTTTCCATGGTTCGCGCGTTTAGCCCTACTGGAAAGGCCTTCGGTTTACCAGCTTGACCAGTCTTGAGCTCGGCTATGCCGGAATGCAACCGAGCTTGGTCGTCATTGAGCTCAACGAAAGGAGCACGGTCGTGAAGGTCAGCTCTGGTATGGAAGGCCGATGTGACTCCGCCGGGCTGCCGAGCTCCGCCGATATATCCTAACAGTTTGGTTAGGTGGTGATTGCTGGATTTAGGTTTTGCTCGGTGGAGGCCCAAGACCATGTTGAACCGAGCTGCCTGAGTTGCTCGGCCGAGATGATTGCCAGATGCTTCAGTTTCCATGGTTCGCGCGTTTAGCCCTGCTAGAAAGGCCTTCGGTTTACCAGCTTGACCAGTCTTGAGCTCGGCTATGCCGGAATGCAACCGAGCTTGGTCGTCATTGAGCTCAACGAAAGGAGCACGGTCGTGAAGGTCAGCTCTAGTATAGAAGGCCGATGTGACTCCGCCGGGCTGCCGAGCTCCGCCGATATATCCTAACAGTTTGGTTAGGTGGTGATTGCTGGATTTGTGCCGACATATGGGATAGCATCACCACGTGTCGAGAGACTAATGGGAGTAGATTTGGGGCGTAGAAGGTATATAAGCGAGTCTGCGCCCCCCATGCTTGACAGATGAACATTTGGTGAGATTTACACTAAACACTCAATCCTCTCTCTCTCTCTCTCTCTCTCTCTATCCCTGTGTGTGTCTAACTTGATCGTCGGAGGGGTTTTCCGGCCACACACCGTCGGGTAGCTCATCGCCGTTGTGCTCGCAGGTCGATCGGACAAACAGGAGCTTGGAAGAAAGGAGTACGGACTTGCCAGAATATGTGCTCCCCGCACAAGTCCCATGAAGTAAAACTTCTAGGGAAAGTTGGCCACTGACCACTATAAAAGTGAGGCACCCCCATGGGTCTAAGGTATTCTTTTTATGTTCTGTCTAGTGAGTTAAGAACTATTTGTTATCTTTGAGAAATATTGATTACTGACTTGATCGTCGGAGTGCCCCCGGGTGGACGAACCACCGCCGGATTCTTATCTTTCTATGACAGGTTGTTCGGGCTTAATCTATTCTGTCTGTACTCTCTAGCTGAGTTCCCCCTTTGGTTGTGTGGTTGAAAATCAACACCCACAATTTGGCGCCGTCTGTGGGAACTTAGTAAGGATAGATGGCCAACAACAAACATGAAGTGAGAATTGGGAACGACATCCATAGTGAGGAGGAGGAGCATTTGGATCCTAACATTGAAGAATGGGACTGCAACAGAAGAATATAATAAGTGAATCTTGAGGCGAATAACGTCGCCAAAGGCCAAGAAGGGAACAAGAAGGGTAGCCGAGACGAGTACTACCATGAAAGCGACCTTGAGGCACGGAGGGACAGATGCTAGAGAAGAGACAAGCAACTAAAAGACATGGCGAATAAGTTAACAGACTTACAGACAGTGGTCAACTTCATGATGTAGAACAAAGTGATGCGGCCAGCATCCCCATTACATGACACGCCGGCACCAATAGCCAAAACTGGTGCCTAGAAGACAAGAGCTCAACCTAAGTGAGCAGATCCCAGATTCCAAATCCCGGATCCCAGAGCCTGAAAGACAAGATCTCGGCCTAGATGATTAGGTCCGAGAAGACAAAAGCTCAGTCAAAGTGAGCAGATCCCGGATTCCAGATCCTGGATCCCAGATCTTAGAAGACAAGATCTCGGCCTAAATGATTAGGTCTGAGAAGACAAGAGCTCAGATCCCGGATCCCAAATCCTAGAAGACAAGATCTCGGCCTAGATGATTAGGTCCAAGAAGACAAGAGCTCAGATCCCGGATTCCAGATCCCGAGAAGACAAGAGCTCAGCCCAAGTGAGCAGATCCCGGATTCTAGATCTCGGATCCCATATCCTAGAAGACAAGATCTCGGCTTAGATGATTAGGTCCGAGAAGAGAAGAGCTCAGCCTGAGTGAGTAGATCCAAGATTCTAGAAGACAAGATCTCAACCTAGATGATTAGGTCTAAGAAGAGAAGAGCCCAGCCTAAAGTGAGCAGATCCCAGATTCCAGAAGACAAGATCTCGGCCTAGATGATTAAGTCCGAGAAGAGAAGAGCTCAGCCTAAGTAAGTAGATCTCAAATCCTTGAAGATAAAAAGAAAGCACAAAAGTTCAGATTGAAGTCGGCCAGGTTCTGCCTATTGGCAGAAGGCCATCTATATAGAAAGGTTTTAACTAGACCTCTATTACGATGTGTACATCCTTCCTAGGTTAAAGACTTTTTATATATAAGGTCCACAAAGGAGTATGTGGAAGCTAAGCTGGAGCAAATCCCTTGCCCATAGAGCAATATCACAGGGATTCTTTTGGCCTTACATTCAAAAGGAAGCTGACGCCTATATAAAAAAGCATGAAAATGTTATTGAAATCCACCTGCAACGTGCGAGAGAGCAACAATTCGGCCGGGGGCTTACCAGTAACAATTTGCTAGGGCTTACAACAAGAAGGTCAGCCCAAGAGAGTTCAAGGTTAGGGACCTCATCCTGAGAAAGGTTGTCGGCAATAAGAAGGATCATAGGGTGGCCAAACTTGGCCTAAATAGAATCATCTCGGTTGCCGGCAATGGGGCATATCGGTTGAAGTAATAATAAAGTGCTAGTTTGATTTTTGTGGATTTAAAATCTGTGCGATAGGACCGACCAGTCCTATGACGATGTTTCCGAATGAAACATGACGAATAACTTAGACTTATTATATGGCAAAGTTGAATTATACTTGCATATAATAGAGTTGAACTAAGTTGGCGATGTTTCTGAATGAAATATGACAAGTAACTTAGACTTATTATATGGCAGAGTTGAATTATACTTGCATATAATAAAGTTGAACTAAGTTGGCGATGTTTCTGAATGAAACATGACGAAAAACTTAGACTTATTATATGGCATAGTTGAATTACATTTGCATATAATAGAGTTGAACTAAGTTGGCAATGTTTTTGAATGAAACATGACGAATAACTTAGACTTATTATATGGCATAGTTGAATTATACTTGCATATAATAGAGTTGAACTAAGTTGGCGATGTTTCTGAATGAAACATGACGAGAAACTTAGACTTATTATATGGCAGAGTTGAATTATACTTGCATATAATAGAGTTGAACTAAGTTGGTGATGTTTCTGAATGAAACATGACGAGTAACTTAGACTTATCATATGGCAGAGTTGAATTATACTTGCATATAATAGAGTTGAACTAAGTTGGTGATGTTTCTGAATGAAACATGACGAGAAACTTAGACTTATTATATGGCAGAGTTAAATTATACTTGCATATAATAGAGTTGAACTAAGTTGGCGATGTTTCTGAATGAAACATGACGAGAAACTTAGACTTATTATATGGCAGAGTTGAATTATACTTGCATATAATAGAGTTGAACTAAGTTGGCGATATCTCTGAATGAAACATGACGAGTAACTTAGACATTTTTTATGGCAGTTGAATTATACTTGCATATAATAGAGTTGAACTAAGTTGAATTCACCGAGACTTGCCATGTCGGCAGAGTTAAACTCATAATGGAACTAAGTTTGCTTTAGAGAAACCAAGGTTGAACACCTCGGCTAGTTTTTGTTTGAATCAGACTTCGGCGAAATTGAAGATGCATGCTTAACGTGAACATAAGTGACACTTGGGTTCACATTAGGGGGCAGGAAGCAGGAATAAGGAATAGGCTTAACACTTGTTGAAATTTTTTACAAGTTGGAGTTAGCCGAGGTATCCAGATGAGGGGACACTCTAGTTGTTGGTTACTTGAGATCACCAACCAGTTCGTCAAACCTGGAAATATTGGAAGGCAGTAAGTACAAGTAAGGAAACAATACTTGTTGAATGTTGTTTAAAGAATTTTTATAAAATGCCTGTTGGCCAAGATCACAGTAAAAGGTGAACTCCGAGGTAAGTTTGTCTGAGGTGGCCAACTAAGGGTGTACCCGAGATGAAGTAGATCCGAGGTGGTACGTGTCAGATGTGTTCTAACCCGAAGTGATTACACAGTTAAAGTATACTTGGGCGAAGTACAAAAATATTCTAAGTATGGAATCATACAAGACAGTAAAGACAGAGATTGAACACTTAGTCAAAAAAAGGACTTGCATTGAAAAAGACAACTTGTTTAGATACAAAAAAAGGCACCTCGGCCCAAAGCAAAAGAAGATATCAAGATGGAATCTGACTCCAACCTCAAATGATAGATACTATAGGGAAGGGCATATATGTCTCTCCTGCCATCATGGAATCCTCCTCCCCAGCCAACCTTAGATGAACGTCAGCTGGAATGAAAAATTCCTGACGGAAGTATTTTAGTTTATTGGAGAAGTTTACCCTCTATTTGAACATTCCTATGACCTCGGCTAGGGTGAATTTGGCAAGGAAAGTTGGACTACGTGGGTTAAAGACCTCGACGAAACCCTAAGGACTGCTGGGTTATCAATTTTAGGGTTCTGAGGAAGGTTTGGGGGGCAAATTTGTTTTAGTTTTCCTTAAGTGTGGATTCTAGCAAATCCCAAACCTACGTCTATGCAAATGTACAGGATTCAGAGGCAGTAATCTACTAACAAGCAAGCACAGACAAAAGAAACAGGTCTCAAAAACATGAAACAGTGATCAAAGACTCAAGAACACGAGCAAAATAGAGCATTGATAGATTCAGGGAATGAACAAAATTGATAGAATTCGATGACAGTTTGCTAGAAGATATGTGTCAAATACAGAAAAAATGTGAAGATGGGCTCAAGAACATGAAGGACAACATATGAGCCAAAGCAAGCGAAGGCATGTAGAACAATGAGATTCGAATATGAATACAAGATGGCAATGTAGATACAGATACAGATATCGTGTGTGATGTGTAACAATCCACAGAAGGAATATATTTGAAAACAGTGGAGAACTGAAGTTAAAATAAAAGAAATCAAGGACTTACAAAGTGAAGCCGAGGAAGTAAATGCCGAAAAGGGACTCGCCAGAGTCAAACAACGTTATGATTGGAACTGAACTGCCGAGTGCACGCCAAAAGTGGTGACTAGAGTTGTAATAGGAATGAATGCTTCAAGAATAGCGATGATGGTTTGCAGAGGCCAAGAGAAAGAGAGTTTAAAGGCACAAGTAGACACGAAATGAGAAAATGAAAATGTTTTGCTAGAATTGAAAAAAGATGGCAAAAAGTTATGATTTAGATTCCTGACGTGCCCACGTTGACATCAAGCGGTAGGGGGCATAACTGATGCAACACAATGGGGACGTGATTGGTATGCTCCAATCTGATGATGATCTTGATTGAGAAGTGCGATCTTAGTTGAGATATTGATCTCGGTTGAGATGTTGAAATTGGATGGGGGCAGAACTTGTTTATTTTTAATTTCTAATGAGATGATACTAGGATCTTGATGTTCTTGAACTAGGAAGTCATGATCTCTGCTAGTAATGTGATCTTCATTGAGATGCTGGACCTGGATGAGATAGAATATGATGGTTCTTGATTCTTGATTCTTGATTCTTGACGAGTGGACATATGAGTCCTTATTTCTTGGCACTGACAAGTCACGATCTTGGTTAGAGGAGTACATGTATAGGTTCCATCATCTCAGTTTCCCGAGGTAATAGAACCTAGGGGGCAGTTGTGGGGACATATTTTTGGGTAGTCCATGTGGCTAAGGTTGTTAGCCGAGGTACCATGTAGACAGACCATGATGCTGAGATATGGTGCAATAATACCGAAATCTGAGATATTTGGATAGAGGACTAGAGTCCTAGATGACATCAAACTACCTATTTGGATAGAGATGGGACTCTTGAGAAAGTTCATCTTAATCTGAGTAGTGTGAGTTGTGATAGATGTTATCCTTGTAAAGGATAGAGTCCCATGAAGTAAGACTTCTAGGGGAAGTTGGACACTGACCACTATAAAAGTGAGGCACCTCCATGGGTCTAAGGTATTCTTTTTATGTTATGTCTAGTGAGTTAAGCACTATTTGTTATTTTTGAGAGATATTGATTACTGACTTGATCGTCGGAGTGCCCCCGGGTGGACGAACCACCGCCCGATTCTTATCTTTCTGTGACAGGTTGTTCGGGCTTAATCTATTCTGCCGGTGCTCTCTAACTGAGTTCCCCCTTTGGTTGTGTGGTCGAAAATCAACACCCACACTTATATATATATATATATATATATCAATGTCTACGTCTATATATATATAAAAATATATAAATGTAAATTTATATATACTAGCTCATGCCCGTGCCTGATGTCACGATGTAAATAATATTAGGATTATAATAATATAATTATTACAAATACTATTTAAATTTATTTTTTAATTTGATAAAATCACAAATTTATTATAAAATTTTGGAGTTCTCATAAAACTACTCACGAAAACTCACTTTTACTAATATAATACATAGCTAGATAGATAGATGTGCCTAGCATGCATACAAATTCTACGGGCATACATAAAATACTACTTTTGCTTAAATAATTATATGAAATTGTATGCATGCTCGTAATGTCCTAGTATATTACGGGCATACATACATTATACGGAAATATGTGTAAAATATATTGAACAAAAAGGAGAAAATAAAGAAAAATAAACAAATAGAGAGAATAATAAAAACGGGAAAAAATAAAAAAATAAAAAGAAAAGAGATAGGAAGGCGGGATCATGGGAGGAGGGGTGTGAGAAAAGAAAAAAGTAAGAGAGAGAGAGAAGCAAGAAAGTAGAAAATGTATATGTAGAACATTTTTTGGAAAAAATATTTCTAAGCCATTGTTTTATAATTTGAACAAATCTGAGTCATCCAAATGTCCTAACAAGACAAAAATATGTTGAAGATTCAAAAACGGTCTTGCTTTATTAAAATATGTTGAAGATTCATATGAGGTCTAAATTTACGAAGTCTATCAGGTATTCAATATATTTAAAAATAATAGTTAATCGTTCAAATTCATTTAATTTGTGGACTAAAAAATTCATTAATATAATCTCCACTACACACAGTAAAATCTGGCTCCTAATTCTGGGGTCATAGACTTTTCCATATAATATGAATAAAAATAAGTGAAAAAAAAGGAGACAATAAAAAAATAAAAAGAAAAGATAGAGAAATGTGGGATCGTGGGATCATAGAAAGATAGGTGATAAAAGGAATAAGTAAGAGAGAGAAGCGGAAAAATAGAAGATGTACATGTATGATATTTTTTGAAAAATATATCTCAGCCGTTGTTTTATAATTTGAATAGATCTGAGCTGTTCAAATGTCCTAATAGGACAAATGTGTATAAGACAAAATTCAAAAACCATCCTACTGTTTTATATAGATGTTGAAGATCAATATAAAGTCTAAATTTACGAAGTCTAGCAGGTATTCAATATATTTAAAAATAATAGTTAATTGTTCAAATTCATTTAATTTGTGGACAAAAAAAATCATTAATATAATCTCCACTACACACAGTAAAATCTGGCTCCTAATTCTGGGATCGTAGACTTTTCCATATAATATGAATAAAAATAAGTGAAAAAAAGGAGAAAATAAAAAAAATAAAAAAATAGAGATAAAAATAAAAATGTGAGAAAATAAAAAAAAAACAAAAAAGAAAAGAGAGAGGAATGCGAGATCATGGGATTATAGAAGGAACGGGTGACAAATGGAATAAGTAAGAGAGAGAAGTGGGAAAATAGAAGATGTGCATGTAGGATATTTTTTGAAAATATATATAAGCCGTTGTTTTATAATTTGAATAGATCTGAGCTGTTCAAATGTCCTAGTATGACAAATGTGTGTAAGACAAATTCAAAAACCATTATGCTTTATTATATAGATTTTTGTATTCATACCATTTCAATCTGTAATGCTATATTACCATCGGTTACTTTTAATTTTCTAACATGTATCGCTTTAGTAATATAATTATATTTGTTAGGAAAAAATTTACAAAATATGTGTTGTTCTCCTATCAACTTATGTTCAATACATATATACATACATGTCATACAAATAAGTGCCCATAACAAATACTTTCAATAACAAAACAAGACATTGCAAAATACCTCTATCATAACAATAATTGTACTTTTTTTCCCTTTACAGAAAAAATCACATTATTGAGGGAAAATGAATTTTGAAATTTATAACAACATGATATCGTCTCAAACTCTTACTCATCAAAATATTTTTATTATAATGAGTTATAATGGTGAGCAATAAGAAAAATAAGAAGATGATGAAACAAAAAGTACAGAAGATCTATTGCAATATATTCTCCAAACAAAGTTAAACGAGCTAAAGTAAGAATTGTACTATCTGTTGTGAAGTTTAAGAAAAATAATGTACCTCTTGCACACATTTTAGTCAAATTATAAGAAAAAATCAAATGATGCCCAAACATTATCGCAACAACTTAATGATACATAAAGTAAATACATCAAATAAAAAGTTTCGATCAATTTTTGTTATATGCTGATTACTTATAGATACTATAATAAATTATGTAACTTGATAGTTTCATGAAAGTAACCCTGCAAACACTCATGGATCTATAACTATCCTGAAAATAATTGTGAAATTCCTATATCAATCAAAATATTAAGCTATAATATCATTCAATTTTCTTAAAAAAAATTATTCCACATTTTCTACATAAATTAAAATATGCTAGTGCCCAACATTATATTTTTCATCATGGAAGATATTCGTGGCACATAAAATGAGACTCAACAACTCTGGATGTATAAAAATACATTACATATTGATATTAATGCATTTTTATACCAATAGTATGAAAATAATATGCAATAGTGGGTTCAATAAATTTGTATCACAAGATGAATTATTAAAAAAAATTATGTAATTGTGCAATTAATTTCATACCTTCAATTGTATTACAGGTACGGATTATGAAAAATTGAAGTGGGAAGTTGATAGAAAAAGATTTACGTAATACTATATATTTAAAGGACTTGCTTATTGTTTATTGTTTAGGATAAGATTATGATCTCAATAATCTAGTTATAAATTAATGTTTTATGTATAAAATTTCTCATTTATTATTTAAATTCTTCAGTCGAGTATGTATTTATTTCTTACTTAGTTGCATTTTGGATACAGATCAATTTACCCATACAAGTCTCCATACTGTGTATACATATCACATACCAATTTCAGAGACACACATAATTACAGTATTTGATAGTTGATGAAAAATCACGTGTCACGTGAAGTGCACATACCCAACCACTAGTATAATATAAAAGGGTTACAAACAATTTTCTCAATTTTACATATGATATCACATAAAAAGCTTCCATCCTTGTCTCGATGACCCTAGCCTCGTCAGCCCTCACCAATCACCATTCATTATGCCTTTATGTTCCTCAATCACCTAACATAAATAATTAATATTCCATATTCTCCACCAATTGTATTATCATGGAGTCCTAGACTACCGGATAATCACCCGAGCTTCATGGACAATTCTCTCTCTCTTTGTGGCTCGTTTATCTCCCTCTATCTCTAACAATAGTCATCCTCTACATAGTTGTTAGAGTTGGCAAGGTTGATCAGAAACCTTCAATATACCTGCCTGCAATTTTATGGGTTTAGACCCGCTTATTTATCTTGCAGGTCGGAATTGGACTATACCAGCAAATTTGCTTCATATACAAGTAGTAAACAAGTTGTTAGTGGTGAGTTGTAAATGGTGGGCTGCAAACGAACTGAGTTGTTCGTGAGCTGACTTGGCTTGTTAAGAGCTCAGCTTGACTTAGCTCGTTTAGTAAACGAATCGAGTTTGAACTTGAATATTAGGCTCGTTTAGTAAACGAGCCTACCTCGAGTTCGACTCATTTATCATTATTTAAAATATATATTATTTATATATTAACTAATATATAAATATATAAATAATAGTGTAAATATATTATTTATGTATTCAATAATATAAATAATAAATAAAAATCTTATAAAGTTGAGCTTCTCGGCTCATTTGCAACCCTCGTAAATGCAAAATGCGTTTAAAAAAACCCCTAGTGGCCAAGTCTATTGCTAAACAAGCCTTTCGCCTGCCAAGCTAATTCACCATTTGCTAGATTTTGTCACATAGCAACCTAATATTTATGAATAATATTATATAAATAAAAAATTTATACATAATGATGTGACTCATTATGAATCTTTCACTTGAAAACAAAACACCATTGAAGATGGATTATTTACAATAATATCATTGCCACATCATTTTAATCAAATTTTTTATATAAATTTTATATATGTTTAGAATTTTGCAATATTTGTTTATAATAATCGTATTATAATATTAAAATATTATGAAATTGACACTAATATTTTAGTATATTTAATATTTATAATAAACTCCAACCCATCTGCTTGGTATAATTTTTAAAATCTATTTTTATTTTTTTTGAAAAATAACTAAATACTAATTTAGTAAAAATAAATAAATTAAAACAACTTATCATTTAATTTTACTTTTTTATGAGGTAAAAATAAATTTTTTTTGTTCAATTTTGTCAAATTAATTTTTATTTTTTAAAAACTAATTCTAAAATTAAAACTTAAAAACTAATTCTAAAATTAAAACCAAACAATTAGATACGCTGTTCCTTTTAAGTCTCTCTCTCTCTCTCTCTCTCTAATTTGGAATATTGAATATATACATATACATATGTTCCCTAGCAAAAAAAAAATATCAACAATGATAGAGACCCCCACAACCCCCAAAATGTTCTGAATCATTCATGTCACTGTCAAGCACAACTCCCCAAAAAAAATTTAAACACATCAATGGTCAATATATCAGTGGGGTCATAGGGGTCATCTTTTGTGGGGGTTCCAAACATTTTCCAAAATATATATATACACATGTTCCTCCTCCAACACCACCGTCACTGTAACTCCACCAACACTACCTCCTTCACTATCACCACTCCACCACCATTGCCACACCACCACTATCACCACCATCACCAGTCCACTAACACCACCACCACCACCTCCACTCTGCCATCATTGTTATAAAAAATAAAAATTTAAAATAAGAAAAAAAAAATGATTTTTTAAAAATAAAATCATTTTTTCAAAATACATAAATAAATAAATTTAAAAGAATAAAAAAATTGTTAAAAAATATATCTATATATATTTTTATATAAAATAAAAGGATAAACTACGACGGTAGTCCTTGTACTTTGGTCCTTTTGTCATTTTAATCATTGTAATTTCAATTGCTCGATTTTGACCCTGAATTTATGATTTTGTTTCAATGTAGTCCAATTAATTACAACTCCTAACATTTTTTTATAAAAAATATGTCCATAAGTGGCATGTGTAATAATTTTAAAGGCAAAAATACAAACTTACATAACTCAGTTAATTAATTTCAACTAATTCAATGATAATTTTTCATCAAAAATACTGTTGGCATTATCAATTGGACCAAATTGATACAAAATCTAAAATTAAGGGTCAAATATGAGCTAATTGAAAGCATAGGGACCAAAATGATACAAGTGACAAAATGTAGGGACCATTGGTGTAATTTTTTCAAAATAAAAACAATTAAAAAAATTTAATTAAAAAAAAAGATGAAGTAAAATGGGTTGGTGGGTTCATTTGTCAAACCCATATCCAATTCAACCCAATCCGTTTAAACCCATTTATTAAATGGGCGGGTTTGGGTTAGATTATTTTAAATGCAAAACCCATTTTGATCCGTACATACCTGCCCATTTGCCACCTCTAGTTGTCACCCAAGGCCACCGTATCTAATTGCCTTACATTGTTGTGGCCTCCGTCGGTCTCCCTCCCATTATCTTATTTGTCACAATATAAATAGCACAAATTCAAAAACATGATAGGACAACTCAATGATTTTCAATAAATATAGGACACGATACATCTAGGACACGTTTAAAATTTTGGAGCTACAGGACATAAGTCGATATCTGAATTTTTGGGCCATTAGGTCCTAATTCTAAGATCTTTAGGTAAAAAAAAAAAAAAAAAAAAAACACACACACACACACACATATCACTTATTCAACATCCTATTTGTTGAATATCACACATTTCTCTATCTTGCTATCAATTGCGGTGAAATCCCACGTTTTTGAAGTATTAATATTTTAATGAGAAATATTGGTGGTTTATTATAGTAATTTGATGGTGAGATTTTTAAATGAGAATCTAATTTATTTCCTTATTTTATTTTATTTCTTTTTATCTACACCTCATTATTGTTCATCTCTTTTTGAAAATAGATTTTTTTTTATCCATATATCATTTTTTTTCCTCACCAAGAAAATAAAAGCAAATTTAAAAATAAAATCCTTAATTGGCCGACCACCCCCATGTTGTTCCCTATACCTAGTTCTCTTAGTTGATTGATGGACAAAACATGATTTCCTCCTTCCATTTTCTTTTCTTTTCATTTTTTTTAATCTTTTCTTTGACGCCAAGTATCTTCCCCTATAAATTGAGCCAAACCTTCTTTCATCCATTTCTTTTGTTTCATCCGATTTCCCTTTTTCTTTGTGTTCAAAATTTTATGTTTAATTTGGGAGTATTTAGAATGAGAATTATTAATTTTATTTAACAAGAGAGTTCACTATGCCAAAGTTTGCCTTTAACGGCGGTAAACAATCGCTGTTAATAAGTATACAACCGTTACAAAAGGTTTTAATGGCGGTAAAACAACATAAATTGAAAATGTCATCTATATAAGTATCGGGAATAATATAACGGCGGTAATATTCCCACCGTTTATGATAATGGCGGTATCTACGACGCTTATTAACCACCACATAAAAAAATCGACAGTCATATAAATTAGCGGCGTTGTTTGTAGAACCATCGTAAATGGTGTTCCTTTAACGATAGTTTTTTAAAGTCAAAAGTGGTTGTATGATACCACCGCAAAAGACGTCAACAATTAATGGCAGTTATTTACCGCCATTAAATATATTTTAAAATTAAATATGATTTTTTATTAGCGACGAGATTAAACCGCTGTTAATTTCTATACAAGTATTAGAGGCATTTTAGAAACCGCCGGTTGTGAACCATTTGCTCAACCGATATTGTTTATACATTTATATTCCATACCTGCTAATATAGCGATCCTGATTTAGACCCAACCTATTTATGACTTTTGAATCTGGGAAACCATATTCGTGATGGTCGTTCCTTTCTCTTTATGTTTGGTTTTGGCTTCAGGGGTCAATATTGGTGTCTCTATTGGTTTTTGGGGTCGATACCAGTCTTCCTAGGATTAACACCACTTGGCTGCTATGTCTTGGGTGTGGCTATTGGTTTTTGGAGTCGACACCATGGGTTCGGGGGGCGACCCCCTTGTCTACTGCAAACGTAAGTGTCCCAACATTTTTTCTTGAGGGTCGACACCACTACCTTGGGTGTTGACCCATGCGAGTTTTTCTTAGATTTTGGATTCGGTTTGAGCCCTACCTTTTGGGGGATTTTTGACTTATTCTTTTCATTGACTTTAGGGATATTATACTACTACTATATATAAACCCAAACACTCTTTTCTCATTCATTCTTCTCTCTCTCTCTCTCTCTCTCTCTCTCACTCTCTCTTTATTTGAAACTCAACTTTTCTCACATAGATCTCTAGATCTATTTGGTTAGAGACATCTTTTTCACATTGGTCCTTTGGGAAAGGTTGTAGATCTCATCAAGGGCTTTCTTTTGATCCAAGAGCTTTGTGGTTTCACTGACTTTAAGTTTTCTTGAGTTTTCCTCTTCACTTCTTGAGGTAGGGATTATTTTGACTCTTTTTTATGATTTTTAACTCAGTTATTTGCCTCTTTAAACAAAATTGTGATTTGGGGATTTTTGGATAAAAATCTAGGGTTTTGGTTTTGAAATCAAAAGAGAGGTTTTCAAAATGGATTCTTGTATGTGGTTGTGGCCTTGTAAAAATGGTTGGGTTGTGATAAATTGTGGATTTTATCCATGGAAATTGATTTTTAAAGAAACGGGGGTTTTTACCCTAAATTGTGAAAATTTGATTTTTGTAAAGAGAAATGGAATTGATGTTGGTTTTATGAAATTGGAACAATGATGATGATGAGAATGGAGTTGGATATGAATTATCACTCCTAATTGGAAATGTTAGAAAGTATATCTGTGTTGAAATTTAATTATCTATTTAGAGATATCTGTTTTGGGCTATCGGTGAAGGATAACTATGATTGTTGTAGAAATTGTATGAGAATTAGGTAAATTGAAACTAATTTTCTCATCAATTGCATTGAGTATTGTAAGATGTTTAACATAGTGAAAATGGTTATCGTTTTGAGAAAAATAGTCGAATACCTTGGTAAATCTAGGTAGGAGTATAGTTGTGGTATTATGTTGGCCTGAGTGTTCTTGGTGAAAATGCAGAAACTCGCGCGGTTAGGTGTCAAACCTTCTGGTTAATACCGGTAAAAATGACAAATTGGTAGTGTTTGTAGCCTACTTGCAGGCATGTCTTAGAGATTCCCAGTGTTGTATCTACTGCCCTGTTTTCTCTTGAAAAAGAATTGATTGCATGAATTGTGATATAAACTTGCCATTGCATGGTTTTGAAAAAGAGATATAAAATGTTTTGGCATGCACATTGCATTTGCATTCACCTTATAACTCTATTAAGATTCATACACTGTGTCAGAGTATCTTTACTGAGTTTTGGCTCACCCTATGTGGAAAAATCATTTTCAAGTACTGATGATATGCCTCCGCCAAGACAATAGCTTGGGAGGACTTGGAGCCAAGAGCTTCTGTTTTTGTTATTGTTGTATTTACTTTGTACAAGCCTAGGGCTTTATTTGTATTGAGTTTAAAATCACTTTTGTTGTAACCAAGCACTATTTTGGAAAGTTGTAACCAATAGGGCATTATATATTTGTTTAACTTTTAATTCATATCTTTTGTTTATAATACATGCTATAGATTCAGGGTTAGGACTTATGAATGTATAAATGCATGTGTTACTCATTTGTACATTTGAAATATATGAATGGAAGGACTTTATTCTCGGATTATGATGTTGTTTAATTAATCATTACCCTCGATTTATTGTAATTATTCTCAGGGCATTACAACTAATGTACTCAATGAAAGTCATTTAATAGAAGTGTATAGCCTACTAAAGCTTCCATACATTCAATATAACAGTGTATGACTTGAAACTGCCACAATCTCAATATCATAGCCATATAAGTTTTAATGCCATAACTTTTATTACCCGAATCCATTACCAAATCCTTTATATTATTACCAATTTAACAATAACAAACAAGTGCCAACAGAATAGTACATAAATAATAACATTCTCTCTCATGGTGATGATGATATATAAATGAAATTTGATATAATGCCCTTGGGCTTACATTAAACAACAATAAATAAAAGGGATTTACCCTTATACATTACATGGCGTTTAGCCAACAAGTAAAAGGCCCCGTGGCCAACATAATAAAAGACTTCAAATCCTGAACAATGTTCCAGCTATGTACCTAAAAAATTTGTGAACACGTGGGATGAACATAAAGCCGAGTAGAGATCCCAAAAATCCTTACATCACAACATATTGCATGCATCACAACATACCGTATAAGTAATGTGACAGTTGATATCCAAAGATATATAGATATGTTTTCTTATTTCCCAAAATGTTCTCTTAACTCAACACAGAATAAAATCATTCATTTTCTTTTTAACTTTTGTTTCATTTCAAAACCATTTTCTTTACTCTTAATTTTTTTTTATGTTGACATACAAGAGTCCCATTCAAACAATAGTTTTGAAAACGTGTTCACATCTACAAGTCATAACTTGGCTCCACATGCTAATACACTACACACCTCACCAATATATCTACCACCTTTCCAGGCCATAGGCCCAAAGGCATGAGACAACCATAGCATGAAATCGAAAACGTACACATCCAAAAATAAATAACTGAGAGTAATACAAACTGCAAATCATATTTCCATCGGCATATAGCATATATGGCAAACGATACAACCCAACAACATATAACGCTTTATTGGCCTCACCCGAAAGGGAACGACACCAAATCCCATTTCCACCTGTATACAACATAGATGGCAAATGATACACCAACAACACATAATGCTTTACCAGCCTCACCCAGAGGGTAATGACCCCAAGGTCATACTTTACCGAGCGCAAACCAGAAGGGAGAAGAACCTATCACAAGACACCACACTTTGCGAGCTCAATATGGCAAGAAATGAACATCTTTTCACATGTTACCCGGTACAAATCGAAAAGGACGAGAAAACTTATGTCAAGGTGCCACGATTTACCAGCTTAATACGGTGGGAAACGAACCCCCAAACAACATCACAACAACATACATACTAGATACACAAATAAATATATGAGTGTAATACATACACTTAATCCACTCAACATAACAATAATTGCTAACCGTTACGTAACGCCCCAAAACAATTGCTAAAACCCATACTCAACATTAATAAGTGATCAAGATAACAAAACAGTTATCTCTCATTGATTTACAGAAGTTGACACATTAAAGAGTCAAGATGAAAATTAGACAAATAAGAAATGCCCTAAAGGCTTACATCTTTCCAAGACGATGCTTGGTTTCAACAAAAGTGGAGAAGTTAACATATTAGAGAGTCAAGATGAAAATTAGACAAATAAGAAATGCCCTAAAGGCTTACATCTTTCCAAGACGAAGCTTGGTTTCAACAAAAGTGGACTTAAGTCCAATACAGTTTAAGCCCTTGGCTTGTACAAAAACAAATACAATAAACACACAAAAGAAGCTCTTGTTCCAAGTTCTCCCTAGCTATTGCCTTAGCGGAGGCATATCATCAACACCTGAAATGTTTTTCCTACATAGGGCGAGCCAAAGCCCAGTAGAAATAATCCAACACAGTATATGAATCTTAATAAAGCTATAAGTGTGAAATGCAAATGCAATGCTTGTGCCAAAATATTTTATCTCTTTCCAAAAACCATGCAATGCGAAATGAATATCATAGTTCATAAACATTCTCTTTTCAATGGAAAACAGGGCAGTGAATCACATTTCGGGAATTTCAAAACAATATAACCTTTCCCGAAAATTTTTTCAGGAGGAAATTGTAAACCGAGACCTATGTAAACGTAGGCCATACAAGCACTACTATTGCCAATTCACGAAAATTTCATCTGCGGGATCGGCACCCATGTATATACACGTGATTTTTGGGACTTTCACCCTGGACACACAGGCCAACTTATTTGATGTAATAACAACTTCTTTCCAGATTCACCCCTTTTCTCAAAACAATATACAAATGCAATGTATAGATGTGAAATAATGACCGATGCAAATGAATGAGAAAAATAGTTTCAATTCCCCTAATTCTCATGTAATTTCTACAACAATCATAGCTATCCTCCACTGATAGCCCAAAATATATATTTCTAAACAGATATACAATTCTTAACATAAATGAACTTCCCAAATTTTAAGAGGTGAGTGATAATACATATCTAACTCCACCATCTTCATTAATATCAATCCAATTTCGCAATTTCAACCTCAATTCATTATTTATACAAAATCAATATTTGAGGCAGTTAGGGCAAAATTACTTTTCTTTCCAAAATCAATCCCAAGTGTTAAAATCAACCATTTCCTCCCAACTTAACATTTTTACCAATATCATAGTCATTTTCAAGGATTCATTTGAAAAATCCCTCTTTTGATTTTTATCCAAAACCCTATGTTTGTTTCAAAAACCTCCAAAATCACAATGTTGTTTAGAAATCGCAAATAACTAAGTTATAACTCACAGAAGGTGTGAAGAATCCCTACTTCAAGTTTTAGAAGACGAGAGAGGAAGTGTAGGAAATTCAAACATGCTGAAAACTGACTTTGCTCCAATTAGAACGAAGCCCTCGTCTAGCTCTATCTTTTTAACAAAGGCACACGGGGGCAAAGATTGACGAATCTAGGTGGATATAAGTGAAATAGGTGAGTTTTAGAGAGAGAGAGTGAGAAATATTACGGTGTTGAAATGTTTAGAGAGAGAGAGAGAGAGAGAGATGAAAAAGTGACTCAAAAAGGGTTGTTTACGAACTGATATACGCACAGTTCGCTCGAGCACAAGATGTGTCGCCCGAGCGACTAGAGACAATAAGTTTTACCGCTCGAGCGTAAGAAGCTTCGCTCAAGCGTAGAATGCAAACTCCAAAAAGTTTTACAGACAAAAAATTATCACTCGAGTGCAAGAAGCTTCGCTTTAGCGAATAATACACACTCCTAGTATTTTTGCAAGGTTCACAAAGACTGCTCGAGCGCAAGAAGTGTAGCTCGAGCATAGGAACAAAATTATGGGCATCAACCACTGGAAAAACAAGCTACAAACCTATTCCAAATGTACATAACATGTCGCAAAAGCCAAATTCAAGAGAGATAAGTGGGAAACATGACATGAACAACTGTATAAGACAATGAGTCCTAGATTCAAAACATACAATGGGTTGGGTCTGAACCAGAAATGCTATAACCTCTCCCCTTAAGGAATTTCGTCCCCGAAATTTAAACCAAACATCAAAACCAAGTTTAAACCAATTACAACAATGATAGAATCGCTGTTAATAAGTATACAACCGTTGCAAAAGGTTTTAATGGCGGTAAAACAACATAAATTGAAAATGTCATCTATATAAGTATCGGGAATAATATAACGGCGGTAATATTCCCACCGTTTATAACAACGGCGGTATCTACGACGCTTATTAACCACCACATAAAAAAATCGACAGCCATATAAATTAGCGGCGTTGTTTGTAGAACCATCGTAAATGGTGTTCCTTTAACGATAGTTTTTTAAAGTCAAAAGTGGTTGTATGATACCACCGCAAAAGACGTCAACAATTAATGGCAGTTATTTACCGCCATTAAATATATTTTAAAATTAAATATGATTTTTTATTAGCGACGAGATTAAACCGCTGTTAATTTCTATACAAGTATTAGAGGCATTTTAGAAACAGCCGGTTGTGAACCATTTGCTAAACCGATATTGTTTATACTTTTATATTCCATACCTGCTAATATAGCGATCCTGATTTAGACTTAATCCATTTATTGCCTTTGAATCCAGGAAATCATGTCCGTAGCGGTCATTCTTCTTTCTTTTCATGTTTGGTTTTGCTTCTGGGGTCGACACCATGGGTTTTTGGGGTTGACACCACCTTGCTGTCTTTGGTGTCTCTATTGGTTTTTGGGGTCGATACCAGTCTTCCTAGGGTTAACACCACTTGGCTGCTATGTCTTGGGTGTGGCTATTGGTTTTTAGGGTCGACACCATGGGTTCGGGGGGCGACCCCCTTGTCTGCTGCAAACATAAGTGTCCCAACATTTTTTCTTGAGGGTCGACACCACTACCTTGGGTGTTGACCCATGCGAGTTTTTCTCAGATTTTGGATTCGGTTTGAGCCCTACCTTTTGGGGGGTTTTTGACTTATTCTTTTCATTGACTTTAGGGATATTATACTACTACTATAAATAAACCCAAACATTCTTTTCTTATTCATTCTTCTCTCTCTCTCTCTCTCTCCCTCTCTATTTGAAACTCAACTTTTCTCACATAGATCTCTAGATCTATTTGGTTAGAGACATTTTTTTCACATTGGTCCTTTGAGAAAGGTTGTAGATCTCATCAAGGGCTTTCTTTTGATCCAAGAGCTTTGTGGTTTCACTGACTTTAAGTTTTCTTGAGTTTTCCTCTTCACTTCTTGAGGTAAGGATTATTTTGACTCTTTTTTATGATTTTTAACTCAGTTATTTGTCTCTTTAAACAAAATTGTGATTTGGGGATTTTTGGATAAAAATCTAGGGTTTTGGTTTTGAAATCAAAAGAGGGGTTTTCAAAATGGATTCTTGTATATGGTTGTGGCCTTGTAAAAATGGTTGGGTTGTGATAAATTGTGGATTTTATCCATGGACATTGATTTTTAAAGAAATGGGGGTTTTTACCCTAAATTGTGAAAATTTGATTTTTGTAAAGAGAAATGGAATTGATGTTGGTTTTATGAAATTGGAACAATGATGATGATGAGAATGGAGTTAGATATGAATTATCACTCCTAATTGGAAATGTTAGAAAGTATATCTGTGTTGAAATTTAATTATCTATTTAGAGATATCTGTTTTGGGCTATCGGTGGAGGATAACTATGATTGTTGTAGAAATTGTATGAGAATTAGGTAAATTGAAACTAATTTTCTCATCAATTGCATTAAGTATTGTAACATGTTTAACACAGTGAAAATGGTTATCGTTTTGAGAAAAATAGTCGAATACCTTGGTGAATCTAGGTAGGAGTATAGTTGTGGTATTATGTTGGCCTGAGTGTTCTTGGTGAAAATGCAGAAACTCGCGCGGTTAGGTGTCAAACCTTCCGGTTAATACCGGTAAAAATGACAAATTGGTAATGCTTGTAGCCTACTTGCAGGCATGTCTTAGAGATTCCTAGTGTTGTATCTACTGCCCTGTTTTCTCTTGAAAAGGAATTGATTGCATGAATTGTGATATAAACTTGCCATTGCATGGTTTTGAAAAAGAGATATAAAATGTTTTGGCATGAACATTGCATATGCATTCACCTTATAACTCTATTAAGATTCATACACTGTGTCAGAGTATCTTTACTGAGTTTTGGCTCACCCTATGTGAAAAAATCATTTTCAAGTACTGATGATATGCCTCCGCCAAGGCAATAGCTTGGGAGGACTTGGAGCCAAGAGCTTCTGTTTTTGTTATTGTTGTATTTACTTTGTACAAGCCTAGGACTTTATTTGTATTGAGTTTAAAATCACTTTTGTTGTAACCAAGCACTATTTTGGAAAGTTGTAACCAATAGGGCATTATATATTTGTTTAACTTTTAATTCATATCTTTTGTTTATAATACATGCTATAGATTCAGGGTTAGGACTTATGAATGTATAAATGCATGTGTTACTCCTTTGTACATTTGAAGTATATGAATGGAAGGACTTTATTCTCGGATTATGATGTTGTTTAATTAATCATTACCCTCGATTTATTGTACTTATTCTCGGGGCATTACAACTAATGTACTCAATGAAAGTCATTCAATAGAAGTGTATAACCTACTAAAGCTTCCATATATTCAATATAACAGTGTATGACTTGAAACTGCCACAATCTCAATATTATAGCCATATAAGCTGTAATGCCCTAACTTTTATTACCCGAATCCATTACCAAATCCTTGATATTATTACCAATTTAACAATAACAAACAAGTGCCAACAGAATAGTACATAAATAATAACATTCTCTCTCATGGTGATGATGATATATAAATGAAATTTGATATAATGCCCTTGGGCTTACATTAAACAACAATAAATAAAAGGGATTTACCCTTAGACATTACATGGCGTTTAGCCAACAAGTAAAAGGCCCCGTGGCCAACATAATAAAAGACTTCAAATACTGAACAATATTCCAGCTATGTACCTAAAAAATTTGTGAACACGTGGGATGAACATAAAGCCGAGTAGAGATTCCAAAAATCCTTACATCACAACATATTGCATGCACCACAACATACCGTATAAGTAATGTGACAGTTGATATCCAAAGATATGTAGATATGTTTTCTTATTTCCCAAAATGTTCTCTTAACTCAACACAGAATTAAATCATTCATTTTCTTTTTAACTTTTGTTTCATTTCAAAACCATTTTCTTTACTCTTAATTTTTTTTTATGTTGACATACAAGAGTCCCATTCAAACAATAGTTTTGAAAACGTGTTCATATCTACAAGTCATAACCTAGCTCCACATGCTAATACACTACACACCTCACCAACATATCTACCACCTTTCCTGGCCATAGGCCCAAGGGCATGAGACAACCATAGCATGAAATCGAAAATGTACACATCCAAAAATAAATAACTGAGAGTAATACATACTGCAAATCATATTTCCATCGGCATATAGCACATATGGCAAACGATACAACCCAACAACATATAACGCTTTATCGGCCTCACTCGAAAGGGAACGACACCAAATCCCATTTCCACCTGTATACAACATAGATGGTAAATGATACACCAACAACACATAATGCTTTACCAGCCTCACCTAGAGGGTAATGACCCCAAGGTCATACTTTACCGAGCGCAAACCAGAAGGGAGAAGAACCTATCACAAGACGCCACACTTTGCGAGCTCAATATGGCAAGAAATGAACATCTTTTCACATGTTACCCGGTGCAAACCGGAAAGGACGAGAAAACTTATGTCAAGGTGCCACGATTTACCAGCTCAATACGGTGGGAAACGAACCCCCAAACAACATCACAACAACATACATACTAGATACACAAATAAATATGCGAGTGTAATACATACACTTAATCCACTCAACATAACAATAATCGCTAACCGTTATGTAACGCCCCGAAACAATTGCTAAAACCCATACTCAACATTAATAAGTGATCAAGATAACAAAACAGTTATCTCTCATTGATTTAGAAGTTGACATATTAGAGAGTCAAGATGAAAATTAGACAAATAAGAAATGCCCTAAAGGCTTACATCTTTCCAAGACGATGCTTGGTTTCAACAAAAGTGGACTTAAGTCCAATACAGTTTAAGCCCTTGGCTTGTACAAAAACAAATACAATAAACACAAAAAAGAAGCTCTCGTTCCAAGTTCTCCCAAGCTATTGCCTTAGCGGAGGCATATCATCAACACCTGAAATGTTTTTCCTACATAGGGCGAGCCAAAGCCCAGTAGAAATAATCCAACACAGTATATGAATCTTAACAAAGCTATAAGTGTGAAATGCAAATGCAATGCTTGTGCCAAAATATTTTATCTCTTTACAAAAACCATGCAATGCGAAATGAATATCATAGTTCATAAACATTCTCTTTTCAACGGAAAACAGGGCAGTGAATCACATTTCGGGAATTTCAAAACAATATAACCTTTCCCGAAAATTTTGTTAGGAGGAAATTGTAAACCGAGACCTATGTAAACGTAGGCCATACAAGCACTATTATTGCCAATTCACGAAAATTTCATCTGCGGGATCGGCACCCATGTATATACACGCGATTTTTGGGACTTTCACCCTGGACACACAGGCCAACTTATTTGATGCAACAACAACTTCTTTCCAGATTCACCCTTTTTCTCAAAACAATATACATATGCAATGTATAGATGTGAAATAATGACCGATGCAAATGAATGAGAAAAATAGTTTCAATTCCCCTAATTCTCATGTAATTTCTACAACAATCATAGCTATCCTCCACTGATAGCCCAAAATATATATTTCTAAACAGATATACAATTCTTAACATAAATGAACTTCCCAAATTTTAAGAGGTGAGTGATAATACATATCTAACTCCACCATCTTCATCAATATCAATCCAATTTCGCAATTTCAACCTCAATTCATTATTTATACAAAATCAATATTTGAGGCAGTTAGGGCAAAATTACTTTTCTTTTCAAAATCAATCCCAAGTGTTAAAATCAACCATTTCCTCCCAACTTAACATTTTTACTAATGTCATAGTCATTTTCAAGGATCCATTTGAAAAATCCCTCTTTTGATTTTTATCCAAAACCCTATGTTTGTTTCAAAAACCTCTAAAATCACAATGTTGTTTAGAAATCGGAAATAACTAAGTTATAACTCACAGAAGGTGTGAAGAATCCCTACTTCAAGTTTTAGAAGACGAGAGAGGAAGTGTAGGAAATTCAAACATGCCGAAAACTGACTTTGCTCCAATTAGAACGAAGCCCTCGTCTAGCTCTATCTTTTTAACAAAGGCACACGGGGGCAAAGATTGACGAATCTAGGTGGATATAAGTGAAATAGGTGAGTTTTAGAGAGAGAGAGTGAGAAATATTACGGTGTTGAAATGTTTAGAGAGAGAGAGAGAGAGAGAGATGAAAAAGTGACTCAAAAAGGGTTGTTTACGAACTGATATACGCACAGTTCGCTCGAGCACAAGATGTGTCGCCCGAGCGACTAGAGACAATAAGTTTTACCGCTCGAGCGTAAGAAGCTTCGCTCAAGCGTAGAATGCAAACTCCAAAAAGTTTTACAGACAAAAAATTATCACTCGAGTGCAAGAAGCTTCGCTTTAGCGAATAATACACACTCCTAGTATTTTTGCAAGGTTCACAAAGACTGCTCGAGCGCAAGAAGTGTAGCTCGAGCATAGGAACAAAATTATGGGCATCAACCACTGGAAAAACAAGCTACAAACCTATTCCAAATGTACATAACATGTCGCAAAAGCCAAATTCAAGAGAGATAAGTGGGAAACATGACATGAACAACTGTATAAGACAATGAGTCCTAGATTCAAAACATACAATGGGTTGGGTCTGAACCAGAAAGGCTATAACCTCTCCCCTTAAGGAATTTCGTCCCCGAAATTTAAACCAAACATCAAAACCAAGTTTAAACCAATTACAACAATGATAGTCATTCAAATTTGTCACCATGACCCATTTACCGGTCATCCATTCTCATCAACAATATAAACATATGCTCATTACTGAATGCACAATTCACATTTCCGAACATATATAATGTTCATATTACATTAACATAACAAAGTTTTCAATACATGCTTAAACATCAACAAATAGGTCCAAATACTTCTCACGGACTTCTATCTCACGCTCCTAAGTAGCTTCCTCAACTCCGTGGTGTCGCCACAACACTTTCACTAAAAGACAAGTCTTGCCTCGCAAGACTTGGTCTTGAGTATCTAAAACTCTAACCGGTCTCTCCTCATACGAGGCATCCTCGTCTACCTCTAACTCCATCTAATCCAACACGTGTGATGGATCCGGCTCATACTTTCGGAGCATACAGATATGAAACATGCCATGAATCCCAAAAAGCTGTGGCGGCAAGGCCAAACGATAAGTTACCTCCCCAATCCGTTCCAGGATCTCAAAAGGCCCAATAAACCTAGGAGAACACTTCCCGCTCTTTCCAAACCTTATCAAACCCCGTCTAGGTGATATCTTCAAGAAGACGTGATCTCCCACCTCAAAAGATAACGGTCTCCTTCTACGATCGATATAGCTCTTTTGATGACTTTGAGCCGTGACCAACCTCTTACGGATAAGCGTAACTTTCTCCGTTGTTTCCCAGACTAACTCTGGACCCAACATAGGTGCATCACCCACCTCGGTCCAACACAAAGGAGATCTACATAGTCAGCCATACAAAACGGTGCTATGCCAATACTCGACTGAAAGCTGTTGTTATAGGCAAAATCCACTAAAGGCAAATGCCTCTCCCACGATCTCTTAAAGTGAAGGACACAACCTCGAAGCATATCCTCAAGGATTTGAATAGTACGCTCCAACTGCCCGTCAGTCTAAGGATGATAGGCGGTACTAAAAGTCAACCTAGTGCCCAAGGCATTCTGTAGGCTCTGCCATAACCAATCCGTAAAATGCGGAATCTCTATTCGAAACAATAGTCACAAGGACCCCATGAAGTCGAACTATGTCCCTAATATAAAGGTCGGCTAGATAGTCTACCGAGTCACTCGTGCGCATAGGTACAAAGTGCGTTGACTTGGTCAATCGGTCAACCACCACCCAAATGACATCACTACCCCGTTGAGTCCTCGAAAGACCCACAAAAAAATCCATTGTGACATGCTCCCACTTCCACTCGGCTATGGGCAAGGGTTGCAACAAACCCGCTGGCCTCTGATGCTTGGCCTTCACTTGTTGACAAGTAAGGCACCTCACACAAACACTGCTACATCCTTCTTCATTCCTTTCCACAAAAACTGACAACTAAGGTCGTGATATATCTTCGTGCCTCCCTGATGCACCACAAGGCGTGAACGGTGAAACTCTCGGAGTACTTTCTCTCGGCAAGACTCCGGCACGAAAAGACGATCGAGGTATCTAACACTCGAGTCAGAATACACGTTTAAGCCTTTCTCTACTTTTCCACTAGAGATCTTCTCTTGGAGGGTTTCTACCTCAAGGTCATCCTTCTACGCTTCTATAACTCGGCTCACAAGTATGGGTTGTGTAACTACCGAAAACAAAGCTGCTGACTCAATGAACTCACCAAGATGCAAGTCAAACTAACCAATAGCACCCAAGATCTCCCATTCTTAGATGGCAATACCAGCTACACTACTAATGGATTTTCTACTCAAGGCATCGGCCACTATATTGACCTTTCCCGGATGACAGTGTAACTCAAAGTCATAATCTTCCATAAACTCCATCCACCTCATTTGCCTCAAATTTAGATCTTTATGTGAAAATAGGTACTTTAGACTCTCGTGATCAGAAAACACTCAGAACTTATCACCATAAAGGTAATGCCTCCAAATCTTCAGGACAAAGATCACAGTTGTTAGTTTTAAATCATGGGTAGGATAGTTCCTCTCATGTGTTTTCAACTGACGTGAGCCATAGGCTACTACCTTTCCCTCTTGCATCAAAACACAACCCAAACCTTCCCGTGAAGTATCACAATACACCGAATAGCCTAAACTCCTCTCTGGAATAATTAAGACTGGAGCAGTGGTAAGTCTAACATTAAGCTCTTGAAATTACTTCTCACAAGTCTCCACACAAATTTGGTCCCTTTCCTCGTCAGTCTAGTCAATGATTAGGATAATCTAGAGAAATCCTTCACAAACCGACGTTAATACTCGGCCAAACCCAAGAAACTACGAATCTCAAAGGTATTCTTAGGTTGTTTCCAATCTTGTACTACTATATTGGATGAATCTACAGTCACTCCTTCCCCGGATACCACATGACCTAAGAACTTTACTTCTTTAAATTAGAATTCATACTTTCCGAACTTAGCATACAGTTTGTGGACTCTAAGCAACTCAAGTACAACTCGTAGGTGTTCCTCGTGTTCCTCCTTGGAGATGAGTAAATCAAGATGTCATCAACAAAGATGACTACAAAGCGATCTAAGAACTCATGGAAGATCCAGTTCATCAAATGTATAAACATGGCTGATGCATTGGTTAGCCCAAAAGGCATCACTAGGAACTTATAATGGCTATACCGCATACGAAATGTCGTCTTCTAGATATCTTCCTCCTTCACCCTCAACTGGTGATAACAAGATCTCAGGTCTATATTAGAAAAACAACAAGATCCTTTCAACTGATCAAACAAATCATCTATACGTGGCATTGGGCACTTGTTCTTAACAGTTACCCTTTTCAACTTCTGGTAATCAATACAAAGTCATAATGCACCATATTTCTTCTTGGCAAAGAGAGCCGATGCTCCCTAATGTGAAGTACTAGGGTGGATAAAACCCTTATCTAACAATTCTTGGAGTTGAATATTTGACTCACTTAATTCGGCGAGTGCAAATCTATATGGTGCCATAGAAATCGATGTCGTGCCAGACACTAGATCAATAGAGAATTCAATCTCACGGTGAGGTGGAAAACTAGTGAGATCCTTAGGAAAAACGTCCGGGTATTCACAAACTACCCTTGGCAACTCGACTCAGACTTCATCACACTCACTACCCAAAAAGTTTGCAAGGAGATAACTAAGCTCACTCCAACCTTGCGGATCACATACTGGTAATGAAGCTCTATCGGCTTTGTCCCCTATGAAATAAAAACAATTGCTAGTCAAGGTACATATAGTAATCCTCTGACGGTAACAATCTATGACATCCCAATACGATGATAACCAGTCCACACCTAATATAGCATCAAAACTTGACATGTCAATCAACACAAATGTAAAAGGAAGTCGGCGATCGGTAACCTATATCTCATAACCTTGACACCCTTGTTCCAAAATAATCTCACCACCAACAGTTGACTCTACACTGAGTGGAGATACTAACCGAGCCAACTCTAATCCCAAAGCCGATGCAAATGCAGGCGAAATAAAAGAATAGGATGCACCCGTATCAATCAACACATTGGCAAAAGAATTACATAACAATAAAATACCTCTCACTACTGAAGGCGCTAGTACCAAATCTGGCGTGGTAACAACATACACATGCCCTATAGGTCTTTGCTCCACCTGCTCACCCCTCGGAGCATAAAGTCTGATACACTGACTGAGCTGAAGAGGCTCCCTGATTGGCTCTCGAGGCTTGTGCTGACTATGCAGGCTGGTGGCTCTGTTTCTGTCTCGAACCAGACGCACTATGTGTACCACCCAACTGAGGGTAAAACCTTTTCATGTGCCTTGATTGCCGACACTGATAACAGGTAGGCAGCTACCCTTTCCCCTGACTCTAGCTCTGAGAACAAGCTACAAGCGGTGCAGACTGTTGCCCTCCTCTTCTCTACGAGCAAGCTAGAGACTTGTGACCCAACTAGCCACACTTGTAGCAAGAGAAACCTCCTGGATTACCTCTCTCTAAACTCGAACTTGACACAAGAATGATGGACCTAGACTGTGCTGCCTGGGATTGCTATGGGGTGGAACCCCTCTACCTTTTATTATCCCGGTTCTCCCCTTGAACCTCTTGACTCCTCTTGGAGCCCCTCATCCGTTCCTCTTCTGCCTAAACTACGGTCTCAAGATGAGCCGCCCCTGCCTTCACAAGGTGTCTGTAGTCCCTAATCATCGATCTAGCTACCTTGAAAAGAATCTCGGTCCTCAACCCCTTTTCGAACTCTATACAACGGCATTCCTCTGTTGCCACGAGTTCGGGTGCAAATCTAGAGAGGCTAGTGAAAGCTACCTCAAACTCAGCTATTAGCAAACTAAGTTGTTTGAGCTTCAGAAACTAGTCCCTCAACTTCTCCCTAGCTGTGGAAGGCAAGAACTTGTCCTAGAAGGCGTTGACAAAGGCCTCCCAAGTCATCCTAATTCGCCCACGTGCATACTTCCACCATTGACCCACATCTCCCTTTAGCTGGAAGGATGCCAAGGTCATTCTCAGCTCATCGTGCTCGATGACGAGCATCTCGAATGTTTTCACCATCTGTTCTAGCCACTCATTCACCTTTAGTGGCTCCTTAGGATCACCCTAAAACTCATCCGGGTTAGACCGGAAGAACTCCCTCTTCAAGAAAGACGGCCCTGCTTTAGCAACTTGGGCCTGGACTTGATTCTCAACTCTGAGAATGTCTATGGATTTCGTAAAGCTCCATCCTCACGGGCCAAAGCGCCCATGGCCTGCGAACCAACCCCTTCTTCTTACGCCGAAATCTCATCCGGTAAAGGCATCTCATGCCTTCTAGGCCTACCACGCCTACCACCACCATGTCCACGTCCTGACATCCTAATGAAGGTAACAAAGAGATTAACACATTTACAAATGTGCTGAGGCTAACTCACTCGCGTCCTAATACAATGGACAACAATAATTCACTCCTCATAAGCACATAATCACATAAATACATACGAATTTCCTTCTTAGAAAATGATCATCTCGCAGTATTGCTAGAGTTCTGATTAGAAATAGTGGTGATCAAGTGCTTTTCTAATAGCACTTCTAGAAACCCATAGACCCAACCAATATCTTAGGAATTAAATCTCATACCCATATAATCACATAAGCATGTTATCACATAGCATTACAAAAATACAAACATCTCTATCAAGCGAGATAAACCCATTGTGGTAAGAACAACTTCCTACATACCCAAAGTATTCAAACATGGTACGCTCTGATACCAAGTTGTAACACCCCGAAATAATTGCTAAAACCCATACTCAACATTAATAAGTGATCAAGATGACAAAACAGTTATCTCTCATTGATTTACAATTAAGCTTTACAAAAGTTGACATATTAGAGAGTCAAGATGAAAATTAGACAAATAAGAAATGCCCTGTAGGCTTACATCTTTCCAAGACGATGTTTGGTTACAACAAAAGTAGACTTAAGTCCAATACAGTGTAAGTCCTTGGCTTGTACAAAAACAAATACAATAAACATACAAAAGAAGCTCTCGTTCCAAGTCCTCCCAAGCTATTGCCTTGGCAGAGGCATATCATCAGCACCTGAAATGTTTTTTCCATATAGGGTGAGCCAAAGCCTAGTAGAAATAATCTAACACAGTATATGAATCTTAACAAAGCTATAAGTGTGAAACGCAAATGTAATGCTTATGCTAAAACATTTTATTTCTTTCTAAAAACCATACAATGGCAAATGAATATCATAGTTCATAAACATTCTTTTTTCAATGGAAAACAGGGCAATGAATCACGCTCTGGGAATTTCAAAATAATATAACCTTTCCCGGAAATTTCGTCTAGAGATAAGTGTGAAACGCAAATGTAATGCTTGTGCTAAAACATTTTATTTCTTTCTAAAAACCATACAATGGCAAATGAATATCATAGTTCATAAACATTCTTTTTTCAATGGAAAACAGGGCAATGAATCACGCTCTGGGAATTTCAAAATAATATAACCTTTCCCGGAAATTTCGTCTAGAGGAAACCGTAAACTGGGATCCATGAATACAAGCACCACTATTGCCATTTCATGGAAATTTCGTCCGCGGGATCGGCACCCATGTATACGCGCAGTTTTCGGTACTTTAACTCTGGACACAAAGACCAACTTAATTGATGTTAACTTCTTTCCAGATTCACCCTTTTTCTCAAAACAATATACATATATAATATATAGATGTGAAATAATGACCGATGCAAATGAATGAGAAAAATAGTTTCAATTCCCCTAATTCTCATGCAAACCCAAGAAACTACGAATCTCAAAGGTATTCTTAGGTTGTTCCCAATCTTGTACTACTATATTGGATGAATCTACAGTCACTCCTTCCCCGGATACCACATGACCTAAGAACTTTACTTCTTTAAATTAGAATTCATACTTTCCGAACTTAGCATACAGTTTGTGGACTCTAAGCAACTCAAGTACAACTCGTAGGTGTTCCTCGTGTTCCTCCTTGGAGATGAGTAAATCAAGATGTCATCAACAAAGATGACTACAAAGCGATCTAAGAACTCATGGAAGATCCAGTTCATCAAATGTATAAACATGGCTGATGCATTGGTTAGCCCAAAAGGCATCACTAGGAACTTATAATGGCTATACCGCATACGAAATGTCGTCTTCTAGATATCTTCCTCCTTCACCCTCAACTGGTGATAACAAGATCTCAGGTCTATATTAGAAAAACAACAAGATCCTTTCAACTGATCAAACAAATCATCTATACGTGGCATTGGGCACTTGTTCTTAACAGTTACCCTTTTCAACTTCTGGTAATCAATACAAAGTCATAATGCACCATATTTCTTCTTGGCAAAGAGAGCCGATGCTCCCTAATGTGAAGTACTAGGGTGGATAAAACCCTTATCTAACAATTCTTGGAGTTGAATATTTAACTCACTTAATTCGGCGAGTGCAAATCTATATGGTGCCATAGAAATCGATGTCGTGCCAGACACTAGATCAATAGAGAATTCAATCTCACGGTGAGGTGGAAAACTAGTGAGATCCTTAGGAAAAACGTCCGGGTATTCACAAACTACCCTTGGCAACTCGACTCAGACTTCATCACACTCACTACCCAAAAAGTTTGCAAGGAGATAACTAAGCTCACTCTAACCTTGCGGATCACATACTGGTAATGAAGCTCTATCGGCTTTGTCCCCTATGAAATAAAAACAATTGCTAGTCAAGGTACATATAGTAATCCTCTGACGGTAACAATCTATGACATCCCAATACGATGATAACCAGTCCACACCTAATATAGCATCAAAACTTGACATGTCAATCAACACAAATGTAAAAGGAAGTCGGCGATCGGTAACCTATATCTCATAACCTTGACACCCTTGTTCCAAAATAATCTCACCACCAACAGTTGACTCTACACTGAGTGGAGATACTAACCGAGCCAACTCTAATCCCAAAGCCGATGCAAATGCAGGCGAAATAAAAGAATAGGATGCACCCGTATCAATCAACACATTGGCAAAAGAATTACATAACAATTAAATACCTCTCACTACTGAAGGCGCTAGTACCAAATCTGGCGTGGTAACAACATACACATGCCCTATAGGTCTTTGCTCCACCTGCTCACCCCTCGGAGCATAAAGTCTGATACACTGACTGAGCTGAAGAGGCTCCCTGATTGGCCCTCGAGGCTTGTGCTGACTATGCAGGCTGGTGGCTCTGTGTCTGTCTCGAACCAGACGCACTATGTGTACCACCCAACTGAGGGTAAAACCTTTTCATGTGCCTTGATTGCCGACACTGATAACAGGTAGGCAGCTACCCTTTCCCCTGACTCTAGCTCTGAGAACAAGCTACAAGCGGTGCAGACTGTTGCCCTCCTCTTCTCTACGAGCAAGCTAGAGACTTGTGACCCAACTAGCCACACTTGTAGCAAGAGAAACCTCCTGGATTACCTCTCTCTAAACTCGAACTTGACACAAGAATGATGGACCTAGACTGTGCTGCCTGGGACTGCTATGGGGTGGAACCCCTCTACCTTTTATTATCCCGGTTCTCCCCTTGAACCTCTTGACTCCTCTTGGAGCTCCTCATCCGTTCCTCTTCTGCCTAAACTACGGTCTCAAGATGAGCCGCCCCTGCGTTCACAAGGTGTCTGTAGTCCCTAATCATCGATCTAGCTACCTTGAAAAGAATCTCGGTCCTCAACCCCTTTTCGAACTCTATACAACGGCATTCATTCCTCTGTTGCCACGAGTTCGGGTGCAAATCTAGAGAGGCTAGTGAAAGCTGCCTCAAACTCAGCTATTAGCAAACTAAGTTGTTTGAGCTTCAGAAACTAGTCCCTCAACTTCTCCATAGCTGTGGGAGGCAAGAACTTGTCCTAGAAGGCGTTGACAAAGGCCTCCCAAGTCATCCTAATGCGCCCACGTGCATACTTCCACCATTGACCCACATCTCCCTTTAGCTGGAAGGATGCCAAGGTCATTCTCAGCTCATCGTGCTCGATGACGAGCATCTCGAATGTTTTCACCATCTGTTCTAGCCACTTATTCACCTTTAGTGGCTCCTTAGGATCACCCAAAAACTCATCCGGGTTAGACCGGAAGAACTCCCTCTTCAAGAAAGACGGCCCTGCTTTAGCAACTTGGGCCTGGACTTGATTCTCAACCCTGAGAATGTCTATGGATTTCGTAAAGCTCCATCCTCACGGGCCAAAGCGCCCATGGCCTGCGAACCAACCCCTTCTTCTTACGCCGAAATCTCATCCGGTAAAGGCATCTCATGCCTTCTAGGCCTACCACGCCTACCACCACCATGTCCACGTCCTGACATCCTAATGAAGGTAACAAAGAGATTAACACATTTACAAATGTGCTGAGGCTAACTCACTCGCGTCCTAATACAATGGACAACAATAATTCACTCCTCATAAGCACATAATCACATAAATACATACGAATTTCCTTCTTAGAAAATGATCATCTCGTAGTATTGCTAGAGTTCTAATTAGAAATAGTAGTGATCAAGTGCTTTTCTAATAGCACTTCTAGAAACCCGTAGGCCCAACCAATATCTTAGGAATTAAATCTCATACCCATATAATCACATAAGCATGTTATCACATAGCATTACAAACATACAAACATCTCTATCAAGCGAGATAAACCCATTGTGGTAAGATCAACTTCCTACATAGCCAAAGTATTCAAACGTGGTATGCTCTGATACCAAGTTGTAACACCCCGAAATAATTGCTAAAACCCATACTCAACATTAATAAGTGATCAAGATGACAAAACAGTTATCTCTCATTGATTTACAATTAAGCTTTACAAAAGTTGACATATTAGAGAGTCAAGATGAAAATTAGACAAATAAGAAATGCCCTGTAGGCTTACATCTTTCCAAGACGATGCTTGGTTACAACAAAAGTAGACTTAAGTCCAATACAGTGTAAGTCCTTGGCTTGTACAAAAACAAATACAATAAACACACAAAAGAAGCTTTCGTTCAAAGTCCTCCCAAGCTATTGCCTTGGCAGAGGCATATCATCAGCACCTGAAATATTTTTGCCATATAGGGTGAGCCAAAGCCTAGTAGAAATAATCTAACACAGTATATGAATCTTAACAAAGCTATAAGTGTGAAACGCAAATGTAATGCTTGTGCTAAAACATTTTATTTCTTTCTAAAAACCATACAATGGCAAATGAATATCATAGTTCATAAACATTCTTTTTTCAATGGAAAACAGGGCAATGAATCACGCTCTGGGAATTTCAAAATAATATAACCTTTCCCGGAAATTTCGTCTAGAGGAAACCGTAAACTGGGATCCATGAATACAAGCACCACTATTGCCATTTCATGGAAATTTCGTCCGCGGGATCGGCACCCATGTATACGCGCAGTTTTCGGTACTTTAACTCTGGACACAAAGACCAACTTAATTGATGTTAACTTCTTTCCAGATTCACCCTTTTTCTCAAAACAATATACATATATAATATATAGATGTGAAATAATGACCGATGCAAATGAATGAGAAAAATAGTTTCAATTCCCCTAATTCTCATGCAGTTTCTACAACTATCATAGCTATCCTCCACCAATAACCCAAAATAGATATTTCTAAACAGATATGCAATTTTAAATATAGATGAACTTTCCAAATTTTAAGGGGTGAGTGATAATACATATTTAACTCCACCATCCTCATCAATATCAATCTAATTTCACAATTTCAACCTCAATTTCATTATTTATACAAAATTAATATTTGAGACATGTAGGGCAAAATTACTTTTCTTTTTAATAACAATCCCATGTGTCAAAATCAACCGTTTTCTCCCAACTCAACATTTTTACCAACATCATAGTCATTTTCAAGGATCCATTTGAAAAATCCCTCCTTTGATTTTTATCCAAAACCCTAGGTTTGTTTCAAAAACCTCCAAAATCACAATGTTGTTTAGAAATCGAAAATAACTAAGTTAAAACTCATAGAAGGTGTGAAGAATCCCTACCTCAAGTTTTAGAAAATGAGAGAGGAAGTGTAGGAAACTCAAACACGCTGAAAACCGATTTTGCTCCGATTAGAACGAAGCCCTCGTCGAGCTTTGTCTTTTTAACAAAGGCACACAGGGGCAAAGATTGACGGATCTAGATGGATATAAGTGAAATAGATGAGTCTTAGAGAGAGAGTGAGAAATATTAGGGTTTTAAAATGTTTAGATAGAGAGAAATGAAAAAGTGACTCAAAAAGGGCTGCTTACGAACTGATATACGCACAATTCGCTCGAGTAAAAGATGTGTCGCTCGAGCGACTAGAGACAATAAGTTTTACCGCTTGAGCGCAAGAAGTTTCAATCAAGCGCAGAATACAAACTCCTACAAGTTTTACAGACAAAAGACCGTTGCAAGAAGCTTCGCTCGAGCGAAGAATACACACTCCCAGTATTTTTATAAATCTGCAAAAATACTGGAGGTTCACAAAGACCGCTCGAGCGCAAGAAGTGTCGCTCAAGCGTAGGAACAAAATTATGGGCATCAACCACTAGAAAAACAAGCTACCAACCTGCTCCAAACATACACAACACGTCCCAAAAGTCAAATTCAAGAGAGATAAGAGGGAAACATGACATGAACAATTGTATAAGACAATGAATCCCAGATTCAAAACATACAATGGGTCGAATCTAAACCAAAACGCTATATGTTAAATACATTAACCCTTTTCTTGTAAAATGTGCTACACGCACCGCCGTTCAACAATGGGTTTTCTTTAATTTCCATCCCGTTTCCAAAATACAATACGAGTTATTAATCATCAATACCATAACTACCCAACGTCAATCTTATAAAATAACCAATGTTCACAAGCATTCCAATTTCTTTCTAACAACATAATCCACGACACAAAAATGGAATCTTCTATTCACAATGTCCACTAACAAACGTTATTACATAATCTAACACGCGAACCCTACACGTGGCATCTACTAATCAACAAACAATACCATCCTCCACCGCTGGCCAATGACAAAACTCTACAGACTCCAATTATATAATTAAAAGCATTAAGAAAACAACCACCCATTTATATGATCATAATCCAAACACATAATAAAAATTGATTTGGTAAAATAAATAAATAAATAAATGTGTAAATAATTTATCAAATTTACATAATTTTATCTTTGGTGGGTAGAAATCATTTTTAAAAATTCAAAAATGTTTTTTTGACATTTATTTTTGTGAAATTAGTTTATATTTTATCAAATTTATGACTTTGCCCTTGAAATTGGGCAATGATATATTCAATTGTTCTTATTTGGAACAAGATTCAAAATTCAGGGTCAAATGTGTCACAATTGAAAAGTTAGGGAACAAAGTGACACAAGTTCCAAATTATAGGGACCGTTAATGTAATTCGTCCTAAAACTAAACGTGAAAACTATACTTTTAATGCAATTAAAAGTACCATAGATCTATCTATAGCGAGGTGTTGAAAAGAAGCTAAAGAATCCCTACCTCTTGAAGCGAAGATGAGACCACCCAAAAATCAACGTCAACGGAAACACGATCCGCTCAGATTAAAACAACGCTCTCACGACCCTCTACATTTTCGTCTACTAGGCGTAAGAAATCACTTAAAATAGATGAAATCCAAGCTTAAAAGCTTAGAGGGTTCGAAAATGGAGAGGACCAGAAAAAGTGACTTTTCAACGCACTGCGAACTTATATAATGTCACCGCCACTGTCCAAAACCTCGTGGGCACGAACTTTCCACCTCAACAGGTCGAGGGCGCAATCCTACCTATTGCGGTTGTAACCACCCAACATGCCTGGTTGTGGGCATGACCAACTTCCTTGCGACCGCAACTTCTCTACTCGTAGCCTGATGCCGCAGCCCCTCGTGAGCAATGCACTTACCACCGACCAACCGACTTGAAGGCCACATTTGTTCACAGCCGTGACCTCCACACCACCCCATCGCGGCTGCGAACCCCATGGTCGCCGGCGCGACCTGTCCAAACAGCAAACCTGGATTGTTGTTCCAAAAACCAAGCCCAAGCGCTCCGAAGACCCAAACCATCCCGACAAGGCCAAAGTTGACTAGGACATCCACGTGTCCCAACCCAAAAGAAGAAAACAGGTCAGCTTCAGACCTGAGCTACTACATAAATCCATACATCATATTCAGTTATCAAAGTCTATTCCAAAATACATGTCACATGTAACAAAGTTCCAAAATACATGTCACACGTAGCAATTAGTTCCAAAATACATGTCACTTGTAGCAATTATAGTTCCAGAATATTTGTCTCAAAACAAGAGTGCCAAAATTAATGTCTTAAAAAGTATGTGCATCATTTACATGGTTTATCTAGCTCCCTCAATCTGCAAATACAGCAAATAGTTCCAAAATGTTTGTCTCAAAACACAAATGCCAAAATAAAAAGTCCTAAAACGCCTGTGCATTATCAACATGGTCCATTTGGCTCCTTTCAATATGCAAATGTAGCAACTAGTTCCAAAATATTTGTCTCAAAATACTAGTGTCAAAATAAAAGTTCCAAAAAGCATGTGCATTATTTACACGATCCATCTATCTCCCCTCAATCTGCAAAGTCTGCAAGTGAATCCTCAGTCTGCACATGTATAAAAAGATATAAATTTAGCTACCACTAAGATTTAAAAATATGATAAATATAGTGTTAGTGCATGTGCATTACATTAACCGAAGGCTAAGCTACGCATTTGTGAGGTGCATCTCCAACTGTTTTGACACCTTGATGACCTTTCACCAAATTTTGACAAGGCTTTATCGCCTTCGTAATATGAGCTTCCCAAAATTCTCACCCCAATCGTTGTCCACAGACTGCTTTGGATGGGTCCTTAGAAATAACTATGCCTTCCGCCACAACTTGTTTTGGCAATTTAGAAGTAAGTAATTCTCCTTCTTGTCCAACCTTTAAAAAATTAATGTATAAATGTTATGTATCAAAGCAATCACTTTAAAAAATTTAACTATTACTCCTTGAAGAAATAGAACTAATACTAATATTTATGAGAAAAATTGGGTTAATGACATTTTACCCTCTTGTGGTTTTGTCCAAAAACACTTTACCCCCATCTGGTTTAAAAATATACATATGACCCTCTTGAAGTTTGGTGTGAAGTGTAAAAGTTACAAGTTCTGGTTAAGTTAACTGTGTGTGTATAACATGCACTAAATTGATCATGTGTGAATCTGATAAATATATATAATGACACTTTTGTCCTTTTTTATTTTTTGTCTTTTTATATTATTTTTTTCTTCCTTCTCTCTACAGCAACAGACCCACTCTCCTTTTCCCTTATTCTTTTCAATTCCTTCTACACCTCAAGGCCACCACCAATTAATAGCCTCATGGGCCACCATGGCCATCAACTACCTCTAAAACAAAACCCAACAGCTACTTCCCTACACACCCAGGTTGGGTGACCCAACAACCTCACAGACACAGTTCATTAGGCCACCACCGTGCATGGTCAAACCTGACCTCAACACCTAGTGGACAAGCACCTTTCACCCCTCTCATCTTTCTCTCCTCCCTCTAACATCTTGAAAATAGAAAGCTCTTAACACAAGTTCTAAAAGCAACCAATCACCTCCAATTTCTCAACAGAGTTAAACTTTCACTTCACTCCATATCACATGGAGGTTATGTGCATGTTTTTAAACCTGAAGGAGGTAAAGGGTAAAGTGTTTTTGGACAAAACCACAAGGGGATAAAATTTAATTAACCCCAAAAAATTTAATAACTATGTTCAAATATTATGCGAAAACATTGTCTTGCCTCATGTGATGAAACCATTAGCTTTTCATTCAATTGGTGAGAACTAGACATCTGGAACCTATTGCATGTTGAATGATGTCTAAAACCATTATGTTTAAACATAACAACATAATTAGTTGACTTTACAATATCCAATTTGTCATAATAAAACATACTTAACTTAAACTAGTACAACTATATGAGAGCTAAGCATTTAAAGGCACACATTACCCCTCCAATATGTGAAGGCATTGATGGTGATTGAGGCATTGGATATCCCATAGTTTCCACATGAGTTTGCATTCTGTCACTTGACCGTTGTTGATGGTAGAGAGCTTTACGAAGTCCCATCTCTTCAAGGTCACGACGAGCTCTTAGACTATCCTTTGTTTTTCCCACAACATTCAATAAGGTCCAAAGTACATTTTCACACACATTTTTCTCAATGTGCATAACATCAAGATTGTGTCGAATTAAATTGTCCTTGTAATATGGTAATTGGAAAAAAATGCTATTCTTTCCCCAATTATGTTCTTCCCTTAAGGTATTGTGAATGCCTCTCCCATCCTCAACAACTCTTCTTTTTTTAGACACATGTGCCTTCTCATTTTCATCATCCTTCCCATATTTGTTCTCAATGAATTCTTTTTGTTTGAAAACATCATCACCGAATAATTGAGGTGGCATTTTCTTTGTTTCAACACATCCATCAAAGCATATTGCATCTTTCCAAAACTTATGCCCTTCATCTAAGAACTGCCTGCGATCCATATAACAATACTTTCGACTATGTTTTGACTATGTAGAATGGGTATCTTTATTACAAGAGGGACAAGCCAATGCTCCTTTTGTGCTCAATCTAGATAAATTAGCATAAGCAAGGAAATCACTTATGGTCCACAATAAAGCTGCACGCATATGAAACATTTGGTTGCTTGATGCATCATAAGTAAGCATGCCATTAGTCCATAATTCCTTTAACTCATCAATTAAAGGTTGCAAATACACATCAATATCATTTCCAGGAGCGTGAGGCCTATCAATAAGCAAAGATAACATGAAATATGATTGCTTCATGCATAACCAGGGAGGCAAGTTATACGACATCAACACAACATGTCACGTGCTATGAGCAATGCTTATTGTCTTAAACGGGTTAAAACCATCAGATGCTAATCTGAGTCTAAATTTCAACTATCACTAGCAAAATCTTGATTTTGTTCATCGAATGTTTTCCATGCAAGTGAATCAGTTGGATGCCTCACTATCCCATCATCAGTGCGTTCATTGGCAAGCCATGTTATGAGTGATGCAGTTTTTGATGAGATGAATAGCCTTTGGAGCCTTGGCTTTAAAGGAAAATATCTTACTTGTTTGGCAGAAATTTGTGTTACTTTAGCAGTTCCATCCTCTAAATGAATTTTCGATTCTTTATATCTTGATCTCCCACAAATTTCACATTTATCAAGCCTTTTTTTGTCTTTCCAAAATAGCATACAATCCTTTGGACAAGCATCATACTTTGTGTAATTGAAGCCTAAGGCTTCATTGAACTTTTTTGCTTCGTAGTATGAGTGTGGCAATGTTTCACCCTCAGGAAATGCCTCTTTCAACAACTCAAGCAACACATCAAATGATGTATCAGTCCATCCATTAAGTACCTTTATGTGAAACAATCGAACAACAAAAGAAAGAGTTGTGAACCTCTTGGAACTTGGGTATAACTCACGTTGTGCATCTTCTAATAGTTTAAAAAATTTCTTAGTCTCCTCATTAGGCCCCAATCTTGTATTTTCATGTGTTTGATTTTCAGTAAAGGCACTACGTTCCATTGGAACTTGAAATGTGTCATGTACCAAACCAATCATATCATCAATTACATCAAATTCTTGATTTTCATTCACTTAATTTCTACCACATGGAGCCAAGGCCTCTCCATGAATTGTCCATTTTATGTAGTTAGTGTTAAACCCATTTATGACGATATGCTCTCTTACACCATTTTGTGTCTCATATCTAAGGTTAACACATTTCTTACACGGACAATATATCTTTGACTCAAAAGGCTTATTAGTATAAGCAAACTCCATAAAACTTTCAATCCCTTCCATATATGCAGGGTTTAACCTATGTTTTATATGAATCCAATCCTTATCCATAATAATTATCTTCAAGATTACCTGACATTTTATATGTAAATACTCAAATAACAAATAAATTAAAATGTATGAGTCAACATATAATAAGCATGATTATATACAACAAAGAAATTGAAAAAAAAAAAGTATAGTCTGCATATAAACATAGAGAATTATTTGCCTCAATTGGTTGGACTGCCAAATGTCTTTAAATAGAGTTGAGATCCTCTCCTTGAGCTCTCTCCTTGTTTCTCTACTTGCAATGGTAGAGATGTATTGTGAGTTGATCCAATGGTCCAAATTTGGGTGCAAAAGAAAATTTGAATTTGTTTTATTTTTAAATAGCTAAATCTAGACCATTGGATCAACTCACAATGCATCTCTACCATTGCAAGTAGGGAGAGAAGGAAAGAGCTCAAGGAGAGGATCTCAACTCCTTTAAATAACTTATTTTGATACATACAAACACACAAAAAAGAATCATAAATTTAAAGGAGGAGGTTATCGTGTGCAACCTAAAGATGACACATTAGAAGAAAATTAGTGACTAAATAATTGTGTAAATCATCAAGTCTCCATCAAACTAGTTATTTATTTATTTATTCTAAATAGTGACTAAATTATCAAGTTTCAAAAAAGTGTCTAGTCAAAATAGGAAAAAGTAATTTTTTAGCACATAGGCTAACAAAGGTTTTGTTTGGTTGTTTATATAAGCTTTATTTACTACTAGACTATAATTTAACACAAAGCAACAAATTAACTTTCTTTTCTCTATGCCATCGATTATTCAATTCTTGACTGTGAGCTCTGAGAATGCCCTAAGTTGAGATTTTATTTTATTATTATTATTTTTTAACACTAGCATAATTTCTTTTAGATTCTTTTCTTATTTCTCATTTTCCTTGCTAGGAAATATTGCTATTCGTAGTATCATTTTTTCGACATGCATGGATTTATCAATGATAGGAAAAGTATGATCTTTTACAACAAAATGAAAGAAGGAAATAAAGTTATTGAGCAAACTAAATGGAAGCAATACATTTTATCAATACTGAATTGAATGGTAAAGATACAGTTGGATAATATTGACAATCTAATCATTAGGAAAAAAGAGATTCTAAATTCAGACACCAAAAACATTCCCATATAAATAGATGAACAATACTATATGATATTCGATCTTACATATGCAATTTAATTTCATGGATTCCAAAGTTTATAAAAATGACTAGCTCCCAACACTTGAAAAAGGAGGAGAGGGAAAAAAAAAGAAGGCAGCAAACAGACCATTAACAATAAGTGAAAAATCACCACTGAAGTTGATTGTACTGGATAGTTGACATAAACAACATATTAGGCAAAGATGCATACAGAAAAATGATTCAACAGATGGATACATTATATAGTAGAGGGGAGCAAATTTGAAAGCAGTTAGAAATCACCACAAACAGAATTCTAAATTTAGATGGGAAAGGTCAGGTTTAAAATTTTATCTAGTTTGAGGGTTTCTTTAGTTGGCTGCATCATCAACCACACATGGCTTGTTTTTTTCATATAATATATATATATATTTGTTTTAAATTTTAATAGGTTTGATAACCAACAATATATTATTGGCTAAAGATTTGAACTTCAAATCCTGAAGACTTCCTAGGCAGAGGCGTAAAGAATTTAAATCTAAACCCCAAAGATCTCATTCAATTTTGTGTTTTTGGTGAAAAATCAGGTTGTACCCACAGATAAACAAACTCATTTTGAAAACACCACAAATTCAATGTTTGTCATGTGTAATTAGCTCATCAGTAAATGTAGATTATTAGTGAAACCATTCATGGTAAATGACAAATCTATCCAACCTATGTGGAACAAACATTGCTGCAATCTTTGTGGTTTTTCACAAATATCTAGCAAGCAACTTAACAACAAAGTCTGACTTCCAAAACATGAAAAATCACAATCATTTGCAACATCGTAAAGGAACAAGTGAAGCAATTAAAATTGCAAAAGAGCTGTCAATATGAAAATATAACCACTTCAATGGGATTGAGACAAAATAAAATAGAAAAACAAAAGCATCATGGTTTAAAAGAGAACACTGAACATCAAATTCTGAAGTGTCGATAAGCATTTTGCTTACGGTCAAGAATAATGAAAACATGATTGAACATGCAAAGAAGAATTCAATTACCAACTTTTTTCCTTAATGAGAACAGTCATTTGAAACCTAATTCAAGTAATCAATTGGAGTATAAATAGTATTAAAATAAAAATACAAAATTATTTCAAAGATTAAGACGAATCTGAACATGAAAAAGGGATAATTAAAAGGCCTAAGTTTATTTATTTTTTGTTTTGTTTTGTTTTTTCTTTTAAGTAAGGCTAAATCAATGTTGCTGGAAATAACTTATATAATTGGTGCATATTTTAGAAGTTTATTAACTAAGTGTTGTTAGTTTGCAATGGTTTAGGCATTTCATCAAAAACCTGGTGGCCAAAAGCAGAGATAGAGAGGTCCATATGCTTAAAGAAAAAGTACCTTAAAAAGAATGACAGTAATGTAAAAAATGTTTTTCTAGTGAGTCTATGCAATAAAGGACTTGGTTTGAGAATAAATTTTGCAAGCACATGTACAACAAAAAAAGATTTTCCTGTACGTGAAACCCCCCCCATGTATGTATGTATGTATGTATGTATGTATGTATGTATGTATGTATGTATGTATGTATGTATGTATGTATGTATGTATGTATGTATGTATGTATGTATGTATGTATGTATGTATGTATGTATGTATGTATGTATGTATGTATGTATGTATGTATGTATGTATGTATGTATGTATATCAAAATTGATAATAAGAGGAAGATTTACTTGCTTTCATTGAAACAAACCCTAAAATGAAATTACCCTGTCTCCAATCATTGATAGAAAGAATGGCAATAGAAAGAGAAGGAAAGGAGAAAGCATGGAGAAAGAAACCCATGGAGGCAACAACAACAAAGAGTGAAAAAGATGAAGCTAATAGGGGAATCAGAAGGTAGACAAATGACTCTTACCTCTGACAATGGGGTGGCAATGCGACAATGGGGCTTCGAACGACCTCCGACGCTTTGAGCCTTGTTATTCCTGTTGTGTTGTATACTTCTTGAGTTAATTTTTGTTTTGCAAGTGTGAAGCAATTTAGTGGCGATCAGATTGAAGCATTTAAAGGATTAATTGATTTAGAAATTTGGGGGCCACCACTATATATTATTTTTAAAGACAATTGTATATATTATTTTGGAGACATTTGTGTAAATTATTTATGGAGACAATTTATGTATTTGAGGTTATGAGTTGTAAGGCCCTCAAATAATTAACATAAAATAACTCTACTTAATCCACTTAATCAAACAATCATAATTCTCCAATCATCATTCTATTTATCAAATCTCAATATTTGTATCACATATCATATGAGAGATTTACAAAAGGGGTCCACATGCAATACATATTCAATTTTCTTAAAGAATGAATCTATAGCATGTGTGACAGTTAATACAAAAGAGATAACACAAAAGAATGCCCCATGGGATACAAGTTCCAAGGCTTAGGCTCTGTTACACAAAGATAGTTGTCAAAACCCTTATATGTAAAGCCCTTGGCTTGTCAAAATAAACAACAAAGGAAAAAGAGTCTCGTGCTCTCAAAACATTTCCCACGCCTCTAGTTAGGTGGGATCACCACGTCCTTTCCTACACAAAATCCACTAGAGGTAAGCACAAAGCCCAGTAGAAAGATCTTAACAAAATATATATGTTTAAGCAGTTTTACATATGAATGCAATGCCATGCTGTGCTCCAAAATCACAACTTCTATTCTTTTGAAATCACATGTAACATTCTTTTTGAAAAAACTCATTATCTCAATGAATTCCAAATATTAAATATGGGGTGGTAAATATGACGCAGGTAATCTCTAGGTTGATGTCTGCAAGTTGGCATATCAAGCACTACCAATCCCCACTTTACAAGCTCCTAACCAGAAGGCACATGGTACCTACTCCGCACGTGTTTTTGATCTTTCACCTTGGACACTCAGGCCAACTTAAATAGTACCAAACTACACCTCTTATCCAGACTTACCAACATATTTATCCTAAAACATTTCAAGATCATCAATTGTTTTCTCAAAACAATAACTTAATTTCCAAAGCATAGTTGTAATAAGATATGTTCAAAAGCTATGCAACATGAATGAAATGAAATACAATTATATGGCTTCATTGTACATTTTCTACAATTCTCAACATTTTCTCAATGTGAAATTCAATTTTTCTCAATTTCACAAAATAATAACTGCGGGATGTCGGGGAGGGGGGGCCACCCAAGTGCGTCCAACATTTCAAACTCTCTCGATGTTTGATCTAGTCTTATGAATGCAATGTGAAACATAAATAAGAGTCCATATCTGACAACTTCATAGAAAATCCATTTATGACAAAATTTTTCTAGAAATAAACTACATCACCAAATCTCAGAGTCGCTACCTAATCTTTTGGGAAAACTAGAAAATCCATGACTAGTGCCAAAGGCCATTGCTCGTCATAACCAAAGAGACCTCAATTTGGAACCTTAAGTATGAGAGGGGAAGGTCATGAATTGAGCACCCCCACTGTGATGTCCCAAAATTTGGGAACATCAAGGAATATATTAACACATAATTACAAGGTTTTTCTAAGGTTACAAGTGTAGGAAATATCACTAATGAGTTATTGGTCAATAACCAAGTAAGATCCCAAGAAAGATCGGAGGAGTCAAAATAGCCTTCCTTCTAAGTCTAATCTCCTTAGATAGCAAAGTTACCTTTTTGACAAATCTTGACAAGGTATTAACGCAAGGTCTACATAAGTTGATGGAATGATAGGGATAAATTCACAAAAGATATATGTATATATAAGTAAAAGAATAGTTACAAGATCATATCTTGATTACGAAAAGAATTTTAACACTTACAATTCCAAAATATGATTACTAATTCCTAATTCTTCTAGGATAGCCATATGTCTTCAAATGTTTCTGCTGCTTTGCCATCGTCTTTGTAAATTTTGTCAATACCTTACATGAAACACTATGAGCTTTGAATGCCCAATAAACGCACACACACCTCGTTTCTTTTTCCTAATCCAATACACAATAACAATTATAACAAACAAGTAATGAAGCATGATATTCAAGTCATTAACAAAAGATTACAAGGTTAGATGTTAGTAATCTAGAAATCCCCCAAAATGATTTCATCCTCCTAACCGTAAGCATTGAACTAGGATTATTCGGTATGTCTCCTCTTTTATTGCTTTGCAGACCTTATCTCTGATGCCTACACCGATTATGTACCATGTAGCGCCAACCGATGACCTCAAAAGAGATGGTAAAAATAAGGGCCTTGCTCATAACCTTCTCCAACCTTATCTGTCATAAATACCTAGGGTCCGAATACAACCAGTCCAATCAAAGGTTCTGAAACAACTACTTGTGCAAGACTTTTCTTTCAATTAGGGAACACGTCCCATCAATCCATACTTAACACATTATCATCTCATCATTATTCAAGTGATTAAAAACCCAATACCACCCTATTTAGTTTCCCACTGAGTTAGATGTTTTGAAGTTAAGGTTAGAACAAGCTATTGAGACAATAATTTTACACAAGTATGAGCATCATGGTAAAGAAATAGAGGCACAACAATGTAAATATCATACTAAGGCCCAAACAAGAGATAAGAAGCACATTCATGAAATTAAAAGCATAAAATCATCAACAAACATAATTTCAAGATTAGATGCACTTTAAAGATCACAATTAAAGAGACTTTTTTAGATTTTTCCTGAACTTGTCCTTCCCATAGTTTGTAGAGAATTTTATTTAGTTTTCAGAACATTTTTCAGAAGGGGAATAGCTTGTCTAGATTTTTAGTTATTTAAGAAATACTCAAACACTATCCAGATTTGTTGACTGTTACGAAAATAGTATTTTCTCTCAAGCCGCAAACTCTTTTTTCGATAATTTTTTTTCCATGAAAGCTAACACTTAAAAGGAAGGTTTTGACATAAAAAAAATGAGATTAAGTAGATTGTTCTGCATTTTCTAGAATTTTTTCAAGTGTGCTGTAAATACTAGTTCTTTGAGCACAAAACTTGAAATAAGAGAAAAAGAAAGAAAAGAGGGTAACCATGGATAATTTTTCACTTCTATTGTGATGAAAACATGGTAAATAATATATCATAAACTCAGAAGTTTAGATTCAAGGTGTGTCTTTGGAATTCATGTGAGATAGGTGTAGAAAAAAATAGTTTTGCATCTATTAAGAGAAAACACAAGTAAGGACGGAACAAGACTCAATTTTTTTCATTTTTAACACAAGAAAACCATTAAAACACTTTTAAAAATAAAATTCAAAACCTCTAAGAACATGTATTTGAAAGAGGAAATAGAGGGAATAGTGGTAATATGGCTTACTTGGTGCCTAGGTGAGATGATTTGCACAATTTTCCTTTCCTTTATTCTCCTCCACCACCATGCTCTTTCTCCCTTTCTTTCCTCTCTCCCATCTGTGTGTTTTGAGTGTATAAGTGTCTGTTTGTTGTGAATTGTCTAAAATGCCCTTGGTTCCAATTCAATTGAGTATTTTTGGATTTAGTTAGAATGAAATGAAATAGTGGATGATTAGGGACCTTAATTATATACTTTATCATGATCTAGTTAGGCTTTTCTCTTAATTAAACAATCCTTTTTACAAGTGCAATGCATATTGTAGACGTCCCCGAACGTCTCGGGGAAAACCCCCATCCTGTTCATTTTGGGCACACTACAGTTCGGACTCAAATGTCACGGTTCTTAATCTGATCTCACAAAGTGCAATGCAAGACTGATAAATCACCAAAGAGTCCAAATCCGACAAATCGTTTTGGAAAACAGATTTTTAGAAAGAAGTGCCAAACATGGACTGCTTTGCTAGATACAGAGTCGCCATGTAAATATTTTATTTTGGGGGAATTTAGGAAACCCTGACTCGTGCCCAAAGCCACGTGTTCGTCATCACCAAAGTTGCCTCGGCTCGGGAACTTGGGTACGATTGGGGAATGTCAGCTATGAGCACCCCCACTCGCCCGATCAAAGATCGGCCACTACTAAACATGATATCTTGTTTTTGAAAACACATGTGCTCTTACTCCGGTTATTAGCCTAGAATTTACTACGTGATGCGCACAACACACAAGTATAGACTGGATCACCCAAATTGGAACAAAACATTTCATGCTTGTTTGTTTGAAAATGGTTTGATGGTGTTACCCGCAAGTAGGCTAAAACGTGGATTTGTCACCCTCAAGTGGGCTTAGAAAAACATGATTTTGCCACTCTCAAGTAGGCTTAAAACTCGCATTTGCATGAATTGTTCCAATTCAAGTAATCTAACCTTCACCCACATGCATTCAGGCAGTTATATCATATAAGCAGTTAGCCTCATGGTAAGCATGCTATCATGGCAGTCACTCACACGCATGCAAAGATGCTAAAGCATAAACACTCAACGAGTACTCCGAGCCAAAGAAAGAAGTTAATTAGAAATCATGCATGAATCCTAACTATGTTGAGATGCCTAACGCAACACATGCATGAATGCAACTAAGATAGGCTCGGCTATTCTACAATGTCATGAGAAATGCAACACTTAACACGTATTCAACTCGGAATTGAAATACAATGCAGTTAGTATGATGCGCCAAGCCCAGTGCATGCAAGACAAATGAATGAATGCAAACATGCGAACATAAGTATGCTAATTGAAACATGCCCTAATCTAACCATCATAAGCTGGTAAATAAAAGGGAGAAAGAAGTGGGGGTTGGAAGACATACATCACAGACACGCACACTTATTACAACATTGCCCTCTCTCGGAGGGTCCGAATAAATAGTACAAAACCAAAATGAATAACTAATTATTACACAACACTAGCTAATTAACAAATTAACTAAGAAAGCGGGTAAATTAGCATGCAATGCTACATGAAGTGGACTGCCTCAGCTTTGTTCGGAATGATGAAAGATGCATGCATGTCCGGGTCTGCTTATCGGGAAATCCATCGCGACGCTTCGTCTCGTCTTTGTTTGCAATTGGTCCCAGAAACTTGCACAAAGCTCCAAGAGGTTGAAACTCCACCCTGGAAGATTGTGGGAAGGCTACCGACCAGCCCTTGGCTATGTAGACCACCTGCCGACCACTTTTGGTGGTGAAGACAAGAAAAAGTGGTCGGCCAGCCACAAAACCTGGTCGGCCGACCAGTTTCCACCCCTGGTTTCTGGTTTTTCTGCAACAAAGGCAAGAGAGAGAAAAGGCGAAGTATTTTTCAACAAATGTGTGCATGACCACTCTCCTCATCCTTGCACAAGCTCTAAGGAGTGTAGTTCTCGGTCCTCGGACCACCAATCACGCATCCCAATGAATGATGGCCAAGGAGTCGAATTGCACGACTCAATATGACATGAATGCAAGTATGAACACATGAAGCCAACAATTCTATCATGGGTAATCAAAAATGCCGGGGATCGAGAATCGAGGCACGTTTCGTCACTTGGGGTGTGAAACGTCCCTCGTTTCCCGTGCTTGGGCTAACTCCTATCCCAAACATGATGAAACAAGTATGGCATGCACAATGCAACTTCTAACATGCAACCTAAACATAGTGCCACTAAATGATGCAAACATGCAAATGATGAAATGCAAACATGCTACTAGCATACACAATGCTATGAACTAAGAATGACATACTCAATGCACATGAAATATATGGCATACGCAATGCACACATATGAAGATGAACATACACAAAGGCACAATCAAGGCATACACAATGCGACAATCAAGCATGCGACAACATGGACATGGCATACACAATGCAAGATGGACTTAAACTAAAATGATTGGACCTCAGTCACACTCAGATCAGTGGCCATACATGATGAAATCAAGGCAATGACACTCATGCAAACATGCCCAATGCAAGGGACCGAACCTAAGGCATCAAATGCCACTCTAACAAAGAGTGGCAAGGGATGACATATGGCATAGAATCACACATTTTCCAGCTCTGAAATGATATACAAAGTGGTCCCGAAACATGCAAAGAACTCACACCTTGCATGCTAGATGGCCCGACTACCAAAACTAGTGAAGTGCGTTACACTAGAGGTATACAAATCAATGCACAAATGACCAAATCAGCCCCAAATAGTCCCTATGCAGGCTCTAAACAGTGGGAAAATGGCCTAAGATGATGGCTCAGAATGCACGGAAATGAAGCTCGTGCAATGGTCGGTAAATGAGGCATACAAGCACAACTCTCAAATGCACTAAAGGAGTGGCAAACATGGGAATATGGCATACATATAAGCTCTGAAATATGATGTGCAATGGCCCCAAAACATGAAAACGCCTCAGTATATGCATGCAATAGACCTCAAAACTCAAAGCTAGGTATGTATATTGAACTACAAGCATGCAAAACAAGCATCATTCGACCATGAGACCCAAAAATAGAGCTAAAACAGTCCAAAAGATGCACAAAATCAGTTTAAGGCATGGCCAAAAAGTGTTAGAATCAAGGGCCAACATAGCATGCAATGTAAGCTAGTAAAGAGGATTTGTACTAAAAGTATGTGAGGCAATCAAGAGGTCACCAAACCAGGAAAAGTTAGAAGTATGCCATGCCAAATAATGCCCAAAAACTCATGGAAACATGGTCAATGCATGCAAGAATGATATGTTCCTTTGAAAGGCCAAAAAGAGGGTTATTCTACACATGCAAGATGGACATCCAAAATGACAAAATGGGCTCTGGACAGAGCCTATGTAGGTCCTAAAACCCACAAAAAATGGCCAGAAGCATGCTCAAGAAGTGTGCAAATATAGGCTCCTTTGTAAAGCCAACAATGCTAGTAAACAAGACAAGGGGTGAGAGGGTTACCCCTCTCTGATTTTGGGGCTCAAAATAGCTTGCTAGCCACTGAAAATTCACTGGATTTCGGTGGCTAAAAGGCCAAACAAAGCACAATACAAAGGCCTTAATGCATGGCTAAAAACAAGATGAAAACAAGCATGCAAGGGGGGTAGATGACCCCCAACAGAAAAATGGCCTTAAACAAACATGTTAAGAAGCTCAAAATAAGACTCAGTTTATGCCAAAGCCCAAATATGCTGCAAATATAGCTAAGATATGAAGCAAAATAAGGATCAAAAAGGGAATAAGAGAGTTACCCTTGTAGCCAAGAAAGACAGCAGCTTCTGGACCAAGAAAGTGGCTCCTCAACCTCTGAAAATAAGCTTCAAGATGCTTAGATGGATGATGGAGAGGTTAGGTTAGGAGGTGTAGTGCAATGGGGCCAAGAACCTTACACTTTCAAGGCCAAATGAGAGAGATACAAAGGGAGAGTGTATGTATGCCTTGGCCAAAAATCTGAACCTTTGCTAATGAGGGAGAGGGTTTCTCTTATAGAAGAACAAAGGTCCAAGCTTCTCTTAGAAGCTTGGAGAAAAGGTCCAAGCTTCTTGAGAAAGCTAAAGCAAAAAGGGTCAAGGTTCTTGAGGAAGCTAGAGCACAAGGGTCAAGCTTCCTCAAGAAGCCAAGAAAGGTTCAAGCTTCTCTTAGAAGCTTAGAGCAAAGGGCCAAGCTTCTTTAAGAAGCCAAAACAAGAGTGCCAATCCTCCATACACATGGAGGATCCAGTCTGTGCCCTCCAGCTGGCACAGCTGGAATCAACTCAGTGAGACAAAACTGCAGAGAGCTGGCCGACCAGTTCAAGTGGTCGGCCGACCACTTGCCCTGATCGGCCGACCAGGGTCAAAAGGGTATAGCTCATTTAGGTGGTCGGCACCCCCTAGGGAGGGTCTCCACACTCAATGCAAGCAAGTGGTGGTATGGGAGACCAGAAAAAGTGGCTCAAAAACCAAGGAGACCAGCCCTCCAACAAGAAAATCGGCCGGCGAAGAGAAAATTGGTCTCTAAGAAGAAAAGGTGGTCTCCCACCCTTGTACCACCTTCCTAACAATGAAACTAGGGTCCATGCCAAAAATGAACCCACACCGATGCAAAATGAGGGTTCGGGGGCCAATACGCGCAGTCGGGTGCCCCGAAAACTGACTGTTAAGCACTGGAAGTGGCATGCGACCACGAAGGTGGTCTCCCGGGCCACAATGTCTCTCTAAAGAGAGGAAACGAGGTGTGTGCCAAAAACTGGAGCAAACGGAGAAAGTTAAGCGGTCCCGAACTGAGGAGCACAACCGATGGCTCCGAAAATCGAAAACTGGTCTCCAAATGGGAGCAGTGGTCTACGACTACGAAACGTAGCCTACGACCACTGAGAGATGGCCTACGAGACCTCTCCCTCCCTTCGGGAAGAGAAAATAGAACCTGATTCGCAACCCGAGGCAAAGCACAAAGAGTTCCGAAGTCCGGAGGCAAGGCTCTCAGCCGAGACTTCGAAACTTCAGAACGAGCACAACATGCGCAATCACCGAGCGCTCAATCGATGACGCCTGAGTCTTAAAGTAGGTCAAAAATGGGGTGTCTACAGTTGCCCCTCTTTGATATAACTCGGAAGTCATAAGTGATGGGAGTGAATGTCAAAGCCTAGAGACGACCCATTTTTGACAAGGCCGAAGACTTAGACAAACAGACAAGATAAACAAAGAGATGTGCCCGCAGGCGTGCCTGCAAGCAGGGGGCAAAATGAAAAAAGATATGCACAAAGCCGAATATAACTCATGATCATGCAAAGTAGCAAGCTGTAATGAAGTAAATATTCACAATAGATGCAACAGTTTTAAGCAAGAATGCAAAGCAAAAACTACATTTCATGCAGTAAGAATGTAAGAGAATCACAATTCTCGCTATGTCTCACACGGAGAAGATACAATACCTGTGCGGCTCGTTTGGTCACACCAGCCTCAAATGAACCGTACATACAATATCGTGCTTGCAAAAGAGAGAAACTCAACAGATACAACATAACTAGCAACATATGTTCAACGTTATATCGAAACGCGGACGAATATGACGCCGGTGGAAAAGTGCATAACAATGTAAGCGAAACGCGTGCGACAACACAAGTTAAGCATGGATGTATGACAATACCAGTGAAATGTGCATAACAATGCAAGTGGTGTGCATAATAATGCAAGCGACGTGCATAACAATGCAGGATAAGTGCGACTTTACAAGCATGTTTAAAACAAAACATCAAGCAAAGCAATGTAAGCTTCGATGAGGAAAACCCAATCGCAACCTCCGGTTTACCTCTCGGAGGGGTCACAATGTACTAAAAAAGGATACATCTTGCTCTTGACGAGTAACGGTGAAACACGCATCGAAAGTTGGAGTTGAAGTTCCCGCGGAGGGATTTCGCGCTGAGGTAAGTTTGTCTCAACATTTGGAACATTTTCTCAGGAGTTGACTTTTGTTGACTTTTTCATTTCCTGAGGGTTGACTTTTGTTGACCTTTTCCAATTTTGGCTCATTTTGCTCGTTTTTGCTCCTTTTTGCAGATTTCTTGAAATGGCGGGTCATTTTCCTCATGGTGGAGGTCCTCCAGGTGCCGAGGGTGAGCCAGACATCATGTCCTTGCCCCCGAGAGTTCGGCCATTTGATCCCGAGAGGTATCACCCTCGGGAGCACATCTTTCCTGAGGCCACTTTTTATCATTTTAATGACTTTGATGACCGAGCACCTATGGATCTGCTACTGCGGGAGCCAGAGTCCCATCTCTCTCACCAGGCACGAGAGGTATGTACTTTACTTTTTACATTTTCTGTAATGTATTCCGCATTTCCTGCGCATTTCAAGTTTTTGCTACATATGTCAATCTGCTCGTTCTGAACACATTTGCACACCATACTTCTACTTATTTTAGCACATGTCTCACAGCACAGTATCTTGTTCAGTTGGCACACAGCCCAAGCACTCGAATTTCTAAACACGCAGCTCATACTTTGATGATGAACACACAGCCCACTATTTGATAGCGAACACACAGTCTATTATTTCTGAAACCTGAACACGCAGCCCAAATTTTTGAGATGACCACATAGCCTACTATTTTTGAAATCTGAACACGCAACCCAAACTTTGATGATGAACACGCAGCCCAAACTTTGATGATAAACACGCAGCCCACTGTTTCTGAAATCTGAATATGCAGCCCAAAATTTTTTTAGATGAACACATAGCCCACTATTTTTGAAATCTGAACACGCAGCCCAAACTTTGATGATGAACACACAACCCACTATTTCTGAAAACTGAACACACAGCTCAAACTTGTTGATTATGAACACGCAGCCCACTGTTTTTGAAAGTTGAACACGCAGCCCGAACTTTGAGATGAACACACAGTCCACTTTTTCTGAAATCTGAACACACAGCTCAAACTTGTTGATTATGAACACACAGCCCGAACTTTGAGATGAACACACAGACCACTTTTTCTGAAATCTGAACACACAGCTCAAACTTGTTGATTATGAACACGCATCCCACTATTTTTGAAAGTTGAACACGCAGCCAGAACTTTGAGATGAACACACAGCCCACTGTTTCTGAAATCTGAACACACGTCTCAAACTTGTTGATTATGAACACGCAGCCCACTGTTTTTTGAAAGTTGAACACGCAGCCCACCGTTTTTGAAGTCTGAACACACAGCTCAAACACTTGATGTTGAACACACAACTCGAATTTTGAGATGAACATACAGTCCACCATTTTTGAAGTCTGAACACACAGCTCAAAGACTTGATGTTGAACACACAGCTCGAATTTTAAGATGAACACACAACCCACCATTTTTGAAGTCTGAACACACAGCTCAAACACTTGATGTTGAACACACAACTCGAATTTTGAGATGAAACACAGCCCACCATTTTTGAAGTCTGAACACACAGCTCAAACACTTGATGTTGAACACACAGCTTGAATTTTGAGATGAACACACAACCCACCGTTTTTGAAGTCTGAACACACAGCTCAAACACTTGATGTTGAACACACAGCTCGAACTTTGATTTCTGAACACGCAGCTCATACACTTGATGTTGAACACACAACTCAAATTTTGAGATGAACACACAGCCCATCGTTTTTGAAGTCTGAACACACAGCTCAAAGACTTGATATTGAACACACAGCTCAAATTTTGAGATGAACACACAACCCACCGTTTTTGAAGTCTGAACACACAGCTCAAACACTTGATGTTGAACACACAGCTCAAACTTTGATTTCTAAACATGCAACTCATAAATTTCATTTGCACACAGCTTATACATTTCATCTTTGAACACACAGCTCATTCATTTCATTTGCACGCAGCTCATTCATTTTATTTCACTTCTGAACACGCAGTTCATTCATTTCATTTTGAAACTGAATACATCTGTTCATTTTGAATGCAGGTATCCGCTCGTTCTGCACGAGGCTACGGCTCGATTATCGCTAGGGACTGGTATGTCGAGCTCCCAGAGACAGTTCGTCACATGGTGGATGGCGCATCATTTGGGCCCTTCTGTGCGGGGCTATCTCGCTACCCTGCGAGCAGGACCTTGCTGGGGGCACTCGTGGAGAGATGGTGGGACACCACCAACTCTTTCCACTTCTCAGCTACCGAGGATATGACGATGACCCCGTTTGATTTTGCCATGCTGACTGGCCTTGACGTGGCCGGACGACCAGTTCCCTATGACGAGGATATGGGCGAGTGGGAGGCTGCTTGGATCTATCTGTTGGGAGCTCGCTCACCGATTGACAGATCTTCAGGCAAAGTCAGGTACACCTGGTTCCCTGTTCAGTATAGGGGGAGGATGCCCCAGACTTTTGAGGAGATAGAGCAGTACACTCGAGGTTTTCTGATGTTTCTCCTTGGGACTACTTTGTCCTCCGACAGGGAGAACACAGTTGGACTGTTTCTGCTCAGTGCATTGGTGGACCTTTCACAGGTCAGCTAGTATGACTGGGGTGGCGCCGGCCTGGCTTCTACTGCTACATGAGTGCGACCTCCCGCGGATGGGGGAACATAGTGGTGGCTATTGGAGAGCCTGGGAGGTACTTTCTGCCCTCTTGATTTACATTTCTACTCTTCACTATCTGTACACTGCACACGGCACACTTTACATTCTGTATTCTACATTCTGCACTCAGCACTCTGTATTTTCTGTATATTCTGTATTCTGATGGTCACTGCCCTGTTTTCCATAGCTATGGGTTTACGCGTACTTTTCGACGCTAGCCCCAGAGTTCGAGGTGGCGGTGCCTCTTACGATCCCTTACTCTCACGTATTTGAGGGTCGATGCCGGGCTTGGGCTCTGGAGACTCTGCCCTACCTGCGGCAGTTTTTTGACACGGTGTGGAGGACTGAGGTACTTCAGAACGCTCAGTTCTTCATATTTTCAGCTTTGATTCATCTTGCATATTTATGACATCTGATTGGCTCATGCACCTGTTATCCTCAGATCGCTTGGTGGCCCTGGGCACCCTTGGAAGGAGATATCCGTTTCCAGTTCCCGGGGGCATGGGCTTCTTCTCAGTATAGGACTTTGTTTGAGGGGCCAGTTGGCAGGGCCTGGTTTTTGGGAGATCGCTTCATGCACTAGACGATGGGTGTCCCTGAGCAGAGTGTCCCTTCCGCACCTCCAGATGACATGCGGTCCGCTGAGAGCCTCACTCCCGAGGAGGTCGATATAGCTATGTTGGGTACCGATGCGGCTCTGCACATGGAGGAGGAAGAGTATGCGACTTACCGCCACACGTACCTGATGCCTCCACTGTCAGGTGTTCGTATTCCCAGGAGGAGAGCTGCTGATGTTCCTTCTTCGAGTCGCGCCTGGGCTGCAGATGTTCCTTCGACTAGTAGGGCCGGCACATCAAGGAATGGGGCTAAACAGATTTCCCCGATTCCCCCGACTTATCAGCACGCTGGGTGGCCTGATCTCCCGACTGAGCTGACTGGATGGCGATACGGGTCATCTTACCCAATTCCAATAGAGCCCCCTCTGCCCGATCACCGATATGTCAGTGATCCTGACTCACCATCGGTATGTTCCATTGTTCCTCCAAGCTTGCCATACTGTTTTGATCTGCTTGAACTACCGGTATATCTATCTCTGGTGTAGCCTCGGGAATCTCAACCTAACTGTTCAAAGACCACTGATTTGGAAACCTCTGCTCGGATACACTGCGTCTTCTCGACCTCCGTCTAATAATTGGAGGTAAAGAGTGGAACACTGGTTGTCTGTCAACCAAATCCTCGGATCGATTAAGTCGGCAACCTCTAGTCCAGAGTGCTTGGGGAATATCTGCTGGGTTGGAAGCAATTATGCTAAACTACCTAGCAAAAAGATAAATAAAGCAATAATAACGAAATAAACAGCCAGGCAAACGGACAACATAACAGCATAAATAAGCACACAACACACAGTTGATAAGCTGAATAGACTGTTCTCAAGCACTGATCATTGTTCCCAAATCACTGCCCCCAAAATTGAATCTGATACCCGCAGATAACTGATTCCCAAAATACTGAGCTGGTGCCTGCAGGCCTGATACCCAAACTTGTAAACTCATACATGCATTCCTGTAAAGACGCACTCTAAAGCACATAACAAACAAGTGAGAGCCAAAACACCCCTATGTTGGGGTAGGGTTTTCCTGTCCTATTTTGTCAGGAGCTAGGGTTTCACTACGCATGCAATGGTTTCAAACAACCTAAAATCGGGTAAGCAACCTGTCCTAGCTTAGAATGGTCACTATGGATTCCGAATATGCACTAGGTCGAATGGTCAAAAAAGGTGCCCTGGTAAAATCGGGATTTGTGTTCCCATCGTGGTAGAGCCCGTAACCGGTCAGCCTTATGGCACGCTTCTCGAAGTGAGCCTCACAAACCGTTCAGGAATAGCAGACGGAAAACACGGTGTCTTAGGTGCACCAATGCACATGCAATGCAAAGAAACACATACGTGTAGTCAAAACAAGATATCATGAGTTTGAGTCAAGTTCTCTAAATCCCCAGCAGAGTCGCCAGAAACTGTAGACATCCCCGAACGTCCCGGAGGAAATCCCTTGTACGTCCCGGGGGAAATCTCCCGTTCTGTTTATTTTGGGCTCAGTACAGTTCGGACTCAAATGTCACGGTTCTTAATCTGATCTCGAAAAGTGCAATGCAAGACTGATAAATCACCAAAGAGTCCAAATCCAGCAAATCGTTTTGGAAAATAGATTTTTAGAAAGAAGTGCCAAACATGGACTGCTTTGCCAGATACAGAGTGACCACCTAAATATTTTATTTTGGGGGAATTTAGGAAACCCTGACTCGTGCCCAAGGCCACGTATCCATCATCACCAAAGTTGCCTTGGCTCGGGAACTTGGGTACGATTGGGGAAGGTCAGCTATGAGCACTCCCACTCGCCCGATCAAAGATCGGCCACTACTAAACATGATATCTTGTTTTTGAAAACACATGTGCTCTTATTCCGGTTATTAGCCTAGAATTTACTACGTGATGCGCATAGCACAGAAGTATAGACTGGATCACCCAAATTGGAACAAAACATTTCATGCTTGTTTGTTTAAAAATGGTTTGATGGTGCTACCTGCAAGTAGGCTAAGATGTGGATTTGCCACCCTCAAGTGGGCTTAGAAAAACATGATTTTGCCACTCTCAAGTGGGCTTAAAACTCGCATTTTGATGAATTGTTCCAATTCAAGTAATTTAACCTTCACCCGTAGGCATTTAGGCAATTATATCATATAAGCAGTTAGCCTCATGGTAAGCATGCTATCATGGCAGTCACTCACACGCATGCAAGGATGCTAAAGCATAAAAACTTACCGAGTACTCCGAGCCAAAGAAAGAAGTTAATTAGAAATCATGCATGAATCCTAACTATGCTTGTAACGCCCCGATACTACACTATTGATTGTAGCCAAGGGAGAGTCACTGTTAAGGTGTATACGTCTAATTATATAGAATACCAATACATAACAACCATAATAATATTAATTTAAAAAGCTTGTTCCATTACATTCCATCCCAAAGAAAATTTAAATCTTCATACGAGTCTTACAAAATATCAAAAGAGAAATTTTTAACTTTTCTAAGATAGCCAAAGGTCTTCGAATGTTCAAGCTCGTCGTCTCCAGCTATATGTTCCTCTTTGGCACCTGGCATAATACGCCGTGAGCTTTGAATGCCCAGTAAACACACACACACCCAACCATTTTTCCCAAGTCCAATACACAATCACAAATATAACATCACGTAGTAGAGCATGATACACAACACAACAAATAAATAAATGGTTACAAGTTAACTGTTAGTAAACTAGAAATCCCCCAAAGAGATTTCGTCCTCCCAACCACAAGAATCGGACTCGGATTATTCGGTATGCCCCTCTTTTGCTGCTTTGTTGCAGAACTAACCTCAGATGCCTACCATCAGTTATATACCGCGTAGCGCCAACCACAGCGCCTCAAAAGAGAGGGTGAAATAGGGCCTTGCCCAAAACCCTCCTCACACCAAACCACCTAGGGTCCGAATACAACCGCTCCGTTCAAGGGTTCCGAAAACCACTTGCGCAAGACTTTAACTTCCAATTAGGGACGCATCCCAACAACCATATAACACATTTTCTCATCTTTCCATTACTCAAGTGCTCGAAAACCCAATACCCTCCCAATTAGGTTTCCCGTTGAGTTAAATGTTTTAAAGTCAAGTTTAGTTCCAACTTACAAGTAATAATATTCCAATTTTAACATTGGCATCTTAAGCATGAGAAAGATAAATAACATAACATACCCATAAAACATTATGCCAAGATATGATAATAGGCCATTAAACATTTCAATGAATACAAGGGTATAAAACATCCAAACATAACAAATTTTCCAGATTTAGCATTTCATAAAGATTAAAATGAAAGGCTAGTTTAGATCCTTCACCGGACTCGGTCTTCCTATGATTCGTAGAGAATTTGATCTAGTTTCTAGAACATTTTTCGGAAATGGGTTTGCTTTTCCAGATTTTACGTTATTTAGAAAACATTCCAGCGCTGTCCAGATTCTGTCCAGACCCGTCGATCGTTACGAAAATTTGATTTTCTTGCAAACCGCTTAATGTTTTTTAATGAAACCAATTTTATTTGAAAGCTAACTCCTTAAGGAAAATTGTGACCTAAAATAGAGGTCAAGAATAATTTTATACATTTTTCTGAAATTTGTGAAAGTGGGCTGTAAAAACAGTTTCTAGGGTAGATATCCAAAACAAGAAGATTTATAAGAAAAGGGTTCCACCAAAGGAAAGTTTTCCTTTCTTTTGTGAAGAAAACATGATAACTAGCATATATTTAACTCAGAAAGTTTGCTTGAAGGTGTGACCTTGGAAAGTTGAGAGATTGATATGGAGAAAAAGATGGTTTTGTACTGAGATGGGAAAATACAAAAGAGATAGAATCAATACTCAACTCTTAGCATTTTAACACAAGTAACTAATGAATAACAGATCTGAACATTATCTAGAACCCTAAGAACATGTATTTGAAAAAGGGAAAATGAAAGAGAAGGTTGCGTTGTGGCTTACCTGCTAAGTTTTGAACAAGATGGCTCTCTTCTCCCTTCCTCTTCCTCTCAAAATTCCTCTCTTGTTCTCTTTCCTCTCCTTAGGTCGAATGTGGAAGTGTGAGAGTGTTGCTTGGTGATATTTATTTGCAACCTTGGTGTAGTTGGCATTGAAAGGTTGTCATTATAGCCTACTAGTTAGGATATGAAGGAACCACTACTTGAAAAATGAAAGGACCCTAGCCCACTAGTTAGGTTATGAATGAACCACTACTTTGAGATTTAAATGAACACTAATTGATATTAAATGAACACTAAACACTCATTGATATTAAATGAACACTAAACACTAATTGATATTTGTAACGCCCCAACTTCAGGGTCGTTAATAAACCAATTAACCTCAAATTTATAATTTAGACAACTCATAATCCCAAATATACAAATCATCTCCACAAATAATTAATTCAAATGTCTCCAAAACATAAATTATACAGAGCTCCAAAAATAATATATAGTTGTTGACTAAAAGAATCTCCAACTCAAACAATCTCTTTAGATGCTTCAACTTCAACCGCCACTAAATTTGCTCCACGCCTGAAAAATAAATTAATTCGGGAAGTATACAATACAACAGGAATAACAAGGCTTAGACAGAAAATAAATTAACAGAGATCCAGCAATTAAACAACCGATTGGATTTGATAATCAAACAATTTACCAAATTGCATAAACAAGTCAACTCGACATATGATAATTTATCCAGAAACAAATACCCGGTCCTACTCGGTACATGACCAATGACCGGCCTCACCCACCTCACCCAAGCACAAATGCTTATCTGGGCTATTGGTCCAAGCTATTGGCAAGGTCTACTCGATCCATGTACAGAGAATTTCCACGTCATTTAGCCAGACAAATCAACATTAACCACATAGAACAACTTCATAGAATTTATCAAATGACCAGAGTACTCAAACGTGTCAACAAGAATGATTTCACAGAATTTAACATATGACCATGATAATCAAGAGGAGTACAAATGTAAAGTGATTAAGGTAAAAACTCTTTGCAAAGAAATTTAAAGGAAGCGTATTGTATACCACCCAAATTACCTCAAATCAATCTCCTCCGTCTCCAACACTCGAATCTCAATTTTTCTCCATGAATCTCCAAATTCTAAGCCATAAGGTATGTAAGGTTTCACAAAATCTACAACTCTCCTCCTTTATGAAAATGCTTACTCTCACTTTAAACATTCTTAATCTAAACTCTAAATCTATAAAACAAATGGAAAGAGATATGGGAAGAACCATAGAAAGAAGTTGAGAGATGAGCTCAATTTATAGGCAAACTTGGTGTAACATGGCATAGAAGCCCACTAGTTGGAATTGAAAGGACAAGTTAGAATTTATTGGTTCATTAAAGCCCACTAATAAACACTAGTTGGATTATGAAAAGGCACTGGTTGGCATTAAATGGACACTAGTTGGAATATAATTTAAACATTAGGGTTTTTAAAGAGAAGACATTTTTCAGGGGCTTCACAACCTATCCCCCCTTAAAACAATTTCGTCCCCGAAATTCAACTACATACTGCCTTCGAAAAGCTCGGGGTTTCACAATGCTGAGATGCCTAATGCAACACATGCAGGAATGACTAAGATAGGCTCGGCTATTCTACAATGTCATGAGAAATGCAACACTTAACACGTATTCAACTCGGAATTGAAATACAATGCAGTTAGTATGATGCGTCGAGCCCGGTGTATGCAAGACAAATGAATGAATGCAAACATGCGAACATAAGTATGCTAATTAAAACATGCCCTAATCTAACCATCATAAGCTGGTAAATCAAAGGAAGAAAGAAGTGGGGGTTGGAAGACATACATCACAGACACGCACACTTATTACAACATTGCCCTCTCTCGGAGGGTCCGAATAAATAGTACAAAACCAAAATGAATAACTAATTATTGCACAACACTAGCTAATTAACAAAGTAACTAAGAAAGCGGGTAAACTAGCATGCAATGCTACATGAAGTGGACTGCCTCAGCTCTGTTCGGAATGATGAAAGATGCATGCATGTCCGGGTCGCCTTGCCAGGAAATCCATCGCGATGCTTCGTCTCGTCTTTGTTCGCAATTGGTCCCAGAAACTTGCACAAAGCTTCAAGAGGCTGAAACTCCACCCTGGAAGACTGTGGGAAGGCTGCCGACCAGCCCTTGGCTATGGAGACCACCTGCCGACCACTTTTGGTGGTGAAGACAAGAAAAAGTGGTCGGTCAGCCACAAAACCTGGTCAGCCGACCAGTTTCCACCCCTGGTTTCTGGTTTTTCTGCAACAAAGGCAAGAGAGAGAAAAGGCAAAGTATTTTCAACAAATGTGTGCATGACCACTCTCCTCGTCCTTGCACAAGCTCTAGGGAGTGTAGTTCTCGGTCCTCGGACCACTAATCACGCATCCCGATGCATGATGGCCGAGGAGTCGAATTGCACGACTCAATATGACATGAATGGAAGTATGAACACATGAAGCCAACAATTCTATCATGGGTAATCAAGAATGTCGGGGATCGGGAATCGAGGCACGTTTCATCACTTGGGGTATGAAACGTCCCTCGTTTCCCGTGCTTGGGCTAACTCTTATCCCAAACATGATGAAACAAGTATGGCATGCACAATGCAACTTCTAACATGCAACCTAAACATAATGCCACTAAATGATGCAAACATGCAAATGATGATATGCAAACATGCTACTAGCATACACAATGCTATGAACTAAGAATGGCATACTCAATGCACATGAAATATATGGCATACGCAATGCACGCATATGAAGATGAACATACACAATGCGACGATCAAGCATGCGACAACATGGACATGGCATACACAATGCAAGATGGACTTAAACTAAAATGAGTGGACCTCAGTCACACTCAAATCAGTGGCCATACATGATGAAATCAAGGCAATGACACTCATGCAAACATACCCAATGCAAGGGACCAAACCTAAGGCATCAAATGCCACTCTAACAAAGCATGGCAAGGGATGACATATGGCATACAATCACACATTTTCCAGCTCTGAAATGATATACAAAGTGGTCCCGAAACATGCAAAGAATTCACACCATGCATGCTAGATGGCCCGACTACCGAAACTAGTGAAGTGCGTTACACTAGAGGTATACAAATCAATGCACAAATGACCAAATCAGCCCCAAACAGTCCCTATGCAGGCTCTAAACAGTGGGAAAATGGCCTAAGATGATGGCTCAAAATGCACGAAAATGAAGCTCGTGCAATGGTCGGTAAATGAGGCACATGACCACAACTCTCAAATGCACTAAAGGAGTGGAAAACATGGGAATATGACATACATATAAGCTCTGAAATATGATGTGCAATGGCCCCAAAACATGAAAACGCCTCAGTATATGCATGCAATAGACCTCAAAACTCAAAGCTAGGTATGGTTATTGAACTACAAGCATGCAAAACAAGCATCATTCGACCATGAGACCCAAAAATCGAGCTAAAGCAGTCCAAAACATGCACAAAATCAGTTTAAGGCATAGCCAAAAAGTGCTAGAATCAAGGGCCAACATAGCATGCAATGTAAGCTAGTAAAGAGGATTTGTACTACAAGTATGTGAGGCAATCAAGAGGTCACCAAGCCAACAAAATTCAGAAGTATGCCATGCCAAATAATGCCCAAAAACTCATGGAAACATGGTCAATGCATGGAAGAATGATATGTTCCTTTGAAAGGCCAAAAAGAGGGTTATTCTACACATGCAAGATGGACATCTAAAATGACAAAATGGGCTCTCGACAGAGCCTATGCAGGTCCTAAAAACCACAAAAAATGGCCTGAAGCATGCTCAAGAAGTGTGCAAATATGGGCTCCTTTGTAAAGCCAACAATGCTAGTAAACAAGACAAGGGGTGAGAGGGTCACCCCTCTCTAATTCTGGGGCTCAAAACAGCATGCTAGCCACTAAAAATCCACTGGATTTTAGTGGCTAAAAGGACAAACAAAGCACAATACAAAGGCCTTAATGCATGGCTCAAAGCAAGATGAAAACAAGCATGCAAGGGGGGTAGATGACCCGCAACAGAAAAATGGCCTTAAAAAAACATGTTAAGAAGCTTAAAATAAGACTTTTTTCAGTTTATGCCAAAGCCCAAATATGCTTGCAAATATAGCTAAGATATGAAGCAAAATAAGGACCAAAAAGGGAATAAGAGAGTTACCCTTGTAGCCAAGAAAGACAACAGCTTCTGGACCAAGAAAGTGGCTCCTCAACCTCTGAAAATTAGCTCCAAGATGCTTAGATGGATGATGGAGAGGTTAGGTTAGGAGGTGTAGTGCAATGGGGCCAAGAACCTTACACTTTCAAGGCCAAATGAGAGAGATACAAAGGGAGAGTGTATGTATGCCTTGGCCAAAAATTTGAAGCTTTGCTAATGAGGGAGAGGGTTTCTTTTATAGAAGAACAAAGGTCCAAGCTTCTTGAGGAAGCTAAAGCAAAAACGGTCAAGCTTCTTGAGGAAGCTAGAGCACAAGGGTCAAGCTTCCTCAAGAAGCCAAGAAAGGTTCAAGCTTCTGTTAGAAGTTTAGAGAAAAGGGCCAAGCTTCTTTAAGAAGCCAAAACAAGAGTGCCAATCCTCCACGTGTATGGAGGATCCAGTCTGTGCCCTCCAACTAGCACAACTGGAATCAACTCAGTGAGACAAAACTGCAGAGAGCTGGCCGACCAGTTCAAGTGGTCGGCCGACCAGGGTCAAAAGGGTCAAGCTCATTTAGGTGGTCGGCACCCCCTAGGGAGGGTCTCCACACTCAATGCAAGCAAGTGGTGGTATGGGAGACCAGAAAAAGTGGCTCAAAAACCAAGGAGACCAGCTCTCTAACAAGAAAACCGGCCGGCGAAGAGAAAGGTGGTCTCCAAGAAGAAAAGGTGGTCTCCCACCCTTGTACCACATTCCTAACAATGAAACTAAGGTCCATGCCAAAAATGAACCCACACCAATGCAAAACGAGGGTTTGGGGGCCAAAACGCGCAGTCGGGTGCCCCGAAAACTGATTGTTAAGCACCGAAAGTGGCGTACGACCACGAAGGTGGTCTCCCGGGCCACAATGTCTCTCTAAAGAGAGGAAACAAGGTGTGTGCCAAAAACTGGAGCAAACGGAGAAAGTTAAGCGGTCCCGAACCGAGGCGCACAACCGACGGCTCCGAAAATCGAAAACTGGTCTCCAAACGGGAGCAGTGGTCTACGACTACGAAACGTAGCCTACGGCCACTGAGAGATGGCCTACGAGACCTCTCCCTCCCTTTGGGAAGAGAAAACAGAACCTGGTTCGCAAACTGTGGCAAAACACAAAGAGTCCCAAAGTCCGGAGGCAAGGCTCTCAGCCGAGACTTCAAAACTTCAGAACGAGCACAACATGCGTAATCACTGAGCGCTCAATCGATGACGCCTGAGTCTTAAGGTCGGTCAAAAATGGGGTGTCTACACATATATACATTTAATTTATGACTTTTGGTATATATGTGTAGACACCCCGCCTCCCTCTCCAAAATCAAAAAGGTGAAGGCTAAGGATTTAATTTATGAATCGGAACATATATTGAAGTGTAGTATTTAAAAAAATTAGGATTTGAGAATTCAATTCGGTTAAAGTTTCTTCGTTTTGAATTAAACGGCGAATCGGAATGAGAACCAGAAACCTAGGGTTTTGAGTGCTGAATTTATAATTGTGGGGTTAATTAATTACTATTAGAGCTTTTGGAAATGATTCTTGAGTTCTTGGGTTCAATCAGGGTTTGTGAATTTTCGGTTGGCGCTCGTTTTTGACTTTATAGTTAAAATTGAAAACAAATAAGGAATCGATGGTCTTTATTGAAATAATTCAAAAGTAAGGGTTTAAATAAAATTATAAAGGTTACATGCCTCATAGTTAAATAATTAATATTAGAGTGTAGAAACGATTACTTAGTTATCAGGGTCAATTAGGGCTTGTATGGGTTCGTTTGCGATGCGTCTTCGATTCTAGGGTTAAATTTGTGAATAAATGAGGAACTAAGGGTTTTATTATAATAACTCAAAATTCAGGGACTTAATAAGGTTTACAAAAGTTAGGTATATGACATGTGAGTCTTCTCAAGGCATGAGATAGCGTACAAAATCACATAGGACATGATAAGCCCACAAATGCAAATGAGTTGAATTTAGATGCATAAAATATGAATGTAAGGCATGGATATGATAAAAAAAGAAAATGTAATGCTTTCGACAGAAATGGAAAGTGTGGAAATAAAGGAGATAGAAAGAAATAGGGGTTGGAAGTTGTTGCATCAATCCTTTACACTGAAAGGGATAAGAGACATGGGGTTGGAAGTTATTACAACAATGAATTGAATAGAAAGAAATGGGGTTGGAAGTTATGTACAACAACAAATTGTTTCAACCAATAGAAGCTGAATCTAACAAATCATGAGAAATAGAAAGAAAAGCCTTGATAGGAGTTATGCATGCCCAGGAGATCATCTGCCAAAAATTGCTCTATTTTGCTCTGTTTTGCATATAAAAGTCATCTGGCCAACCAAATGAATGGTTTAGCCGGATGAAAGAATTGTTGGCCGAACCCTTTAGCTGGCCAGTCGTATAGCAGATCTGGAAAACCTTGTTTTGTGCAGTAGAGACAAAACAAAACAAATGAAACATTTCCAATGGATGGTCATCCTTTCTACTCTTTCTTATCATAAAGATATTCAAGGAAGATGTAGATAGGCCTTATCCATCAACTAACAACAAGAGATGGTATAAAATATGTAGGAGAGTTATCAAATGGACAGAAACTAACATGTATAGGAATAAAGCTAAAAGAAATACAAGCTAGAGAAATAGATGGAAACATGCATTCGTCTCTTTGTGGATAAGGGTAAATTAATACCCAAATCCATGTTATTAATTGGAGAGAGCAGATTGCCACTATTTCTAAGATGAAGCCTCATAAAGCCAATGCAAGCTCTATAGGGCTTCTAAGAAGGTAGGGATAAAGTAGAACAAAATACACATAACTCATTAAAAATAGTTGAAGACTCATCTTCTTTAGTTATGGAATAGGGATGTAAAATCCATTCTCATGTTCAAAGTAGGTTGAGAAGAGAGTTTTCAACACTTTTTAACGAGGAAACTCTTATAGCTTCAAAGAAAAAAGAGAGGAAGAGAGAGATAATAAAGGATCACCTAGTGGATCATATGAAGCAACCACAAGTACTCATCAAAATCGAGTATGGATTGAATCACATAGATCAAAACACTTGGATGATGAAAAAGAGTAAGAAAATGCATGAAAGTAAAGAGATTACAATATCTAACAATTTTATTGGGGGTGGCTGAGCCATCCATATCCCAAAGCTAAAACACATGAAAATAAAGATAAACTACACTATCTAACAATTCCATAGAGGGTGGTGGCTAAGCCATCCACATCCCAAACTTAAAAAGATTATATTGAAACAAAGAGAAATGATACTAACACTCTATGGGGGTGGTTGATCCATCCATATCCCAAAGAGGATCACATGTTTGAATAACAAAAAACTATAAAAATAGAGAGAAAGAAAGGAGAAAAGGATGAGAAAAGTTCAACTCTTACCCTTTCAAAGCAAGGAAAAGCTTTTGAATATCAAACTTGCTTCCAAACACCCTCAAAGTCCATGAGTGTTATAGCACTTCGTATTTCTTAGTATAATGGAATTATATTAGACTCTTCAATTATCATGATTGAGAACCTTCTTAGTCAATAGTTGAGCCTTGGTTAAGGTGTTACCATAGTGATTTGGCAAGATTGAATAAAAAAACTCCAAATTTGAATAGTTATTATTGAGTAGTCTTCACTCTTTTATCATTTTCCCTCTTAGCACTTTGAATCTTGATGTGAGACTAGAACCATTGAAAATCCTACTTTCGGGGCATCAATTTGGACACAAGACCAACCCTAAATGGAGTTCGGATGAGAGAGTTATGCCTGTTTGAAGTTTACGAATCTGTGCTGTGTACATAGTTCGCTCGAACGCAAGTTTCACTGCTCGAACGGTCCATAGACCCTTGCAGCTTTATTTTTCAAAATTGTCTGAGATACTGTAAGCTTTGTGTAGACACCCCATTTTTGACCGTCCTCAGGACTTGGACGTCACCGTTTGAACACTCGGTGATCATCCATGTTTGTGTTCGTTTTGAGTTCCCGATGGTCTTGGCTACGCGCCTTGCCTTAGGATCTCTCAACCTGACCTATTTTGTGCTTGGTTGGACCAAGGACTTGTGGTCTTTGCACCTGAGGGCAGGGATCCCCACACCTCACCGGCCATGGCTTGAGGCCACCGGCCTTGTTTTCTTGCCACTAGCCATTGGTGATGGCCGGTCGGCACTATTGGTGGTCGGCCAGCCACCTTGTTTGGTCAATTGGCCATTTTGGCTGGTCGACCCCTTTCCATCTGCTTTTGGCAGATATTTTGTGCCAGCTGGCACAGCTGGCATCCACATTTAACCCCCCCATACACGTGTACGGAGGGATTTGCTCCCTTGAGTTAGCTTCTCTTAGAAGCTTAGGGATTGGAATTCTATAAAGAGGGAGCTTCTCCTCCCTCCTCAAGGGTTCCAGAGCTTCTAAGATTAGGGTTTAGGATCTGTATCTATCTATCACTATATCTCCCTCTCCTTGTACATTTGTGTGTGTTTAAGTGTGTTTTGGTCTTCCTTTTGTGCACAAACACCTAGCATTACACTATATCTTGGTTGCTGAAGCTCTAAGGAGTTGTTGTTAGGGTTTTTGAGTTGATTTAAGCTTGGAAAGGCTGCTGGAGCCTTGTTCTTGAAGGTGGTCTACAAGGGTGAGATTCTTGTTCTTTATTCCCCATTTTTGCATAAGCTTTTTGCCTATCTTGCATATGTTTTTAGGCTTAACTTATAACTGATAAAAGTTCTATTTTTAAGTGCTTAAAATAGTTGTTTTAGATCACTTTTGTGTTTGGGGTTGTTTACCCCCCTCTTGGGCCTTGTTTGGCCTCATTTTGTGCCTCACCTCCGGGACCACCTTGTATTGGCCTTCCCACAACTGAAATCTAGAGGGATTTCAGTGGTGGGGATGATGTTTTGAGGTCCTAAGAAGGAGAGGGTCATCCCCTCTCCTTGTTGTCTTCAATACTTGTCATTTTTGCCTCATGTGTGAGCACTTTGTTTAAGTTCATGTTGGCCACGTCTTAGCTGGTATTTGGTGTTATTTGGTCATGCTTTACCTCTGTTTTAGGTTGGTTTGTTGACCCCTTGCATGCACCATACACTTGCCTTTCATTCCTCCATTTTGCCTAGAAATGCATCTTGCATTTGGACCACCATGCTTGCATGTTTTGGCTTAGCTTTGTGATGTTTTTGGTCATGTTTTAACATGTTTAAGCTCTGTTCGGTGTCGATTTGGTCATGTTGGCCATGCTTTGTATAGCCTCTTTGCATTCTAGCTTGTTAGCTTCAGGTGTGTGAGTCATTAGCATGTTTCCTTTGGTCTATTTCAGTGATTTGGAATCACTTCTCATGCCATTTTAGTCCATGTTCCATGGCCAGACACTTGCATTTGTCATTCATTCCATGCTTGGGATAGTTTGTGTTTTATGCTTCATGTTTGGGCCATTGTGCATGCCTTTAGACTTAGGCCATTTAGATGCCATCTAGGTGGGTTTTGGGGCTCATTTTGGCGAGTTATAACTCTGTTTTTCATTGCATAATCCATGCCATGTTTGGTTGAGATAGTTGTAGTGGAATGCTCCCTTTTGTGGCCTTGAATGCCCTTTGCTTTGGGCTCATTTCTTAGCATGCTTTGGCCTTGTTCCATGTATGTTCTGAACTTGTTTTGGTCTACCTTGGGACTACTTTAAGTCCCCCTTGGCCTTTGAGGCTTGGTTGACATGGTCATGGCTTGAGCCCCTTGGCTAGCCTTGAGTTTTGGACCTTGTTACACGCCTTACTTGCATGTTTCGTTTGGTTTGGCACCATCCTTAATATGATTTTAGAGCACAGCATACTTGCCATTTGTCCATGGTTTGTTTCTTTTAAGTGTTCTTAAAAGTTGCCTCTTTATGCTTAAGTATTGGACCATGCATGCATGCATGTTTGTATGCGCATTTGTCTTCATTTCCTTGGCATATTGGCCACTGATTTGGGCCTATTAGAGAGCTGCCCAAATTGGTTTAAGACCATCCTTTGCATGTTGTTGCATGCTTGCCTTGTATGTTGTTGCATACTTGGCCTATTGACATGTTGTTGCATGTTTAAGTGGTGTTGCATTTGGCATGCATCTTGTGTTAAATTGCTTTGCATATTTGTATGAGTTGTCCCTCACATGTTGTTACATGCTTGCCTAACCATGAATATTGTCACATGCCTTGCATGTTTGCATATTAGTTTAGGTGGCATTGCATTTGGCATGTTTATTATACATTGCTTATTGGCATGCCCATGTTGCACTAGTGTGATTGCATGTTTAGGATTGCATAGCATTGAGCACGCATCCTTTGCCTCTTGATTGACCATGATTGAGGTTTGGGGCCCATATTTGTTTTGTGTGCATTTCATTTGACATTGAAGTCGCACACTTGGCTTCTTGGGCCATCATGCATGGAAATGCGTGATTGGTGGCCCGAGGGTCGAGGACCATCCTCCCTTGAGTCCATGACATGATAGGGAGTTTGGTTGTGCAAACATTTGCTTTGAAATGCTTTGCCATGCTCTGTCTGTCCTCTGCTGCTGTCAAACAGGATTTTGCAGGAATATATGGTCGGTCGACCATCTTTATTGCCGGCCGGCTAACCATGGATGGACGAGAGCATCATCTTTGGTCGATGACCCATTTCCTATGGCCGGTGGTGTTTACTCATGGTCGGTGACCTCCCACAACCCTCAGGCAGCAGTTCAGAAGCAAATTTGAGACTTGTGCAGTGTTCAAAGGTGCAGAGCAGTATAAATAGAGGCAGCATGAGTATGGCGACGGATTTCTGGGCGAAGCCGAGCATATGTGCATTTGACCCTCTTCCCGAGGCTGTTTATTGCTTTCAGTAGCTTAATTAATTTATCAATTAATTAGGTGGTTTTGTAATTAATTAATTAGCTTGTTAGTTAATTAATTTGTATTATTCTTTTTGTCCCTCCGAGAGAGGGCGAATTGTGTAATAAGTGTGCGTGCGTGTGTGCATGTCTTCCATACCCCCCATTTCTTTCTCCCTTTTATTAAACCGCTTACGATGGTTAGATTTAGGGCATATTTCAATTAGCATCCTTATGCTATGTGTGGACGCGCCCCGAGGGAGCCAGTGCTCCCACAGTTCGGACTCGATTTGTCACGGTTCTTAATCTGAACCAAAGAGTCCGAATCCGACAAATAGTTTTGAGAAAACAGATTTTTAGAAAGAAGTGCCAAACATGGACTGCTTTGCCAAATACAGAGTCGCCACCTAAATATTTTATTTTGGGAGAAATTTAGGAAACCCTGACTCATGCCTAAGGCCACGTGTTCGTCATCCCCAAAGTTGCTTCGGCTTGGGAACTTGGGTACAATTGGGAAGGTCATCTATGAGCACCCCCCCTCGCCTGATCAAGGATCGACCTGTACTAAGCATGATACCTTGTTTTTGAAAACACATGCGTTCTTATTCTGGTTAATTAGCTAGAATTACTATGTGATGCGCACAACACATAAGTATAGACTAGATCGCCTAATTTGGAACAAAGCATTGCGTATCCGTTTGTTTGAAAAATGGTTTGAAATTTGCCACTTGCGAGTAGGCTAAAACACGGATTTCAATGAGTTGATCCAACTCAAACAATCCAACCTTCACCCACAGGCATTCAGGCAGTAATATCACATAAGCACATATCCACATGGTAAGCATGCTGTCATGTTAACATTCACACTCATGCGAGATGCTAAAGCATAAATACTTACATCGTACTCCGTGCCAAAACAATGAACTAGTCAGCAATCATGCATGATCCTAGTTCAAATTAACAAATGGCTAATTCATCGCATATAGAATGTCATTAGAACAGGCTCGGCTAACCTAAGAATGACATGTGAAATGCAACAACTTGATGCACGTATTTAAGTTTGGAATTGAAATACTATGCATATAGTATGATGCGCCGAGCCCGGTGCATGCAAGACTGATGAATGATGCACGCATGCATAGCATGAGGTATGCTAAATTAAACGTGCCCTAATACTAACCATCAAAGCAGGTAAGTAAAATCCGTGCCAAAACAATGAACTAGTCAGCAATCATGCATGATCCTAGTTCAAATTAACAAATGGGTAATTCATTGCATATAGAATGTCATTAGAACAGGCTCGGCTAACCTAAGAATGACATGTGAAATGCAACAACTTGATGCACGTATTTAAGTTTGGAATTGAAATACTATGCAGTTAGTATGATGCGCCGAGCCCGGTGCATGCAAGACTGATGAATGATGCACGCATGCATAGCATGAGGTATGCTAAATTAAACGTGCCCTAATACTAACCATCAAAGCAGGTAAGTAAAAAGGAGAAAGAAGTGGGGGTTGGAAGACATGCACACACGCACCCACACTTATTACAAATTTGCCCTCACTCGGAGGGACCAAAAGAATAATACAATTTAATTAACCTACAAGCTAATTAAATAATTTACAGACCACCTAATTAATTAACAAATCAATTAAGTAAAGAAAGCGATAAAATGCCTCGGGAAGAGGGTCCAATGCATGCGTGCTCGGGTTTGTTCGAAAATCCGTCGCCATGCACAAGTTGCCTCTGTTTTCCCTGCTCTGCTCCTCTGAAAATTACAAAAGTCCCAGGGAGCACTTTATGAACACTGGGGAATGCCATCGGCCATGAAGAATCATCACCGGCCATGGCATGGTGGTCATCGACCATCCATGGAGTTATCGGCCATCCATCATTGGTCGATTGGCACTGTATGTGGTTGACCGGCCAAAGCTTCCTGCAGAAACCTGTTTTGACAGCAGCAGAGGGCAAAACATGGCATGGCAATGCATTTCAAGCAATGTTTCCACCAACCACACTCCTTATCATGTTTATGACTCAAAGGAGTTTGGTACTTGACCCTCGGACCACCAATCGCGCATTTCAATGCGTGATGGCCAAAGAGGCCGAGTTGTACATTTTGATTTCAAATGCAATGCAAACCAAATAAACACATAAAGCCCAACCTCTATCATACACCCCTATGTTGGGGTAGCGTTTCCCTGTCCTATTTTGTCAGGAGCTAGGGTTTCACTACGCACACAGCGGTTTCAAACAACCTATAAACGGGGAAGCAACCTGTCCTAACTTGGAATGGTCACTATGGATCCGAATATGCACTAGGTCGAAAG